>OY744526.1:90857151-90877151 GCA_963556195.1 Sepiola atlantica
AAGTCAGACAAAATAATGTGTAAGATCATCCCAACATCGACCGAAGAGCGAGTACAGCTGGTATCTTTAGAGCGACTGGCTGAATTTACAGTGTTACCATGAAACCGAAATTATCAATGTATACTGATCCTTTACATACGTAATTGAGCATTCTGGTCATTTCTCCCATACTAAAAACACAATATTATATATATATATATATATATATATATATATATATATATATTTCGGCAGCAAGTCGTTTATTAGACATATGTCGTTGAAGGCCACAGAGTTTTCCCTCTTTATGATCTTTCTGCTCAGTTTCTCGACTCTGCGAGCGATTCGTCGGGTTTCTGGTATCAATTGATGGATCATGGCGCCTAATGTTGTGTCTTGGGCCATTTCTCGAGCGCTTTCGGTCTCTTCAGGAGTCTGTGTGTTGTTGTTGTTGTTGTTGTTTGTAAAGAGCCGTATTTATGGTTTTATTTTTGGTATATCTAATTATTTATGTGTATATGCATATATATATATATCTTTTTTCTTTTATTTACTTATTAATTTATTTATTCATTAATTTGTTTCATTTATTTTAATTTTTATCTATTATCATTATTATTATTATTATTATTATTATTATCATTATTATTATTATCATTATTATTATCATTATTATTATTATTATTGTGTATTAATTGTTGAAGACTGATAAGGCGTTAGTACCGGTGGTGAATGCTATTTTATTAACTGTGATTGTAATTTTCTTATGTATAGGGCTTCGAAGATTTTTAGTCTGTTGGTGCAATTGTTTTTATGTATGATCTTAGTGTTTGTTGTTAATATTTGTCTAAGTTCAGTTTATGTTATGCTTTTTTATGTGTGTTAATGTGTCGCTGGATGGCACTAGTGTCATTTAAGTGATACGTAAGGCGTCGGGAGAGTGTAGTAGTGGTATGGCAAATATAAGTACTATGTTTGTCTGTTTTGGTCATAAGGAGGGAGAACTCCGTGGTCTACAACGATATATATATATATATATATATATATATATATATATATATATATATATATATATATATATATATATATATATGATCATAATCATCATCACCATTACTTGGAGACCAGCACCGCTAAAAAAGTGGAATTTTGACGCAGCGCCATTAGAATATTTTTATGATACGTCACAGTTACTCATTTCTACCTAAGTACGTATACCTTAAGTTAGGAAACCTATTCAACAAAATTCTATATTTTGAAGGGAATAATGGTTCGGTTATTTTTTTCATTTGTTTGTTTTTTTCGGTCAGATTCAGTCTGGTTGTTCTTTTTTAGTCAATCGCATATTTTGGAGAAAAAAATGTGAATGTTTCGTTATTTGTTCATTTCTGTTTTGGTAAATACAGAGTTAGTCCGTATACTTTTTGAACACGCGTAGTAGATTTGAAAAGACTGTCTGTTTCATTCATTGTTCGTTTCTTGTCTAATACGGCGACAACCTCGATAGATTTTGGACGCACATTGTATTAAAAAAATAACAACATTTAATCCATTGTTCTTTGTTGCGTGGGTAAATTCACGTTTCGTCCATTGTTCATTTATTTCTTCGTAACAATACTTTTGGAAGAAAACTGGTATTTTGAAGAAAGATTATATCGCGTTCATTTTGGTTTCTCTCATGCTAATGTTGCCTCAGTCTAGGTACTTTTTGATCGGAACTAATATTTTAGAAAAAAAAAACCCCAAAAAACAACAGTTCTAACTCTAAAGATGCGTTTATTCGATTTGCGCGGCTAACGATGAAATGCTATTTCAAACTTAAGCGTAACAGACCTCCAAGTAATGCGTGTTATAACTAGCGTTAAAGACGGCTGAACATAGCATAAAGATGTAAACAAACATCTGAAATAAGATGCGTCCATTCAATCTGCGTGTTCAGCGATCAAACTATTTTTGAACACAGAAACGTGACAAGAGAGACGGCTGAAACAACGGACTGAGTCTTTTTTATAGATGCATGGAAGAATGTTTAATGTGCTGTTCATTTCTGTGTTCATAAATAGGGCTTCGTCCGTCATACATTTTGAACAAGCTTATTATATTTCAAGTCAGTTATCCATTCATTTGGTTTCGCTTTTAATAAATATAGTTTTAACCTCGATACATATCTGCAATCGCGTTAATCGTATTATTCTTTTTGTTCACTTTACATAAGTCATTACTGGTAATCATTCACTGCTAAAACAAGAGGTTTTTCCCTGGTGACAACAAGTCTCCCCAGATTTGAAATACTCTCCGATTCTTTAAATCACTATTGCAACTCGGAAAGCGTTCTTGTACCGGCCGTTTACCGTTGAGTTCTCGCTGATCTGTTCTAGAATGTGAGTGAAAATAAACCTCCTTAGGATTCCAGTACTCGTGCCCTTCCAATCGAGATGTTCATGTTGATATATCTCACCGTTCTTTCAATCTATTTATTATTATTTACTTACTATGAGATTTCACATGATTTATTGATTGGCCACATGCAACCACAAGTCGTGTTCCCTGGTGTCTGAATGATAACAAGTCTTCCCACATTTCCAGCACTTCTATAACCGTTGCAAATCATTTTGTGTTATTGCAAGAATTGTTTAGCATTGGTTACTCGCTGATAACGACCGTTTGCTTTCTCTGACAATAAGCGTCAGCAATGTTCTAGTGTTCTTCGCACTTCGGATTTGAAAGAAAATTCACATGTCCTTGTTTTCTTCTGTTTTCATGAATTCAATTTTAGCAAGGTCTGGATATTTTATGACACACCACGTGACATAGTCTAATAAAAATTGTATTACTTATAGACATTCAAATTGAAATTCAATTTTTTACGCATGGACTAACATAACTTACAAGTTTTCTTCGCTTTTCCGGAACAGTACCCATTAATATTAATACTACACCACAGCTGACAAAGGAGTCATATGTGTCGAATATAATGCATATATATTTAAATATATAACGTTAAGATCGGCGTCTTTTAATCTGTTAGTCGAACAGCAAAAACACACATTTATGCGAAAATGAAGCAACCAAAAACAACAAAGAAAACAAAATAGTGTGAAGTTAGCATTTTTATGGAAGTTAAACTTTTATATGTACGGATGGCCGCAAAAGAGAAGTGCCTGTAGATTGATATGATAGAGAAATAGAAAACAAAAACTAGAATTAACGTAAATACAATTGCGAACGTGGTTTCGTATTATTAGACAGAGCTAGTGTGTTGGAGATATGAACACAATTGCATATTACCATTAAAAGACCCGGCGTTAGCAGGGATTGGATGTGGGCCTTTGCCTTCCACCTCGCCCATAACACTGTATTACCTTTTCAGTGACATTTATTGAAATAATGTTCGGTGCATTTATCGATGTGTGGCCTACCCGAGGTTTCCGAGGAAATGAATGACGACCACGGCGTAATCTTAGTCAAAGACCTGAACCTCATATTAACTTATTTTTATATTTCAATTATTTTCAATTTATACATACATAGAAGTAAAATGTCGTCATCTATTTTTATATTTTGGCGAAAATGCAAACTACGATATTATCGTACCTCCTTTGATCAAAATCAAACATAATTATCCACGTACAATGTGTAATGTTGTTTCAGAATATATACGATAATGGGAGGTCAATTTACAAAACTGTGAGTGGATTTCATGAGAAAAAGAACAAGCAGACAAAATCAAGATATAATGGATCGCATTTAATGCAAATCTGTATTTTAAGTTTAAAGTGTAAGGGTGTGGGTATATTATGGTCCTTTAAAACACTTTCAACTGCTTCAAATGAACTGAAATTTGGATTTTTTTTTTACAATTTCACAAAACTCGAAGGTATCTGAATTTTCACAAAGAATTCTGATTGCTTTTTACCCCATTTACACAATCCTAAATAAAACTAAGTATATCTCATGTGTTCCAAAATTCACGATGATCGGTTAATTAATTTAGGAGTTAATCCTTTACATAGAAATATATAAACATATTAACATACTTAAGTTCATAAATATATTGAGAAAATACGTGTTCTAGGGCATGTAAAATTAATTCCCCGAACAGAACAGTTTTGCACCACTTTTATGTCCCCTTACAAAGAGTGAAATCAAGAAATAATGCCCCTTAACGATGTGTCTAGAATCCTTATTCAGATCTTAATACAAACTCCATTACATATTTGGACTCTCGTGATGTTTTAAAGTAAAGACGTAAACATGAAAAGAAATTGACATTCAGACAACCTTGCTTAATTGCTATCTAATTTCTATGGGAAAACATCTATGTAAATCTAATATATTTGATTTCAAAATAAAGGGTTATGCTCCTTGAAAATCATTTTAAATACGCAAAAGACAGAAAATATTTATTAATTGATGTCTTATACCTATTGTAAAAATGTTACAAAATATTAGAGGGTATCCATGAATATATGTTTTTTAAGGTTGATTCATGAAGCTTCGGTGAGAAAAATAGTAGATATGTGACTTTCGTGAGACAACAGATTAGCTAGTGTTAAGCATACGTTGCTCGGAGTTCATCCTCATTGTACCACTTATGGTTTTCTGACAGATTATAAAAAGCGGACAAAGTATCGAACTAAGAGTTGGATTACCTGTCACAGGATAGGTCCATTATACTAAGACAACTTTTGACCCATTAAGAAATATAAAACAGCAGATCCCATTTAATGAAAAAGACGAGGAAATAAAATGTAGTAGCTCTTCTGATACTGGAAGTCATCTATTCTGCTCTCAATCAGTGAAAGAACAATCCTGCTAGATGCAGGCGAGTTAAAGTGTGCCCCAAGCCCAAGGTGACACTTTCTGGGAGTTGGATTAAAACCGACGTTGTTTCGTTTCTGTCCTCATGCAAGAAAAGCAAATAGGACCTCAACTGTTACTACGAAATTGTTGAAATGTAAATCAGTACAGAATAATGAATTTATTCATACCAATCTCCTACCGAATTTTGTAGTTTCTATATCTAAACAATGGAAATAGTTTCTATTGACACTGAGGTGTTCACTACTCAAAAAAGTATATTTATTACGGTTTATATCAATATATCAACGTTACAACACACGTGAGGAATCAGAGTTTACTAGTTTAATACACATAAATAAATCTATTTTTTGAAGTAAGTAAAACGCTATCACTTGTTTAAGCAAACTGGTTGTTTAAAAAAGTGATAGTCTATAAACTATTAGCTTGTTATCTCAATAGATGACTTACTAATATTATCCTAATATTATTATAACTATCTGTCTACACCCTCTCTCCCATAGCCCCCCAATCCTTCTCTATATCTCCCTCTGTCTATAGATATAATCGTATACATATTGACATACACATACATATATATATATATATATATATATATATATATATATATATATACATATATATATATATATATTAACATATATATATTAACATATATATATATTAATATATATATATTACTATATATTAACATAATATATATATTAACAGATATATATATATTAACGTATATATATATTAAAATATATATATATACTAACGTATATATATATTAACATATATATTTATATACATACATATATATATAAACGTATATATATATTAACGTATGTATATATACATATATATATATATATATATATATATATATATATATATATATATATATATATGCAAGCGTCATTAAAACCACAGAGTTCTCTCTCTTCACGACCTCGCGTCGAGAAATTGACAAGAAAGATCGTGAGAGAGAGAACTCCGTGGTCTGTAATGACGTTTGCATGAAGAATGGCTTGTATATATATATATATATTTATATATATATATATATATATATATATATATATATATATATATATATATATATATATATGTGTGTGTGTGTGTGTGTGTGTGTATATATATATATATATTTATATATATATATATATGTATATATATATATATATATATATATATATATATACATATATATATATATATATATATAGTGTTTGCGCGTCTGTGTAAGTGCGTGCGTTTGGGTTTGATTCGTCTTTTCCTTTAGCAATCGTCTAATCCCTGTAGGCCGACGTGCGTGTTGCCTTTGTTGTTTAGATTAATTAAAAATCTCTTGCAGCATATCATTTGTTTTGACATTTGATACATTCTCTGCTTAAGACGGTTCTGAAAGAAAGGTGTTACGACTCCCAATGACACATGATGACAAGTTAACATGCACACGCACACGTAACATGGGAGAATGAGAGAAAAACAGAAAAGAGAGAGGGAGTGAGAGAAAGAGATTAAAAGAGAGAGCATGCGACATAACAAGTGAAAGAACATGATGCGTGTCCTTGGCTTTCAATACGAGGAAGTAATATATATATATATATATATATATATATATATACATATATATATATATATATATATATATATATATATATATATATATATATATATATATATATATATATATTCGCGCGTGTGTGTACAGACATAGGCAAATGTTATTAAATAACACGGAATATTTTTTTTTATGAAACTGTTTTTAATGTTCCAATTTTTAGAGTAGTTCATTTAGTATGTCGGCAAATTGCCATAGGCTTATTGTAATTTACGACTATAAAATATTATTTATCTTTAATTTTTTAATTATTTGTTTATTTATTTATTTTTATTGTAAAAAGCTGAAGAGAGCCGGATGGTTAGCCATCTTTCTGCGCTTGAAACCGCCGGTACGAATATTGTACTAATTTTTCTGTACAAATATATATATATATATATATATATATATTTGTCATATCACGACATTTCAGTGTGGTTAGACGTGGCAAGTGTATTTACGCCGAGATTCTAATTCCGAACACCAGGTTACATTCAAATTCTATCCGCAGTCTGAGGATATTTTACCACCTACGCGAACAAATTATAGTGGTATATCCATTTTTTGCTTACATATTTTTTACCAGGATACCGATAACCCAAGATAATATGTTTACATAACATTTTTTTTTACTCTAAGTGAAAATCGTCATCTTTTTGATCAGATTGCTTAACCTATATATATATATATATATATATATATATATATATATATATATATATATATACATATTAAAGTGAAATATTTTTGAAAATCAATATATACATATATATATATTTATATATATAGACTCACACACACACACACATATATATATATATATATATATATATATGTATATATATATATATATATATATATATATATATATATATATATATATGTTTTGATAATATAAGGGATAAACTATATTCTCAATTCAAACGTACAGTTTCACATATACCCATCAAACATGTGAAAACATGAGAGCGTCATAAAAAGAGATTTTGTATAAGGATTGTCTAATCGATCGGAACGATGATGAAAAACTTACAAAGAAAATATTTTGATTTACAGGTATTCATAAAAGTTTCATATTTATTTTGATCTAAAAAGACAATGTTTGAAAAATATATGTTATTTTTTTATAAATTATGATACAACCTACCAAATTGCTTTGATACACACTCTCTCACTCGTTCTTCTTTCCTTCCTTATATATTTTGCACGGATACTCTTATTATTTTAAGTGGCCTACTTCAGTAAAAATGTCAACATTGCATACCTGAGAAAACCTATCTCACCGACTTACAACCTGTAACTCGACACAAAAGAATGTTCTTGTTCTTCCCAAGCGAAACAAGTTTTCACGAAACGTTCGAACCATTCAATTCTGACTTCACATTGTTCACATGATTTTTGTACGTTTTTTGCCGTGTGCAACACGCACCATACTTCTGTCATTTCATTGACATCTTCTTTAGATACGCCCTGTCATCTCTATGAGAGGATATGCCCGTCTGTAGGTCTGTCACGCTTTAGTTTAAGACGTCATTCCAGCTATCCATAGATATGCCATAACGTCTAAAGGAGATATTTTATCTGTCATAACTTTTCAGTAGGCATGATAGAAACTGGTGGATCCCATGTCCTCTCCAGGCCACACCCAGCACTTGGTATTCCCAAATTGTCACCCATTTTAGTACTGGCCAGGCGCAACATCGCTTAACTTCGGTGATCAACGTGATATGCCACACAGATTGATAGTCTGCATCTTGAGAAAATGTGTACTTATTTTAATCTCTTACCGTGATTAAATTCGTAGCCAAAGTGTGGCAACTAATATGTTATTTCCCTCTCTCTCTCTTTCTTTCTCCCCTGCCCCTCTCTCTCTCTTCCGCGCACACTCTGTGATCAGGAGTGTAGCTGGATAAAATAGTATCATTTTGTTAGGCACTCTCATGGAGGAATAGTGTTAACCTGGTCAGTTTTTTTCTAATTCTTTGATACTTTACTTAAAATATATAATATAGAATCACTTTTAACATTAAAAACATATTAAATAAAAATAAAAACACAAAAATAATCATTATTATTACGTAAAACTGGTTAGCTTTTAAAATCGCTTTTACGTAAAAGTTTAAAACTTGTACCTATACAATGAATTGCCAAGCAATATGTTGTCGGTTTGTAGCAATTCCTGTTCGACGTAACTTTTTAACTTAACTTTTTTAATTTACTTTTTAAATTAATTTTTAACATTATTTTTTTTTAAATGAACTTTTTAACCTAACTTTAGTAAATTATTTTTTTAACAAAACTTTTTAAATTACTTTTTTAACCTAACTTTTTAAATTAACTTTTTAACCAAACACTTAAGATTCATTTTTAACATAACCTTTTAAATTAATGTTTTAAACTAACTTTTTAAATTAATTTTTAAATAAATTTTAAAAATTATATTTTAAACCTAACTTTTTAAATTATTTTTTTAATTATATTTTTAAATTAACTTGTTTACCTAACTTTTTAAATAAATTTCTGAACCAACCTTTTAAATTAATTTTTGAAATTAATATTTTAAATTATTTTATGACCTAATTTTTAAATTAATTTTTTAACTTAACTTTTTAAATTAATTTTTTAAATTAACTTTTTGAATTCATTTTTTAAATTAACTTTTTAACCTAACTTTTTAAATTAATTTTTTAACCTATATTTTTAAAATTTTTTTTTAACTAATACTTTAAATTAGTTTTTAAAATTTATTTTTAACTTTACTTTTTAAATTAACTTTTTAAATGAACTATTTAAAACGTATGTTAAAAAATATGTTAAAACGTATGTTGAAATTATAAGCAAATGTATTCAATAAAAAATCAATACCGTAAGTAATTAAATTAAACTGTAAAACAATGTTACTCTTTGCTACAATCTTCACTCGTGAAAAGAAAACTTAAGAAACACGAAATTATTCATGGAATTTCACATTTCGTAAGACGTCTTATCAATTTTTAATAAAGGATATTTGTTCAAATTTTTGTAAGACGAAATACATAGAGTGTAGGGTGCACAATCAAATGAAAATTATAGGTAAAAAATCATGGTTTACTGTCTAACGTATTATCATAACAACAAACATCGTTTTATATAAATGTAAGAGTTTTACACATCTCGAAATTATTCATAAAATTTAGGTTTTCACAATTCGTAAAACGTCTGTTATTGAAAAAAAACAACCTCATATTCCTTCATTTCATTATTTTTCAAATGATGTAAATATTTTCTTGCAAAAAAAAAACATAATTAATTGTAAAGACAAAGGGATGCTGGTATTCAATGTGTGAAACAAAAATGAAAGTATTATTATGGTTGTGTTGATTAACAAAAAATAACACACTGCATTAACTTGTTTATTAGTATTAGATGTATATTTTAAAAGTTTACTTTAAAAAATCCATTTAGAAAACAATCACGTTTAATTCAACTTTAAACTATTTTATTTATCGTTCATCGGGTTCAAATTCGAGATTTCGTTTATAAACATTCATTTTTCGTAGCATGACAATGTGTAACTTAATCAACTCTTCAAGAATTGAACGTGTTTACGTTTGCTTGTTTTGTAATCTATTTCATGTTGATTTAAAAATAGAAGTAACTGCTTCAACATATTAACTCTTAATATTTGTGTTTAGCCGAAAAAATTCATGTAGAATCTAACATCTACAAACATCTATTTCTAAAAATCAATATGTGATAGTTGTGCATGGCCGAAATGACATAGACTTTATTCCCGTCTCTACTGAACCCTATTACAGTCTAATAATACTAAAAATCAATATGTGATAGTTATGGATGACCGAAATGACATAGACTTTATTTCCGTCTCTACTGAACCCTATTAAAGTCTAATAATACTAAAAATCAATATGTGATAGTTATGGATCACCGAAATGACATAGACTTTATTTCCGTCTCTACTGAACCCTATTAAAGTCTAATAATACTAAAAATCAATATGTGATAGTTATGAATGACCGAAATGACATAGACTTTATTCCCGTCTCTACCGAACACTATTAAAGTCTAATAATACTAAAAATCAATATGTGATAGTTATGGATGACCGAAATGACATAGACTTTATTCCCGTCTCTACCGAACACTATTAAAGTCTAATAATACTAAAAATCAATATGTGATAGTTATGGATGACCGAAATGACATAGACTTTATTCCCGTCTCTACTGAACACTATTCAAGCCTAATAATACTAAAAATCAATATGTGATAGTTATGGATGGCCGAAATTACATAGACTTTATTCCCGTCTCTACTGAACACTATTCAAGTCTAATAATACTAAAAATCAATATGTGATAGTTATGGATGGCCGAAATTACATAGACTTTATTCCCGTCTCTACTGAACACTATTCAAGTCTAATAATACTAAACGAGCACTGAAAATCATGTTTGTCGGTTTATTTTCCGGCATGTCAACTCTTTTCGTGTTATCTTATATTGAATCCAATCGTTTGGATCAAAGACGTTATGTTTCAAATTCTTAACAACTTCACATATATATTCATGCTACAAATATGTTTCGTATACTATTGGTGTGTAGATTAATTTGTTTGCAGGTGTATATTTTGTAAACAAACAATTGTAAACGATAGATTTTATATCACACATAGATGGGAATTTGACGGGAACTATCAGGGTCTGAAATCAACTTGCAGGGATAATAACTAAAGGGTTTCTCAACACTATGCAAATCTCCTATATTGAGGTCTCAGTACTAGATACCGTTTTGTGTGATACCCAGCATAGTTAAGTGTAGAGCGAGGGAGCGTGAAGGATACGAATATATAGATTACACGAGAAGAGAGAGAAGGAGAAAGAGGGGGAGGGGCAAACAGAGACAGCGAGACAGAGAGATTTAGTAGTTGATCGCTTTGTAAAATGATGTTGATAGAAAGACAAAAAGATGGAAACGGCTGAAAAGGATGAATTTCGAGTTGTGGCGCGGTTAAGTATTTAACACCTTGTCCTGATTTTTAGTTTAATGTCGAGCCCGGGACAAATTCAATTTACACCCTTACAGTTGCTACGTATGTCGTAAGAGTAGACCTAGAAGTCATAGTAACAAAAGGGTGATGCTACACTGCCAGAAATTTCTATATCGGAGTCTCTCTGGCGGATGCATTCTAAAGGCATGCTGATGGCAGTAAATGTTTGTTTGTGAAAGATAACATATAGTGTTTAATGAGTAACACAAAAATTAAAGTCCGTGAATGCATGAAATACAAAAACAAGAAGAGAAAACCGAACAACGTGTCGAAGATGGGCAAACAGCAGAAGGAACTAATAAATAAGTACGAACATGAACCAATAAAAATGAATGACATGGAAAGTAAACCGATATGAAATTGATAGTTTCGTATTATGAGACTAGGCTAGTGTCCAGGAAAGCTGGTGGAACACACATAATTGTAGATCATTAGAACTTTCTGTAACTAAAGAAAAAGTCTGCTTTTCTCAATGAAAGCTATTTAGGGAGACATATGTTAATTACTACTTGCACGCAAATGTCATTGTTTACACCGGATGAGAAGAGTTTATCGTATCCAATGATGTTGACTTTTCTTCTGTTAGGATCAATACTAATTTGTCTGAGTGAGTCAGTTTAATGTACATCGTTTGAACCATTTAAGTATTTTCAGTCACAGATATCACGAACACAAGTACAACGCGAATTTTGAGGCACCTTTGCTTCCAGAATTGTGCCGAATTCACCATTGTGTTGGAACATCCGATTCATAGGTTATAATCATCGATTAACATACTGATAATCCACTAATTGTAGATCGATCATGTCTCGATATCGCCACGGATTGCTAGAAACTCACACTTTTTGTATTGCAGGAAAAGACCAGTTAATATCATCGCCGTCACTTGGATTTGCCTGTTACAACTAAAATGATTTGCGAGCAAACTAAGATATGATCTCAAAATAAAAGAAGACTAGGATCAGCAAGTGCAGTGGAAATTGACAGCGCACTATACGTCACATATCCCTAACCTGTTCGCTGCCAATAAACCTGACTGACGACAGACGAATTAACAAGTTCCGTCTCGTGATGTTGTCAGTATTAGAAGAGGTGCCGGACCATCAGTTGCGCCGATATTATTGGCTAATGACCATTCTAGGTGGTCAGTCGTCAAATACAATATGTATATTGAAAAGTTTTAGTTAATGAACTAAAAAAAAAGAATAAGTTACTCTGGGTGCGATTATCTTTAGTAAATATATATTATTACATACACAGGATATGTTTCAACGAATCAGTTAGAAATACAAGAATATCAGTAAAAAGCAAGTGCCATAGTAGTGTTCCGCATTCAATTCTGAGTAACGTCGGCTCATTCCTGTAAATATTTGATCACATTTGGCCGGCGTTAGCTGCTTATATAGGCTGCGGCGGTATCAGATTGGCGAATCACGTAAACCCGATTTATTAATAAACACAGTGTTGCACTGGAAACGTATTGCATGTTATTCTGTCAGCCTTGACTCGTCCGATGTTTTCGATGCTGTAGTGCAACTTAAACTGTTGACCTTGTGAGTTGAGGAACTAAAAGCTAGTTTTTTGGATTAGTAATTATCTCGCCAGATATAAAGCGTGGGTGACTACAGAGATGCAATTAGTGAGAATGCGGTGGATTTAAGTCGTTAATTTGGATAATGCGCTCGTTTTGTGCGCTTCTCTATTTTCCTGTATATTTGAGAATATCCAAAAATAAAAACAAACATGGCTTAAACTGTAAATATCGTGTCTTATTGTAGTCACTCAACGTAAACAAAAGTGATACGTCGGACAAAAAAAGTTCCATGCAGAAGCAATCAATTATCGAATAGATGGAATGGAAATATCGACACAGGAAAAACCTCATTGACTCATCATCTTCCCTACATGTCCGCACTTCCAGTATGTAATATAAAACAAACAACACCGTTTAGTTGTAAGAGTGGAATACCCACGTCTCTTCCAATGAAGTGGGGATGTATAGCTGGAACGAATGTATTGCAAGTTATTTTCTAGAAAAGCAGTGGGAATCTTTTGTCCGCGAGGGTCGCGCAAAACCTTCATAAGTCTTGCGCCAGGCCGCACTCTACGGAAAGAAAGCTTACGAGATAAGTTGATCTCTAAAACCTCCATTGTTAAACACTATTCACCGTGTTTTTCTATTTCATAGAAAGAGAAGAACTCCAATCATTAAATTAGAATGGAAATTATTTTAGGATTTGTTGTATTACTTTGTTTTTAGTCTATATTTACTTTCTTCTTCATGAGGGCAAATTTCGATACGGAGTCGGTGTTTTAATACGAAGCAATCAAGCCTATCAAAAGGGAGAACATTTGATTGGGACCTATATTGAAATAGGCGTTCCCATGACCAAAGAAAGAACATATACTGCACTTGGTATCCTAGACTGAAGACCAGTTGTCTTTCAAATACAGTTAAGTTTTTATAAAAAGTAATACATTTTAAAATTGATGCTAAGTTGATATAAAATATGTTTGGAAATAAAATGTATATATATAATCGCTTGGAGTAACGAAAACCTTACAGTACATTAAGCGAATCGTTATTAGGAAAAACCGAATCGTTAGTTTCGAATCGAAACAAACATTTCGACATGTTTTCGCAATCTTAGTAGCCGTCATTTCGTCGCAGTTGAAACGTTCTGAAAATATCCAAAACCAGGACAGGAAAACAGTCAAAAATATGAAATGAATTCAGATCTGAATTTGAAGATGTTTTTGACGATTGATATTTTAAAATAAGGTCGATTAGAATGACTAGAAGTAAACCGTATTATCACTGTTTGTTTAAGATTAATTGATTTTTAAAACAAATAATGTTTCATTTTCTTTTAAAGTTCTCAAAATTATTGATATTGTTTATGATATAAAAACTTAGGATACGGAGTACCTGCTATTTATAATTTCCTCGATTTTGGAATGATTAAAGAATTTCAAAAATATTACTAACACGAATATTCCGTTGTAGTCTGTTTGCGAAATAAGTAAAGGAATATATAACAAATACATATTAAGAATATCGACCTTTACAGCTACATATATTATTTTAGTTTAGTATAAAGCTTCGAATTATGTATAGGACGATCGCGTTGTATATAATATGCAAAGCTTAATCGATTTAATGATAAAAATGTAAATTACACATAATATGAATTACAAGGTCAAGTTCTCTGTGTCTACAGAAGGGCAACATCTATCGGCTTTGATTATGAATGACTAACGTCTACATAACACCGATATGACATAGTTGGATGGTGTGTTAGGCAGCAAGAAGAGTCGCCTTTCATTATTTGACAACGATGTAAGTTATTGGCTCTGGTGTAACAAGAATCAAGAATCGAAGCTGTTGTCCTGGGAAGAAGAACGTAACATAGTGAATATGTTTCAACAAATCTGTAGGCATATATTTATATATTGTAATATGAAAATATATCTATAGCAATTGAGCTACGCAGAGACTTCCATGTTTCATCCCCGCAACAAATCATCAGGCTAAGTGCGATAGACGTCTCTATGTAGCTTAATTGCCATATATCTATATTTCAGATGACTACTAAGCCGTACTCATGTAGTTAGAACTGTTAAATGAATACTGATAATATATACACAATATATTATATCACCTTATAATATTATATGTGTATATACATGAAATAATATATATATATATATATATATATAGAGAGAGAGAGAGAGAGAGAAGCAGAGAGAGAGACTAGATGTACCTGTGGCGTGACCTTTTGCTTCATAACCATTATCCTATTTGTTCCACGTTGATTTCATTCTAAAATACATATACTGTAACATAGCTGTTATAATATTAGTCTGGCATATAGAAAAATAATATGTCTCTTTACTTCTATATCATTCTTAACCATCATAATAATAATAATATTAATAATAATTATAATAATAACAATGATTATAATAATAATAATAATAATTATTATTATAATAATGATAATAATAATAATAATAATAATTATTATTATAATAATAATGATAATAATAATAATAATAACAATAATAATAATATAGAAATAAAGATATTTATTATTTTGCTATCTAATTCACATATGTGTTTGTGGTGTGTACAGACACACGCGTGTAAATTTGATGGCGACACTGAGAACAAAGAGTCACTCTTTCTGTAAGTGTTCACGGTGACATAACGAATATTAGACAGTGGTTTCAACATAAATAGGGGGGGGGGCTAGATAAACAATAGCGCTAGACAGCTCAGAAGGAGACGTGTTATTTGTCTAGTTAACTGTAGATTTAGAACAATTCGAACACAGCTCAATTCTAGAATGAAACAAATATTTTGTCTGTATTTTTGGTTATTAAAGTATGCAGAAAAAATGCCTGATGCAAACACACATTTAGCATAATTATACACACACGCACACACACGCATATATGAGTGTGTGTTTATGTGTACTACTCTAGAGTACATGATAGTACACAGTTTCCATTCAAGGTACTATATGTGAATACGCAAAGCTCTTCAACAGTTGATACAAACAGAAAGATTCCTTTTCCTCATGCCGCCTGGGATAGAAGTAAAAACAGTCGGGCTTCAATCTCAGTTTGAAGCACTTGTCTGTCTATCCGCATTGATGAGCTGTGATATTTTAATCTGTGGATTAGTATATATATATATATATATATATATATATATATATATATATATATATATATATATATATATATATATATATATATATATATATATATATATATATGGAAAATGAAAATATATATATATGTATTATAAAATTTTGAATAGAAGCTTTTATCTATGCAGGGTTAATTTTTTTTGTTTACTTTAAACTTATTCATTTCGGAATAATATTCCATCATCAGAGTTGACCAGTGTGTGTCATTTTTTTTCAAAAAAAACAAAACAAACATAAACACTTTTTTTTAAATGACACAATACTAGTAAACTCTGATGATAGAATATTATTCCGAAATTAATAAGATTAAAGTAAATAATGAAATAAAATAAATTATTCTTGCATGTATTTTCAATTTTATGATATTGACCCACCGATGATTTTGAATGAACGACCCATATCGGTATATATATATATATATATATATATATATATATATATATTCCATGATAAATGCCAGTATACTTAAATCATATGCCCTTAAGAGGGTTACCCACTAAATGTACAAAAGCAAGGAAATTCCTGAATTTTTACACTTTTATTGTCATTAAGGGTATGCGAACACAACAGGGCTATGCATTTTACTGGTAGGATTTTTCTTCAGCGCACCTCACACACTTTATCCACTCATGCATAGAGATTTATACTGTAGTGATGTGATAATGAAATGGCTTGGTTGATATGTAGTCAGTTAATGACAATAAAAGTGTAAAAAATTTGGGAATTTCCTTGCTTTTGCACATTTAGTGTATATGAATTTTCATCTTAACACTATTAAGGGCATATGCTTTCAGTATACTAGCATTTATCATGGAATGTCACTACTTTTGTAAAGGCTATGCCTCAAAACAATGGTAATTTTTAAGGTTTTTTTGAATTTTCTGGAAAAGTAAGGTATATGGTAAACTAAAATTAAAATGCCATCAACTAGACCCTAGAAACTCTATCTCTGCCCACAATCAACTGAATACAGGGTGGCACACACGTACGTACGTACGTACGTACACACGGATAACACAAAATCACTCCTGACCTTTCTGGATCTCTGAGTTACCTTGACTAATGATACTGAAATTCGACACACTTATAGAACCTATCAAATGAAAATTTTGTGCGAAGTTTTAAATAATTTGGTTTATTGGCTATGACTGATCAAAGAAATGAGATTTCTAGCATAGGTCGTGTTTGAAGTCTATTAAGGGATAGAGCGCTATCGCGCCTTCCTTGAAATATATATATATATATATATATATATATATATATATATATATATATATATATATATATATATATATACAAAATGAAAAAATATATATACATTAATGCTTGGAGGTAAACAGAATATATAAATACGTTTGACAACAATTGACGGTGAACTCTCTAGAGCTCTTTCTTTATTCTCGTTGATATTGATGTTTCATCTAAATTATCGGTTTCTTCTGATGAGATGATAATAGCCGGAAGTGCTCTAGAGAGTTTTCCGCCAATTGTTTTCTAAAGAATATATATATATATATATATATATATATATATATATATATATATATATATATATATATATATAAGTCATAGTTGATTACGCCAGATTATGGGTGGACAACTCTGGTTGAGGAAATAATGTGTTTGGTCTCAGTATAATGCAATGCTTTTCTAGGAAAAGAATTGAGTTCTCTGGGTGAGCAGTATCCTCATGACTAATTCTCTTTTCATTAAACTAATGTAATGAAATGTGCAAATATTAAAACAAATGTAATATACAAAATTGAATTGCAATATAATTTCAAAAAGTTATACATAATACGAGCGTTCATAGTCTCGAGTTTTGACTTATGTGTCTCACTTCTTGTACGATGCGGACGGGATATATTAGATTTTATGTTTTCAAGGTGTTGGCTTTAGATCTTGTGTTATAAAGGCGGAAAGAGGTCTATAGTTTGGTTTATGGGAATGAGTATGGAGATCTTGTAATATCAAAATGGAAACACCCAAGGAATGTAAAAAAGACTGTGCAGAATTATGATTAAGACATAATAATTTGTGGTTTAAGTGTTTTCCTTCATTTTGTGTGTCTGCTGGTATTCACTTGCATCCATCTAGAGGTGTGGCACAACCTGAGAAGATGGAGAAAACACCTCATCCGAAACCAACACTTCAGCATTCTCCGGTAGGGGCGCGTCAAGCGATCGGCAATAAACCGCACTCTTAAATAAGAGGTAATTCCTGGGAATGTTCACCTCCTAATACCGAGCCGAACACTACCTCACTCCAACAAAGGAGGGTCTGATGGTTCAAGTCAGTCCCTAGGTGTCCAGAATGATATGAAATCAGGTCCTCGGCTAGTATTACAACATACCAGAACCAGTTTAGTGTGTCTGTTTGAACGCACTGAATGTTGTGTTACACGGAAACAAAATAAATATTGTTAACGTTTTCTTCTATACGATCCATTAAACACAAGTTGTAATTTGATCTTGAGTAAAAGTGTCGGTTAGTTGCTTCCCAAACGGAATTCGTACGCAACTGAATCCAAGGGGATTTCATTGGAGCATAATTGATTTCATAGTCTACGAGGACATCCATTAGGTTAATTACGCACAACCGTTTTAAATAACATCAACTTTTTAAATTAAATTTTGGAATTCTCTAGATGATAATTGATAATTTATATTATTTTAATTATTATTGCGGACCCGTGGCGTGACGGATACAATTGCTGAGTAATAATCGGTTCTAAGTGGCAGTCTTCTGGAGGTTTAAGGTTCGATCCTCAATGCGGGCGATACTAAGAATATAATTACGAATTACTTAAGACTTCTACCCGGTCATGGCTGACGAAAGCCATCCCCGTGGATTAAATAAATGGTTTCTCTTCGAAATTATGTACAGATTCCTGAGTTCGACTAGATGCACACTGAAGAAAGTCTGAGGTTACATCGGCCGAAACGTAGTGAAAATAACATCAATGATGCAAACAGTAGTCGCAATAATCCAAATAATCCAGATAGCTTACTTTTGCAATATTATGACGCAATTTTAAATACGAAAGTTAGATTCGGATGAAATAGATAAGTATACTTCATCTGCCAAACTTTTAGTCAATTCACATAGATTCTACATATTATGTTGAAATAAGTACAGGTGAATCACGACCCCCTTGGGAAAAGCGTTTGTCCTCGCCCCCAAAATCAATCTTTACAAGCCACATCTATTTTTTTCTATCTACCGTTTCTCCAAACAACTCAAAATCTCTCTCCCCTTAAACCCCTTGGATGTGACACAAAACTGGATCCGATGATTTGACATCGATTCTTGAGCTTATTTCCAACTCCATTCAAACCCGGAACGGTAGTAACTGTCCGAGTCCCATTTATTGGTAAAAAAGAATCTATTATTTACGAACTAGATGTATTAACAAAACATATGCTAACAAAAAGAAATCTTAAAATCTATTCACATACAACATATACAATTGCAGCATGAAAAGATATCTGATGATAATGAAAATATTTGATTATATTAAATTTCGGATGAAAATATCTGATTATATTAAGAACTTGAACAATAAGGTTGATACTTAAAAAGAGTGAATTCGGCATTAATTAACCAGAAATCGTGTACATGCCGTAAAAAACAACGAACAAACTTGTATTTTACATCCTATATATTTTTATAGTATTTTCTGGTCCATAACCGTAAGTAAACATGTCATGTCTTATTGTTGGTAACTTATCTGCATATTATATATGTATTCAGCATATTCTATCAATCCGTTCTTACTATTTTAAGTTTGGAGAATTACTGAATGAAGGATGACTTATGTTTTTGCTAAGGATGTTCTATTAGA
>OY744526.1:90882151-90907151 GCA_963556195.1 Sepiola atlantica
GTTTTGACTGGAATCAAGCACCTGTTATAAGTTATCCTTGTCTGATTGGAATTACGCACGCACACGCATATGTGCATACATGTAGATATTTTGAATGTTATCTTCTTCCAGTATTGTCGACTTCGGACGTGCTATAATGTGCACTGTTTCGAGTGGCTTACGATCGCTTTGGTTAGACCTGGTAAGTCACTAAAGTAAATATTACTAAGTTTTTAGTTAGGTCGTTTTCGTTGAATGATGAGTGAAGGTGTGCCTGTGTGTGTGTGTGTGTGTGTGTGGCTGTGTGTGTGTGTGTGGCTGTGTGTGTGTGTGTGAGAGAGAGAATTTGTAAACATGTGTGTGTATATGTTTCTTTGATGGGGTGAGTGTGTGTATATGTGTGTGTGTGTTGGAGGTTGGCCGGTGAGCAGAAACTTATCTTCCTATAGTTTAATTCATGTCCGCTGACACTGGCCTCACTGTCTCTACCCCTCTGCCATCTCTCTCTCTCTTTCTATCTCTCTCTCTCTCTCTCTTTCGATCTCTCTTTCTCTCTCTCTTATTCGACCTCTCTCTCTTTCGATCTCTCTCTATTTCGCACTGTCTCTTTTTCTTTTTCTCCTTTACTTTATTATCAGTCTTTCGTCATTATTTATTTGTGTTCTCTCTTTATAACCGGTCCCTCTTCCTACTCCCCTCTTTTTTTCTATCTTTTTTCTCTCCTCCTTCCCCCTCTCCCTCTTTTTCTTTCTTTCTCTCTTTGTATTCTCTCTCACTCTCTCTCTCTGTCTGTCTATCCCTTACTCCTTCACACACACACACACACTCTCTCTCTCTGTCTCTCTCTTTCTCTTTCTCTCTATTTTATCCTTAAAACCGACTTCTTACTCTTTCCTTTTCTCTCTATGACCAGCTCATATCTTAACTCACTCTTTTTACTCCTCTATTGTCTCTATCTATCTATCTATCTATCTATCTATCTATCTATCTATCTATCTATCTATCTATTCCTTCTCATTCAGTAAGTCTATCTCGTTTCGCGATCGTGCTTCTCCTTCCTTTAATTTCTCGTTAGTTTTGCTCTTTTCCCTTCCACTGACACGCCCTGATTAGATTTTGTTAAAGTTTACATTAAACTTCTCTTCCTTTTTTATTAAATGTTCTTTTTTAAAAATCTTACTCCCCTTTCTACTGTTTCCTTCCTTGTTGTTCTTTCTTTCTTTTTTTAATTTGAAAACCACTTTTTGTTTCTTTAATGTAAAAACAAAAATCAACTTCGATTTTCCTTTGCCCTCAATAATTCTGATTTCTTGGTGGTGTTTTCTAATGTTCGTCGTTGTCACAGGTGTTTACATTTTCACTGGAATGAAAGGGAAAAGCGACATGTTTTCAATAAAGATAATTTTGATTTTTTTTAAATTAAAATGTTATTTTAAAATTATGTTCTTTGATTTTAATTTCTCTTTCCTTTTTGTTAGGTCATTTTGTGTTGTCACGTTTTCATCGAGCGTGGCGGCGGGGGGCTTTATATGACGGACAACGTGTAAGAGTGCTTGTATCTATCGAGCAAGCGACACTTCATATCGCAGCCAGCAGTTTTACACAGTGTGTGTGTGCGGGAGCGCGCGTGTTTCTCTCCTACTATAAGTAGTAATAATAAAAAAGTAAAGCCTTCGTGTTTTCAGAGTTAAGCTTGCTTATCAAATAGTCTTTTTGTAATCTGTCTCTCCCCCTCTCCCTCTCTCCCTCTCTCCCTCTCCCCCTCTCTCCCTCTCTCCCCCTTTCCCCTATCTCCCCTTCTTTCTCTCTCTCTCTCTCTCTTTCGATTATTCTTCCTAACACGTTTATCTTTTTCACCTTTTTCTTATATCTCTGTTTTTAATCGCATATATTTCGTTCGCTCGGCTAATACACTTTCTTCTGCCTTTTCACTTGGACTAACCGATTTTTTCGTGAGCAAAGAATTTAGTTTTTCTTTCTGTCTTTTTCCCCGCAAAAGTTTATATCATGGAAGCTATTTCTGAAACCCTCTTTGTCTCTTTCTCTCTCCTCTTCCATTGTCTACCTCTATATATTTACAATCTCAACGTGAAGACACTCAGCACGTCTAGACACACTGAAGTTCCGTGACACGACGAAGCAGCGGCATGTTTCACTCTCCCCCTCTCTATCTCTATCTCTCTCACACTCTCTCTCTCTCTCTCTCTCTCTCTCTCTCTATATATATATATATATATATATATATATATATATATATATATATATATATATATTATTTAAAAATACTTTCTTATAAGCAGGTCAATATTACTAACTATTTCTAATATTGCATTAAGTATGTTAAATGCATGTTTCTTTTAATATATGATCAGAGTTTTATATTTGAACTTGTATTCATTCGGAGATATTGTAATTTTACATAATACATTAATTTACATGAGGTGAACTACCAGTACAAAACCACATAACATCGACACAAAACTCAACAAATCATAATCTATCTACCTATATTTTGTCTATCTATCTATCTATTATCTATCTATATGTATATATATATATATATATATATATATATATATATGTATGTATATATATATATGTGTGTGTGTGTGTGTGTGTGTGTGTGTGTCAGTCAACGCGTTTTTTCTTCTGCTCGACAGGCTCTAAAATAGAGCAAGGTGGCCCGTATAGGTATTCTGCTTGAATCTATCGGTCAGAGACGTGGAATTGCCTTCGTCCAGAAAAGATGATCGTTAGATTGACGCAACGGACATAGAGGATTAGTTCGTAAATAAACAAGAATGAGCACGAAACGGCCTTTTTAAATATAATATGAAAGCATCTGTAGGTATCTATAAAAAAAGAGAAGATTTATTATCTTTCATACTTATTTAAAAAATACACGGTTTGTCTTTAATATTTGGTCATGCAAACGTGTTACTATTACTTATTAGATTTGTCTATAATTCAAATAAATACATTATTTTCATATTTGATCAGATTTTTTATGGGTTTTGAGTGACACCAATATTAAAACAATAACGAGTCTATTTCCTAACTATAAACTCGTTTTTAAGAATGCTGATAGACTACTTTGATTTAAAGTAGATTTTCTACGAACGACGGGGGGGGGGGACTTCCAATGAAACGAATAACTCAGATGAAACAGCAAATTGTACGTTCATAAAATTAAGATTCCACGAAACATATGAATATAGAACTTATTCAAAGAAATGCAATGTATAAATGAAGTCAATGGAAAGGTAACAAAGATAGGGGAATCCCAACGAAAGTGGGAAGAAGGGAGGAAAATAGAAAATCTGAACGAACGAATTTAGATTTATCAATGGAATTTTGGAAATAGCCGTGAACACGGATGAAACTATTTTTCAGATGTAAATGACAGATAAATGAAAAGTTATGTCCACAATACACAAAAAAAATTAACAAGAATTAAATATAATCTGAATTTGATAAACCTCTCAATCAGAAGTATTTGATCAAGGATTAAAAACAACTTATTTGGAATAGGTTTTAAATATAGAAAAACCCAAACAAATACTTTAATAACAAGAAAATTATATATTTTTTAAAAGATAGATACTTTCCACTATATACCCATAATAATGATGATAATAATAATAATAATAATAATAATAATAATAATAATAATAATAATAATAATAATAATAATAATAATAATAATAATAATTAATAATAATAATGCATAATGAAGCACATATATGCGTAAAATATATACATATATTGAACTAAATATAATCTATCATTGGTTTTTAATTTTATAATAAAAAACAACCGATTTATACATAGATCGATGTCATATCTACAGACAAGTAAGTATTGAGTGGCTAGGATATTTTTCTATTTTTTTAGCTTTACTTGTATATGTATATATACATATATGTAAAAGTATATGAGTAAGTTTTCATTGCTTGTTTATATATAGATATATGTTTATATGTTTGTTATACAGGACGATTATACAAATGGTTTGAATGAGATTTCTAGCAGGTTTTTTTTCCCGGAAATAAATGATATTTTCTCTGTAAATTATTTATTCTTTAAATATAATAATTTCTGAAAATAATGTGTTTTATAGACATTGTAATTTGTGAAAATAATTTCTATCTAGAAATGACAATTTCTGGAAATAATTATTTACTTCTTTCTTGTAATAAAACACAATCTGGAAATGATAATTTATTTAATATTCAAAGGTTTTAGCGGCTTATTCCACACATGATTGTTTTATATATGAATATATATTTTTAAAAGTATCTCTTATCTCTTTTACTTCATAAAAATCGACAATATTTTGTGTAAGTAATAGACGAAGCAAATATATAATTAATGTATAATTATGATCAACACATTTCCTCATCTATAAAAGAATCATGACAAAAAAGATTGTATTCCGTCATAGCAATCAGAAAGCTACACAGTGCGAGATATATAGTTTAATATATATATTTATATATACAGATGTAAATGTATATACATAAATATATATGTATATATATGTATACATATATATATTTATGTATATATTATTTCTATAATTTTAAAAAATTTACGCGTCATCAGATATGACACTTTTCTTTACCAAAATGGCATAATTATATGATGATTGTTTCGGAAATGATGATTTAAGGATCAGAAACCCTTTTATTTACTTCGAAGAATAGAAGCAAATTTATATATCATATATGCATATTTGTGTGCATATATTAATGCTGGTCTTATTTGATGTATATATATATATATATATATATATATATATATATATATATATATATATATATATATATATATAACAAGCAAACCACCCTCTCAAAATCGAAAGAGTATTACTTAAGAAAGCAGATAATAGACACACAAAGGGATCACTACTTTAATGGATAGAGCTGAAAGAACAAGAACTAATCTGAAAATGTACTTATGTATTAAATAATCTACACTTTTATTTTACTAAAAAAAAGTTTAGTGAGGGAAAAGCAAACTTAGTGTAACCGTACGTTGGACTTTTGTTAGAAATGATTTTTAGAGACACTAAATTCAATGATCAAATATTATTTGTAGTGAATACTATGAAAAAGGCACGGGCATGTCACTGAATTTTTTAGATTAAGGATACTTCTTCCAAAAGGAAGCAGGAAATGGTGCTACAACAAGGGCACCCACAAACGCAACAATAACAAAAACAGCAACAGCAATAATAATAATAATAATAATAATAATAATAATAATAATAATAATAATAATAATAATAATAATAATAATAATAATAATAATAATAATAATAATAATAATAATCCAGGAACTACGAGATGTAGCTACATGTCAAGATAGATCCGAGTGGCAGTGTTTAAAATGAACCCCTTTTTCGCGGTGTTTGAGGCTTTCTTATAAGAAATCGGTCAACTTTGAGATTCCTCTGACTTTTTTCTTTTCATTTTTTTGTTTTCAAACGAACAACAACATTTCACAGAAAAGATGATGCTAGCCAAAACAACTTTTTATAATTTTACATTAAAACTATATTTCTTTTTTACTTTACTCATTCATTCATGTCAGATGATAACACTTATTATTTAAACACGCACACATACACATGAATTAATATGAAGGTGTGTGTATGTGTGTGTATGATTTCTTTGTTATGTCAGCGTTAGAACCAGAGAAAGACGGCGCATAATTTCTTAAAAAAGTTTACAATAACTGCAACTATACAATCAAGTATCATCTGATGTTATCATCTGTTTTTATCATCTGATTTTATCATCTGTTTTTATCGTCTGTGTTTATCCCTCATCTTGTCTACACTCTCATACCGAGAACAAACATTTGTTCTCAAACGTTCATCTAATGACAGACATAAATATATTTTTTAAGAATATAAACAATATAGTCCTTCTATTTTATCGAAACGACACTTTGAAAGATAATTGTTGTTTGGAATTTGATTTATTTAAGGTTGGCAGATGATTTAACCTTCGGATTAAATGACTTACACGCATATGTATGTTTCCATCTAGGATACGAATTCTGACGGGACGTGAGTTTTTGGATTCGGTGTACAGAAAGTAAGTTGCGATGTATCGTGTGTAATCGTCTCTATAAATATACGTGCGCACTATACATTAGTATTAAACGAGATGAATTTAGGTGTTTTCATCACATTATATACGTAGGTATATGTTGAGCACGCTTCGAAATCAGAAGCAGATTATGGTTTTCTTGTTATTTGCAAAAATATAGATATATTTAAAATAGTAAAAATAGAAGAGATACAATATATATGCATACACACAAACATATATGTAGATATATGTATGTGTATGACTTTTTAGATATATAACGTATTATATACTTATCTTGGAGAAATAATGTCATTCAACTAAAAACAATAAAATTGGTATATGCTGTCATTTTTGTTATTATATATACATTTTCTACGCTTTTAAAATTCTTTTATATATTGCTCAACTTCTTCATTTAGTTTAGGGGCTATATACAGTATATCTATCTATACGTCTCTGTACCTCTCCTTATATATTAATGTTTGATATATATAATTTATATTATAAGATAATGTAACTATTTTGTTCAATTCGGCCTGATGCAATCTTTTCATGTGATGAAACACAATTATTTCTGTGCGGCTAATTTGCCATTTATACTACATATGTATGTATGTGTACATATATTAATACGTACATATGTGTATATATATATATATATATATATATATATATATATATATATATATATATATATGTGTGTGTGTGTGTGTGTGTGTAAAGTTTAGGTACAGTTTCGGAAAACCATGATTGAGAGAGTTCCTTAAGTCATGACCCTTTCTTATACATCACGGACGATAGTATCGGTGATGTCGGAAAGAATTATCTACGGATATTAGTAGATGTAGTAGTTGTATATATTAGTTGTCTTCTCGTTTGTTTGCTTTTTTTGTTTCTGAGCTCCAACAGTCGGGGTCTAATAGTAAACAATTGTCAGTGATAAGTGTCGTAAACCCAAAGAAAGACGAGGTATCTCCATGTAAAACCGCCACACCTGCTTTCCCGTCACCTCCATCTTCTCCGACTGACTGTGTCTTGACGAACCGATCATTCCCACTCCCTGCCACGCGTACACACATGCACACTCATATGTATAAATATATATACACAGGCACACTCGTAAGCATTGGTGCGCGTGCTCTCTCTCTTTCCCTCTCTCTCTCTCTCTCTCTCTCTTAAAATCTCTCTCTCTCAATCTCTCTCTCTCTTTTGCTCCCTGTCTCTCCCTTCTCTCTCTCTCTCTCTCTCTTCTCTCTCTCTCTCTCGTTATCTCTCTTGTACTTTGCTCTCCGACGGGTGGTTAGCTGTTTAGTGAGAGTCGAATTATTGGTTCCCTGAATCGATGAAGCTGTGTGAAACTCTCAACCACTACACACTTCGACCACGGCGCTTAGCTCTCGATAAAAAGTATTTTATGTTTTAAAATCTTACACATGTACACACCCCCATATATATATATATATATATATATATATATATATATATATATATATATATATATATATATATATATATATATATACAAGCTATGAAATATAAGTGTTAACTCAAAAATTATGTATAAACAACTAAAAATGTAAAATATTTAAAAGACAAAACTACATGGAAAGACTATGCTGTAGACGACAGCCTGTGTTTTATTTTGAGCATATTCTGTATGTAGCTACGAGTCTACTTATGAGTATATACAGTAAATATGATATGAATTATGTATTTTTTGTAAAGAGCGAACCCGAAAGCATACTTCAATTCGATACTACTTAACATTCAAATAACAATTCTCTCTCTGTCTCTCTCTCTCTCTCTCTCTCTCTCTCTCTCTCTCTCTCTCTCTCTCTCTCTCTATATATATATATATATATATATATATATATATATATGTGTGTGTGTGTGTGTATATGTATATATATATAAATATATATTTATATATATATATATATATATATATATATATATATATATATATATATATGCACGCGTGTTAGTGTTTGTACGTATGTATTTTAAATATATATTTTTAATGTGAGATGATATATAATTATTTCAACAATCAGACAACGCCGCAGGTCACACAAACTATGAATACCACAGACCGGAAGCCCTACTATAGGGCTTCCGGTTTGTGCATTTAAAGTTTTTTGCAAACTGCGGCATTATCTGGTTGTAGAAATGTATATATATATATATATATATATATATATATATATATATATATTAATATATATATATATATGTATATATATATATATGTGTGTGTGTGTGGGTGTGTCTGTGTCTGTGTCTGTGTCTGTGTCTGTGGTGTATGTAATCATATATGGTCATTTGTCTTTCGGTATGATGTGGGTGACGTTTGAAATGTAATTTACTTCCTTGTATCAGCGATATTGATCACTCTCGATGCATAAAAAGTAATAATAATCTACTTATATGCTTCTATTTCCTCTATATGTATATTTATATATATTATGTATTAATTTTACATATGAATATATATATATATATATATACATGAATATATATATATATATATATATATATATATATATATATATATATAATGTGAGTTTATTTATATTTTCGTATGTGCTTTTATTGATTTAGAAAGTTGTTATACTTATCGAGAAACGGTGTCAAATGTTAGGAAGAGTTTTTCCAGATTATTAATTAAATTCCCCATTGAGAATGGTTATACACCTATATTTACAGATCTTACAAGATATACACAATTTGTACATCTATCAGCTCGATCTATTTATCAATCGATATGAATTATAATCTAATGTATATATATATATATATATATATATATATATATATATATATATATATATATATATTGTTTGTGTATATGTGTCTGTGCAGAAATCTATCGTAGATAAAGGTGTCTATATCTTTCAAGACATCATTTTTTCACAATTTACAAAACTCCCCGCATTTATCAATCTATATATATATCTAAGATATTATTAAACCCGGATATGATATATAGGATAGAAGAACTTCCTCAATGGTATGAGTATATCATGAATATAACCGATACAAAATTATACAAGCCACCTGCTGAGGGTATAAAAAATAAACCTCGAAATGTTTGTGTAGTCCTGTATGAAAATAAAGGATTTGATGATATAAATCTGCCTAAAATATTTAATAATCCAGAAATCATTCAGTCACTGCCCAATGAACTTCAGAAAGAGGAACAGAAACCAATAGTAACATATAAACTAGGGCAAACTATCCGGAATAAGGTTTTAAACTATCCCAAACTGTAGAGAATTAAAATATTAATAATAATGATGAAATGTATATACCGTCATGTGAATGTGAATCCTCCCCTTTATGTAATACTGACATAGGGCATATAATTACCGGTAATCTAGCGATAGTTAAAAATTCTAAATTAAGAAAACTCCTAAGTAAAGGCCCAAACTATAGAGAACCTAAATGTTTAAATTATGCGAAATGTGTTAAGGAAATAAATAAAGCGTTAGATAATTTAACTGCATCCATGGCAAAAAACATAAACTATTACACTCTACATTTGACGCATGGAAAAATAATATACTTAAATGAAAAAGTAGAACGTTTAAAAGAATTTAAACACCCTAAAAACGAATCCCCTCCTTAGAAATCCACAAATAACTACGGAGCTTGAAATGCTTCAAAATAGGTTTGTAATAGTTTCTATTGATAAGGCGACAAATAATATAGCTTTTATCTCTAAAAAGTATTATATACAACGCTTATTGCTAGAAGTAGGAATAATAGGTAAAGTTTCAGATACTTATAAATTAAGTAATAATAAAAGCGATAATATTATTATAAACAATACTGTTATTTGTGAAAAATTAGGATTAAAATTAGAAGAAAAATACAAAAAACTTCCATCTATGTATTGGATACCTAAAAGGCATAAAACACCAGTTGGCGCCCGTTTCATTGTGGCCTCAAAAATGTGCATCACTAAACCTTTAAGTAAGGCTGTATCTAAAATCTTTAAATTAATTATAAACCAAATAAATAATTTCCATTAAAAAAAGTGAATTCTATAGTAATATAAACCTATTTTAGGTGGTAAATAATTCCGATCTAGTAAAAGAAAAATTAGATCGTATTAATTCTCGTAAACGGGCTAAATCAATCTCGACATATGATTTTAGTACATTATATACAAAAATACCACATAAAGAACTTATTAAAGAATTAGGTAATACTGTGGATTTAGCTTTTGCAGGAGGAAAAGGTAAATACATAGACTTTGCAAAATCTAAAGCCTTTTGGTGTAAAAATAAAAATGGTAAGACGAGTGTGTCCAAAACTGGTCTGATAATGCTTATAAGTCACCTTATAAAAAGGAGTTACTTTCAAATAGGGAATAAATTATTACTCCAAACAATAGGTATTCCAATGGGTTTTGATCCGTCTCTATTTTGGGCAAATCTATATTTACATAGACTGGAATATATATATATATATATATATATATATATATATATATATATATATATATATATATATATATATATATATATGTCATCATTAAAAAAAATGATATATCTAGAGCGTATAGTTATCATGGATGTAGGCGATATATTGACGACCTTGTTTGCATTAATGATAGCGAAGAGTTTGCAAATACTAAACATTTAATATATCCTAAAGAGTTAAAATTAAACTGTGAACATAAGGGAACACAAGCTACTTTTCTTGATTTGGATATAAAAATTGAAGATAAAATATTTATCTATACACTGTTTGATAAAAGAAATTCATTCCCTTTTCGTATCGTGCGAATGCCATACAAAAATAGTACTAGCCCTGTGTATATATTTTACAGGAGTATTATGTCTGAATTTTTGAGGATTGCTCGTGTTACCTTAAAATTAGTAGATTTCATGCCCCCAATTTCTGATCTAATAATAAGAATGATTAACCAAGGTGGCGATCAAAATAAAATATCTGTACAATTAAATAAGGCAATTACTCGCCATCCTCATGCTTTTAAATCTCATCAAATTAATCAAAATATGATTTGTTCTATCAGTTCATAGAACAAATCATAGGATATATAAATAAAAATAATTTAGAATATGTATAAACGTATATATAACACATCTACTAATTATAATGAGAAAAAGAAAAACAATAAAAATACAGTAGAAAGAAAGAAAGAAATGTTAAAAAATAAGAGGAAGAAGAAGAAAGAGAAAAAATCGACAGTTATGAACGCAGATTTTAAACACTGGGAGTGGGCAGAGAAGAAAAGAAAATGAAGAAAAAGAGAAAAAATTAACGGTTAACTTATAAACGCCGATTTGAAACACTGAGAAAAGAAAAAAAATCGACAGTTGTGAACGCAGATAAGAAAAACTGTAAGTGAACAAGGAAGATTAATATTTATTTGAGGTTGACGACAACGGGGAGATGGACAACAAAGGAGGAGGAGGGAGAGAAGGAGGGACTAAAGGTATATATATATATGCATGTATGTATATATATATATATATATATATATATATATACATATTTATTTATTTATTTTTTATTTTTTGATGTGTTGATATTTTTTATATTTATAATATAAAACTAAAAACAACACATTAATCACCTAAATAATACTGTAATGGATTCGTCCAAACACTTTAAAATGCAGCAACATTTTTGTAAGTAACGGATAAATTTTATTAGACGGACGAACAGCACAGGTAAATTTTTTTTTTTTTTAAATAACTAATATAAGTTAGCAAAACATTTATATGGAACAAAACGTAGATTTAGTATAAGGAACGTTTATGTGTTTGTCTTTTAAGGGAAGTGGGGTCTGATCAACTCTGCTGGGAAGCCATGAAATTAAATACTGCCTTGTTTTTAAATTCCCGAAACAGTTTTTCATAGTAAACAATTGATGATCCCTTAAAATAGTGTTAGAAACAAACTAAAATAATAACTGTAAAAAATAAATTGACATGAGTGATTTTCCACTGAAAGACTGGGGACTATAAGTTTTTTTTTGTTGTTTTTTAATATAGTTTTAATGGTTGAGAAACTTCCGAGACTATATATATATATATATATATATATATATATATATATATATATATATATATATATATATATATATATATATATACAGTAAGAGAGATAGAAAGACACAGGGAGAGAGAGAGAGAGAAAGAGAGAGAGAAAGAGAGATAGATACTTGCGTAGGTGCCACGTGGGTTTTCGCTGTTAGATTATCATGTGGCAAATAGTAAATAACGGTATGTCTATGCAATAAAGCTTATGTATCTACATACAATCAGTTTAACTAGCATATTTCGCCGACATAAATGACCTTAGTAAAAAAAAAGTGTAATATATCATGTGTGTATATGAGCTTGCATTGATTCGCATCACTTTGGCTGTTCTCGAACACATAGCACACACAAATGCACACCCTCATACACACACACGATAACATCGACACGTACACACACATACACACATATTGTTAGGAATTCGTATATATTCTTTATATATATACACACACACACACACATATATATATATATATATATATATTTCTATGTGCAGTATAATCTCTTTCACAAATGGAGTATTATGAATTTTGGAATATAAATTTTAGGATGCATGTCGAGTAACGTTGGCGAGTTATTGTTTTATGAACTTTGATATTAAGGGCGTGCATGCATATACAATTCGGTATATATATATACATATATATATATATATATATATATTGTTTCACAGAATAACATGTTAAACTAATAAACTGATCATGCTAAATTTTTTGAAGAATTCAGATACCTCCGATGTGTGTTACATTTTAAGAATAGGTAATAGACATAAATGGATAAATATTCCCCAAATTCTAGTTTCTCTTGGGTATTTTGAAAGCGTTTTAAGGGTGTAATATTGGCACAACTCCCCATGTGAAAATTCATTTTTTTACATTTGCATTACGTTGGATTCATAGTCATTCGACCCCAATTAAGCAAGATTTCCTGAATTTCCCTTTCTCTTTAAGACCCCTTCAGCCTTAATTTGTAATTATTTTATCGAATCAAAATCATGGAATATTTTGAGAAAAATTGGTATCAGGATTCCAGACTTTGGGTAAAGTATCAATTTTAATTTTAATCTTCGTAAAGAGATGTACAAGTATTTTATTTCACCCATCCTCGGACAGACTATTTGTTCTTTGATTTCATTCGAAAATTCATAAACTGGGGCATATATTATTTTAAGACATTATTATTGCGTAAATAAAACAAATAAATGGCGTTTACTTCTGTATTATTATTTCATAGTAGTCTCAACTTTTGGATGATTTTAGTTGGAGTTTTCGTTTTGAATATGAAACCAATTCCCTTGACTTTCGACATTCACGCTGTACCTTAACACTTTCCCGCTCCTAACAGGCAAACCTTTAGCAGAATTGGAAAATACATTTTCTCGTCAATCTGTTTCAGCCATTTATGGTGGCTTTTTGTTTTGATGCAAAGCGTTCTAATTACAACAGGAATTACCTTTGCCATCTTTATATTTACATATTCTAACTAATTCTCATTTTAGATCCTGATATTTATTTTTTATTTTTGTGCTCTTTCTCCTGCACTCGGGTATCGAAGGGGGTGGTTATATAAATGATTGAGCAAGTTCTCTTGTTTTTGTTTTGAAAGATTAAGTCGAATTTGGAATGTTCAAACACCTTATCAGTTTGTATGCACATGTCCTAATGCAGTTTGACATTGTCGTTCTCTTGTACTACTTCTGGCTTATGCTCATACCATTCTCATTATTGTTCAATTCATGAAGTCTGAATGTATTCCAGTGCAGTACCTGAGCGACTGTGTCGTGTTTACGTTTTTTATATTGATGTTGTTCTAGGGTAGGACATTCAGATACAATATACGCTAAGATTTCGCTCATTTCATTACACAATCTGCACATCGGTGATTCTGCAGTTTTGCTAATGTAATGTTTGATGGACCTAGTGCGAATGGCTTGTTCCTTGGCTGCTATTAAGGTGCTTTCAGTAGATTTTTTGAGATTGCTCCTGACCAACCAATTCCAGCTGTCATTATCTCTAAATGCAGTATTCTTCAAGACCACACTATGTAATTTCTTTCCAAATAATGTTAACCCTCTCTGTTGCACCCTTTAACTCCTTTTCTACCACAGTCATAAGTATTTCCCTAATGTTCACTGCATGAATAGGAATACTATTACTTAAAAAATATATATTTATAGAGGCAACCTTCTTCTGCATTCACGACATCTGCAACACTAAGTAAACCTCGAATACCTTTCTTATCTAGGTAGATACAATCGATTAGCATCTGCCTTCACTGCAAAAAATTCCATAAATTGTAAGAATTTTAATTCATATACATTCCAGTCAAGTATACGTGCAGTGTAGCAAATGATAGCTACTGCTCTGACATTGATAGCATAGATTGTATTTCGACGATGGAAGTGCGAGTTTAGAATAACCGTTACTCTTCTGTTGTACTCAGCTGTGACTTGGTTTTTCATTTTCTTTCTTTAATCTTATTTACCTCCAAGACTCTCAAGTATTTATCTCCTCTTCCACTGTCAACATTCTTTATCATATCAGTGTTGGGAGTTAAAGGCGATCTGTTTGGTCAAGTTTCCTTCTTTTTATAACAAGAATAGAACAGTTGGTGATGCTAACTTGGATTCGTATGTCGTCACTAAATAATCTACCCGTATTCATTAGGGCATTAAGTTAGTTTTCATTCTACCCGCAAATTTTAATGCCATCTATGAATAGTAAGTGCTTGCCGGTAGGAAGTTCTTTCCTAAGTTTATTTCCTGCTTTCACATTACGTAAGAGACGTGAAATCGGGATCAAACAAATGACAAAAAGAAAAAGAGGGCAAACTACTGCCCTGAAAAAATCCTCTCCTGATTTTCACCTTACCAAATGCAACACCTCCTGAAGTTTAATTAGTTTCCAAATTCTTCATGCTATTTAAAAATAATCTGTTAGAATGTGGGGGCTATTCCGAAAATCTCCAAGCATTTGCGTATCCATGAATGAGGTACCATGTCAAATGCTTTCTTTTGATCGACTAACCCAAAGTTAGTAGTTCTTTGTTTGCAGTTTCTCAGGATCATTTTATCGATCAGAAGCTGACCTCTGGTGACGTGATCGTTTTCGACAGCCTTTCTGTTCGTCAGGCAACAAATTGTGTTGGTCCAAATGACCATAAATACTTTACAATATGCTAGTGAAAAGTTTCCACATAACTAAGAGACAAGTGATTTATCAAAAGTTTGTTACTTCACCGCCTTTTGTGTTATCTTCTATGATAAAAACTGTAGTGCCTTTAGATCAGGGGCGGCCAACCTCCGACCCGCGGGCCACAGACGGGCCGCGAAGGCTTAGCGTCCGGCCCGCCACCCTGTTATGCTTTATTATTGCAATCCAGCCCGCGGACCTCCCAGTAAAACTCATATAATGTTGTGACATAGACGTAAAAGTAGTGTCAATTACGATTTACAGTGGGATAAAAATGTATAAACATCAGCGAGCGATGATACATGTATATTTCATTATTCTTTAACTATTAATTTCAAATCCTTGGCCTAAGATAAAAATAGAAACGGAGAAAGAAAGAGGCAAAGAGTAAACGAGAGACGAGGAAAGGGCATGAAACATAGAACTTATGTGAGGTGTGTCAAAACGAATGCTGGATCAACTTGCTACTTCCCCCGTCATTACTTTTTATGATTCTAAAATGGCTCTTCGTCGGCGCCTTTTATAACATCATATCTCTTGAGAAAAAATATCAGATTTGTAGAGTGTTCAATGCAATTTTTTTACAATTTATTCATGTAAACAAAATATAGTAATTCTGAGATTTCGTTTTTCACTCCGGCCCGCGATCTCCTTCCAAAAGTCTCATCTGGCCCACACTTTGAAAAGGTTGTCCGCCCCTGCCTTAGTCAGACGCCCAAGGAAGCTACCTGTCGTCAAACTAATATTTATTATTGTTTCAAGAAGCGGGTGCAGAGCCGGAAGGTTTTTTTATACCAGTATCCCAAGACTCTGTCATGTCTGCGTGCTTTTCTAATTTAAAAGCGTTTTAACCCTCGGCTTCAGCATCTCAACGGTGACTGTTATATTCCTTTGTTGTTCTACTCTAGGTTCAATAAGTTTGATTCATTCTGCATCATCTTGATGTTTTACTTTCTTTTCTCAAATACCTTTCGAGAATGCACGAGATTGGTCAGCATCAGCTATAACGTCATTCTCTCTTTTAATTCCTTCTATTTCTTCAGAAAGGAGTTTCTGGTTGTTCTCTAATAGTCTGTATTGCCGATACTGCTAAATTATGTCCCTGTAACGTGTAACTTTGACAGTTTTCGCTGCGACACTTGAAACCTTTTCGGTCTGTCGAACTTACAAATTAGTTTTTTCACAAACTCTCTGACTTTTGAGGTCGCCATTTCCGACAGCTTGCACTTTATTTAACTCCTTTCTAAGTTGTTACATATGCCCATTTAAACGTTACTGTTTTAATAAATTGATATTATTAATATTATTATCATCATTATTGTTGTTATTATTGTTAACATTGTTATTATTGTTATTGTTATTATTCCTATTATTGTTATTATTATTGTTATTATTGTTATTATTATTATTGTTATTATTGTTATTATTAGTGTTATTATTATTATTATTGTTATTATTGTTATTATTATTATTGTTATTATTGTTATTATTATTGTTATAATTGTTATTATTATTGTTTTTATTATTGTTATTATTATTGTTTTTATTATTGATATTATTATTATTATTATTGTTATTATTATTGTTATTATTATTGTTATTATTGTTATTATTATTGTTATTATTGTTATTATTATTATTGTTATTATTGTTATTATTATTATTGTTATTATTGTTATTATTATTGTTATTATTGTTATTATTATTATTGATATTATTGTTAATATTATCGTTATTATTATTGTTATTATTATTATTATTATTATTATTGTGATTATTAGTATTGTTAGTATTATTCCTATTATTATTGTTATTATTGTTATTATTATTATTCCTATTATTATTGTTATTATCATTATTGTTATTATTGTTATTATTATCATTGTTATTATTGTTATTCTCATTATTGTGTTTGTTTTATTGTTATTATTATTATTGTTATTATTGTTATTATTATTATTGTTATTATTGTTATTATTATTGTTATTATTGTTATTATTATTATTGATATTATTGTTATTATTATTGTTATTATTATTATTATTATTAGTATTATTATTATTATTATTATTATTATTATTATTATGTAGATGGATGTTTTTTTCTTTTTCTCATACAGAAATAAAAATAATAATTATAGTACAATCTAATTTACTTGCCTGTTTGTGGTGTGTACGGAAACACATCTTGACTTAGCTCCAATCTCTGGTTCCTGCATTTAAGTCATTTACCTCGTGAACTCGTCTCGTTACAACAACTGAAAGAAACTTTCCATACTTTCTCCTTGTGTTTATGTCAAGCCGAATTTCCATGAACAGCTCTCTTCTCCAAATCTTCTCGACTTCGGAACAAATTACCACATACCTTCGCAGATACATGTTCAAATTAAAATCCAGTTAAAAATATATTTTACATAAACTATCTACATAAGTAACAGAACTTATGTAGGTATGGATTAAACAGCGCATGGGGACCATGAACGAGAAGTGAAAAATTACTATTCTTATACAACCTTAGATATACATATATTCATCTGATATATTGAGCATGTAAATATGTATAAAATAACGGTCGATATAAGTATTGTTTTAATATATATATATATATATATATATATATATATATATATATATATATATATATATATATATATATATATATATATATATATATATATATTTATACAAACATTGTTAAACATAACATAATTCGATTGTTTACTTATACGTTTTTTTTTCAATTTTCATACTGATTTTTTTTGTATTGAAATCAGAAAAATAATAAATGTCCCATAGGTATCACGACAGTTTTCTGATTGTTCGTCAAATCATAGTCAGGTGTCAAAAGCAAATGAACAAATAAGCTGGAGAAATATGATAATCTTTTACAGACGGGGTGGAAACGCGCAGAGAACGTTTTCGGATTGTTCCCGGGAAGACGTTGATAATTTAAATTAAGCGACGCCAACGTGTTATCACAGAATAAAATCGCATTACCTTAAACATTTAAAAATGTTGCCACTTGTTTTATACGTGATGTTCTTGTGTTTTTATGTAGCTTCTAATATTATTATTTTATTAAAATAGGTTTCGGAATGTATTATTTTAGTGTTATGAACTAGAATGTGTCTTAAATCAGAGGGAGGAGAGTTATGTTATTGTATACGTTGGTAAATTGGTTGTCATCATCATCATCATCATCATCATCATCATCATCATCATCATCATCATCATCATCATCATCGGCAGCAGCAGCAGCAGCAACACTAACAACAGCAACAACATCAACAAAACCAACACAAAGAACAACATCAACAAACTTAATTTAAAAATAACCCTATCTATTTAATTATCAAAAGCAAACGAAGGTTCAATGCAGTATTTGCTTTTGAAAATAAATTGACCCAAATAATCTAAGAATGGAGGAATGTTCTACGACGTAAACTTAACGGGTAATTTTTATTTGACTTTAAAATTATCACATAGGAAATTATCAGTTTGAGTGTTAAACTTTTTCATTAAATCATTTTAATTAATAATATAACAAATAATAATAATAATAATAATAATAATAATAATAATAACAAAACTATAAATAAAACTATTGCATATATATGAGAAAATAGGACAATAAAATTACAAATGAACAGTACAGAATATTATTCATTAGAAACTGTTCATAAAATAATTATGCAAATGAAGCATATGTATAGTTGTGTATTTGAAGTTTTCCGATGACTATATATGGAATATTTGAAAATATGTTGTTGTGCTATTGAATGAAATAAGACTAATGTATTTTGATATAAATCTAGTTCGTATAGCTTAAATGAGAGAGAGAGAGAGAGAGAGAGAGAGAGAGAGAGAGAGAGAGAGAGAGAGAAAGGACTACCATTTTTATTTATATGTTTTACTTTCTCAAATAAAGTAAAGCAGCTTCTTGGCTCTTTATTGATGTCCAGTTCACAATCAATCCCGCGATGTTAATGTAAAAAAAAACTTATTATAAACTAAATACAGGAATCGGACTACTGTTAACATATTTCCCAAATAGAGTTGCGTTTGATCATTCTATACATTTTTGTTTTAATTGCATTCTGGAAAAGAAACATATACTCAGAAAGAGAGAAAGATAGTGAGAAATCAAGATAGAGAAACACATACATCATGTGTATATTAATACTCTATTTCTGCTACAATGCTAAACGTCGTAAAAAAGAGGACATGACGTGCTAGTCACTCTTCCACGTTTCAATTAGTAATTAAAGAGAAAACTGTTGATCGGTTCAAATATAAAAATCCCGGAATTTAACGGAACAAACTCATCTTCAAAACACACAGCAATAATCGGACTAAGCTGCATGAAAAAAAAACAGACTTCTATCCGTAGTTTTTGTTACGGAGATATACGTATACAACGAATTAGTAGGAAAACTGATTTTACTTTAAATATATATATATCTCGTACTTGATAGAAAATTAATTCGGCAATGGGTGTATTACTTTAGAAATGCATAATCAGTTTTAAAAAGGAAAATTATTTGCCCTCCAAGAACATATGGACCGAAAGTATAGCAGGTGAACAACCAAAACATGTAATGCACTTCTTATAAATACAAATATTTCTAGCTCACGATTATTTTCTTGTAAATACAATTAACGTTTGAAATCTGCCCAATCCCATATGAATATATTTATGCTCCCACTGTTTGCATAATTCATTTACTATGTATGACGAAAGAACATATATTACACTGCTAGATTATTGAGAAATTAATGCTTGTGGGGATGGTATCAAAATCACGATCGTATATAACACTTCTCTCTAATGAGGTGCTAAGGTCTGTGAGGATGGTCTCATGACAACCGAATATATACTATACTCACTTTCCCAAAATAGAAGAAGTCAAAACTGGGAGGATGGCATCATGACAACAGAACAGATAATACATTACTCTCCCTGAATTGAGTTTTGAAATATAACAATTTAGTCTGAAATAATATATTAAACCGATTTGAGTATTAAATGATAGTAATAGTATACTTTCGGGAACAGGCAGACAAATACCAAATCTCCATTAGTAGTAGATATATCTATTTTATTCCACATGTAAATACATGTCTCTTTTCAATCTTCTAAATGCAGCCCTGCCATCACCATCTTCACACCTGAAAATAGGGACCCATCCTGTGTATTTTTCAACTTTGTTTTATCCCTGGTCAGGCGTAGCGAAGTAGGACTTGGGTGTTTTATCCTTTCTCTAGATCTTCTCCGTTGACTTGTCGCTATATATGTCAACCTGTTGTCTCTATATCTATGTTTTGCCGTTCGAATGGTGGTGATTATGGCATTTACTTCAGTTTGCTGTCTGATCCAGGCGTTTTTTTTCTATCACGTCAAGTGATTCCGAGTATAAAGCGCCTCATAGTTTAGTGGCATAGGTAGATTTCCATTTATATGTTTTAAATGCTTCATATGTCCATGTAAATTGATACTGGCCGAGGCTGCAAGTCAAAACGGACTGTGTAACTGGGTTTTAATTTTTGACCGGCATGCATTTATATATCTTATACTGAAGATTGCATAAGCATAGCACCGGTGTTTCCAGGAAATAATAATGAATATTTAATTATATATATATATATATATATATATATATATATATATATATATATATATATATATATATATATATATAGTACCGTCAAAAATTAACGAACAGAAATAAAATCTTCTGAATTTAAACAAAATTATATATTAATTTTTGTGAAAATTTCACTGGATATACATACGATGTAGTTGGAATTTTACCGAGATTTTCAGATGAATTAAAGTAATATTTTTAAAGTCATCCACTATTTTACAAATTTAAGTGTCCAAAATTAAGGAACAAAATATCATTATTAACTAAATCACATTAAAAAGGTAAAATAGATTTAATATTTGGTGTTTACACCTTTGTTTTGAATAACTGCTGGGACTCTACGACGGCAAGATGTTACTAAATCTTGGCATTGGGCTACAGTTATCTTGGCCCGTTCATCTTTAAGTTTCATCCACAAATCTTCGATGTTTTACCGGATACTTTGCCATAACGTTCTGTCCTAGAGTCTTCTATAAGTTTTCTATAGGGTTCATGTCAGGTCTCTGAGCAGGCCAGTCCATTACCTCTACTTCTTGATCAGCCAGATAATTCATGACCAGCTTTGCCTAATGGCAGGGAGCATTATCCTGCATAAAAAACAGGTTTTTCGATACCAGAAGTGTGCAACACTGGCAAAACATACTGTTCGAAAAGATTCTTGTATACAGGGGCATTTACTCTAGTATTGAAGCGTACAAGTGGCGATGCACCCTGCCATGGTATCATGCCGAAAACCACGCTACCTCCATCAAATTTAATAGTTATTTTTGATGCAGCTATGATCCAAACTTTCGCCTTTTCTTCTTCTTACAAATTGTTTTCCATCACTGCCAAATACATGAAATTTTCTTCTGACCATATAACATGCTTTTTCGCGAACGCCTATCTAGCTGCTTAGTTTTTTTTATGAGCGCCTTTTTTTCGAGGAGATCTTGCAAAAAGCAATATTTCGGGCAACCTTCTGGACACAGTTTGCCGTGAAACATTCGTGACACCTTCCATTTGTTTAGAAAGTTTGCCACCTGTAAGGAAACGGTCTTTTAACACTAGGCGTTGTATAACTCTGTCCTCTTGTACCGTTGTCTTTCTTGGTCTACCAGGTTTCCTTGTATTGAGTAATCTTCCAGTTACTCTATAGAGGTTAGAACTCGGCTTACAGCACTTCTTGAACGTTTCACACGTTTTCCGATTTCTCTGTTGTCAACTTTTCCTTTCTTAATTCGACGATTTTTTCTTTGTCGCTTAAATCAGTTTAATTTCTTTTTGACATAATTTATCTTGCGTGACTTACAGCAGTGATGATAATTAAAGTGTAGAATATTTATTTTCATTCATTTTATACAAAAAAAACTACTGTTTTAAACTTTAAACAATTATTTTTCCTTAATATTTCTTTAATTTTGGACACTTGAAATATGTAAAATATGGTGGATAACTATTTTTGTTTAAGAAAGTAATTCATCTTTTTGTTTTCTCTCGAAATATAGGTGGAATAGTAAACAAACTTTCAAGCTTTGGTAAGACAGCTCTTATATTACGTAACGCAACTTTTGTAACCCTGAAACGTATATATATATATATATATATATATATATATATATATATATATATATATATATATATATATATAGTAAGTTATGAAATATATCCATGGTAATTAAGCTATACAATGGCTCCCTGAGGAAATCTTCAGGCGAAAATGCATTGAGTTAGTTTTGCCGGGTGTTTTTATATACACGGCTAGCTAGTTAACCAATCAGAATCTGTGTTATGCTCTTAGCCTCTCATACGGTTTCTCACGAACAAAGGTCCGGTTATTTTTACTTCTTATTTCCTGTTCTATTGTTCTGTTTTCTATAAAGTAGTCTATATCCTGTTTCTTTGACGTGTCAATATAATGGTGAACTTATTTTAACACGTGGTTTCTTTGTATTTCTATTTTAGGTTTTAGTTTTTAAGTGTTTCACGTTTTAGTTTAGTTTAGTTTCTTATTGATTTGTTTGTTTATTTATTTATGTATGTATTGTTTTCCATAAGGTACATTTTATTCTGTGCAGGAAGCTTTTTTTCTATCTCACTTCTTCAGTTTAATAAGTTTTGGAAGTCTCTAAAAGTTTAGGATTTTAAATTTTTCATTCAGACATAATCTACACGGGTCGTTTACATTTCTACATGTACTGGCCTATCGTATTATTTACCATTTAATTATTGGTGAGCGTTCATTTCATTTGAGCTCCCAATAGTAGTTTTGCTAGTGCAGTTTTAATTCGACATTCTCTGTTTTTAACTGTACTTTTGTGGTCATAATATATGGTTTGAAAATCTATGGACTTTTAGCTTAATTGGCATAAATATATTTTCATAACTTACTACCTAGCTCTACTTACGTATCGAGCACTGTTGAAGAAAATACTGAAAATTGATACATTAAAAATTATATCTCCTTATACAATTTTATGTGGATACATTAAATAGTAATATATATATATATATATATATATATATATATATATATATATATATATATATATATAGAGAGAGAGAGAGAGAGAGAGAGAGAGAGAGAGAGAGAGAGAAGAGGAAGATTTTGCAATATATTTCACGGATGTGTGTGTCTTCTCCATAATTCTAACGTTTGTGAAGTTGGTTTGAAAGGTTGAAGCGTTATTTTTTTTATTTTAGTTGTATTTACCTATTTTACCAATTTTTGTAACGACTACAAAAAGACGGGTCGCTTATCTGCAACGGCAGTGAATATTGAATTTTAATGGCAATGATGATAGCGCGTGGAACCGGGAAGAACGAGAGAGTCGAAAGGAAATACGAGATGAGATTAAACACGATGGAAAGGAGGTGGGGAAGGAGGCACTTAGGTTTAGGATGCTGATGGTGTCGCTGTTTCTTGTGATTCAGATGATAGATTCTGCGACAGTGCTCGAACATTCGGTCGCTGACTGATTCCTTTCTTACTGCAGCGAATACAATGTTTACACGAAGAAAAAGATAGAAATTGAAGCCAGCTAAGGCGAAAAAAGGAGAGAGAGAGGGAAGTAAGTACTGTTTACGGCATATCAACCTCTTCCGGTGGCGCAATGGTTATCGGTGCGTACTGTGAGATTACTGTGCTGTGTTCTTGTTCAGTCGGGCGAATTGCACCACTTTCTTTAATAAGCTTGCAAAACTCATTCATCTATTTGTTAGGGCAATTTCTATATAACATACGCGACTTTTGCAACCCTGAAACGTATTCACATAGCTGGTAGAGAGTGCACGATTTAGTTGAATTCAAATACAGACATAGAGCATCGTCTGAATTTCAAACTGTTATCCTTATAAACAATAGATTATCGCTATGCGATATTCTGTACGATAGATACAAGTTGCTATAGTATCAACGTTCGGGGTACTTTCGGTTTCACAACTTTCCCAGTAGTATTAGCGCAAATTCTATAATATATCCGATAGAGAGAAGGGGACGAGGAGGAAGAGAATGTAGAGAGAAAAGAAAGCATTGCGGCAGAGTAAGTACGAATAAGAGAAATAATGCATCGAGAAAAAGACGGGAAAAGGATTAGGATTATCTATCTGCCCGTCTATCTATAGTTCTAGCTATCTCACTACTTATTATAGAATATTTAACTACATATATATATATATATATATATATATATATATATATTGAAATGTAATGTGAGGTATACTATTGTTGTAATATATATTTATATCAATATGTATATATATATATATATATATGTATATATATATATATACATATATATATATATTACAACAATTGTATAATATATATATATATATATTGATTTAAATATATATTACTACAATAGTATATCTCAGATTAAATTTCAATATATATATATATATATATATATATGTATATATATATATATATATATATATATATATATATATATGTATATTCATGGCAATTAAGCTACACACAGTCCGCGTTTTATCCCCGCAGAGAATCGTCAGCTTACTTTACAACTA
>OY744526.1:90909651-90919651 GCA_963556195.1 Sepiola atlantica
TTGACCAGCTGGCTATGTCAGGAATGTGTGAATATAAGTAAGTTAAAAGGAAAATGTTGAAATGTGCTGTGAATATTACAATGAGGGGAAGGAAAAAGAGAAAGAAAGAGAAGGAGAAACGTGATATTAATTTTGGCGAGAAATAGGTGAAATGTAGTTTTGTGCAGGCAGTGTTGATGGTTTGAAATTAAATTGAGGGCAAAAGGGGTTTAAATATCTAAATATTTGTGAGGATGTTTAGATTGTGTTCATTTGTGAGGTCGTTATTTGTGGTTAAGTGGTGTAGATTCGTAATTAATGAAAATTATGTGGGGAGGGATTTGTGCGTCAGTGCATATGCGGGGATTTGTATATAAGTACAATTGAGAGAAAAGAGAAGAAAGGTTAGCCATGATCTAGGTTTAGTTTCTGTTCGGTCAGGATAATTTTGCTTATTAAGGGGGATATATTGTAGAAGCCATTCCGTTGTCTGATGGTGTTGGAGGCTATGAATAGTGAACTTTCCAGTAGTCTTCGCCGAGCTTTGTTATGAATGTATTTGGTGATTTTGGCCTGTTCAAATTTGAAAGCATGATCGTGCTCTAATGCATTGGAGAAAAGTGCACTGAGAGAGTTATTGTTTTTGTTCGCTGAATCTTTTATTCAATTTACGTTACGTTTCCCCCACGTACATTTGATGGCAATTGTTGCATGGGACAGTATATAAGCCGGCATGGGATGTGGGTTTTTTGTGGGAAGGTCTTGCTGTGTTTAAAAATAACCCACATCCCCCTTAAGATTTATTTGTTCCTGGAAATATATATTTACCTCTCTGGGTCAATCTCTAGACGTTCTATTGAATTTATCTTTCTTTTCGTTGAACGTATTACTTCAGTTGCAGAAAAAGTAGTAAGGTTTTCAGGAATCGGTACATCAAAAACATCGTAAAGTTCCTCCATGGGTTCGTCATGTGACGTTTATTCTTCCACTGATTTACATGACGCTTGTTCTTTCACTTCATACCTCGAACCATGTACATCAGCCGTCCTATTCTCCTGGTGACAATACCGTCTTGTCAGAACATTTGACCCTTTCTGTAATTCTTAAATAAACTTATTTTTAGTGTCACTGGGATGACGACGCGTTCGGCGTACATTAAGATTTCGTCACAAATTGAATAGTTATTGCTTACCGGCGAATTTATATTTCAACTTTATCCATCATATTTTGAAATCACAATTTAGCAAAATAGAGCCCCGTCGCTGTAATTTATTTTCTGTATGAACTGGGATGTTTCTCTTTGATCCCAAAATCGAAAGTGATGGACGATGATCCGACTGTAAAATGAATTTATGGCCATGCATAAATTTGTGAAATTTTTGAATCCCGAAAATGATCGGTAAACGTTTCTTCTCGATCTTGCTATTGCTTTTCCCAGCCAAGACTAAACCTCTGCTCGTATGAGCAATGGCTTTTGTGCTCCCTAAATTGTCTTCATGGAGTAGAACAATTCCGATGCCGTAATTACTGGCATCAGTAGTCAAAATTATTTCTAATTTCTAGTCATGATGTGTTTTAAAAAAATCTTATGCAAACACATTCTTTATCTTTGCAAACGTTTCTGGCAATTTTCTGTCAATTGCTTTTTATGATGTGTTTTTTAATAATTCGTTCAACGGGTGCCGTAAATAATGCATATTATTTACATATAATAATCAGCAAGAAATTAGAAATGCTTACAATTCACCCACATTTATCGGGGCGGGCATATTTTTTATTGCACTAGACCTTTCTGTCTTGCGTCTATAATTTGTCCTAAATATTTTTTTTGGACATAAAAAAATTCGTATTTATCCTCGCTGAGCTTAAACCTATATTCAGCAATTAAAAAAACACTTCTTCACATGTTCAATGCGTTGTTCAACGGTCTCGCTCTTGATCAATATATCGTCCAAGTATGCCATAGCGTAATCAAAACCCGCTAATACAGGGTGACCCCCCAAAACGGGCCCCAACTCTAATTAGGCCTCGTTTCTTAGTGTTTCGTCCGAATGAAATTATTTTTTGGTCATAACTAGTTTATTATATTCAAAACATCACATCAAAACACTAGGGTCTTTGGCCTTTTTTCTCCCTTCTACAGCATGTGTTCTAGATGGCCTCCATTTAGCTCCGTGCATTTCTTGAGGCGCAGTACGAAGTTGTCCATGACGTTCTTACAGACTGAATTGGGAATGGCTCTCATCTCCTCCCTGATGGCTTCCTTGAGTTCCGTGATGGTTCTGGGTTTCCCTGCGTACACTCTGTCCTTAAGATAACCCCAAATGAAAAAAATCTGGGGGGGCTTAAGTTCGAGCTATGGGGTGGCCACTCACAATTCGTCTTGAGACTGAGCACTCGGCCTCCGAAGTTCTCTTTCAGCCAATCTCGGGACAGGTTTGAGGTGTGAGAACTTGCTCCGTCTTGCTGGAACCAGAACTTGCTCATGAGCGACGGGTAAAGGGTCTGGAGCTCACTCTTGAAGGTTTTGAGGACCTCCACATACTGCTCCTTGGTGACTGTCACTACTGCGCCAGATTCTTCGATGAAGATTGGTCCGATGATGTCTCTGACCGAGATTACAGCCCACACCGTGCACTTATGAGAGTGCAGGGCTTGGTGGCTACTTCATTGGGTCTGGGGGACCCCCAGAAGACATTTATCTTTGAGTTCGCCTTTCCGTCAAGATGGAAGTGGGCTTCATCTGAGGTCCAAAGGTGTCTCCTCGATCTTATTGAGCATCTTGACTGCCATAGCGCTCCTCTGCTTCTTGTCTGAGGCTGTAAGGGTTGCAGCGTCTGTATTCTGTATGGGTAAACCCTGATATCGTTCACCTGCACTCTCCTGCAAGTCTCAATGGAGATACCGAGGGACTGACTTCGCTTCTGCACAAAGCGTTCTGACCAGCTCGGCTGTCCGCTTCTTGGGACGTCCCGAGTGACTTGGACGGTTCTCACTGGCAGCGTTGAGGTTCTCTACGGTCCCATACTTCTCGAAGTTGTCTACCCAGTTCTGAATTCTGCTTTTGGATGGAGCCTTTTCACATTCGAACTGATGCATGAAACTGTCCTGGGTTTTCTTAAACGAGCCTGTCTTGTAGTAAAATTTAACACAGTGTATTCTTTTTCCCAGCCCCCACTTAGGTCTTGGTGTACTCATGGTCGTTGATTCTGCCATATCCTGTAAAATAAGGGCAATTGGTGAATAAATAAAGGATATATCACATAAAGTGTACACGGGGCCCGTTTTGGGGGGATCACCCTGCCATTATTTTTTGGAACTAACTTGATGCTACTTTCACTCCGAAAGGTAGCCGATTAAGCAGATACAACCCTCTATGCGTATTGATAGTGAGCAATTTCGTACTCTATTCCTCAACTTTTACTTGCAGATACGCATCTGATAGATCAAATTTCGAGAAAAATGTTCTGCCATTAAAACGGGTATAACTATTTTCTGCGCTGGGCAATGGATATTCATGCGTTTTCAGGCACATATTCAAGCGTGATAAGAAATCCGCGCACACAGGAATATTTTTAATTTTATTTTTTATGTAAACCATGGGTGACGCCCACTCTGAATGTTGTACTTTTCTTAGTACCCCCATTTGTTCTAGGCGGACGAGCTGCTGGTCTATCGATTCTACAGCTGCATAGGGTACACTACACTTTGGTTAAAATATTGGGGAAGCATTTTCCGTTTTCTCTAATTTTACTTTCGTTTTTGTGCATCTGCTAAAACCTTGTGAAAATATGTGAGGTAAATCTTTTTTCAGAGTCTTCTTAAGTTTTTAACTTTTACTATTTGTGTGTAGGGAGTTTTTTTTTTACCGAGTTGCAGTATGAACTTATCGGCATATCGCACATGTCAAATAAAGCCATCCAGTCGGTACGGAAGCACATAGACTTTCGCTTAACACGTCTTACATCCAAAGGGAATATTGCACATTAATTCTCCTATGAAATTCAGTTTTTACCAGTTACTCCTTTTACGACTTTTTCGCTGCGAACCAATGTTAGTTTACTAATTTTTTTCCAAGTGTCTTAACTCATTATCGACAAGTCACTACCAGTGTCTATCTGTAAACGAATATTTTTGTTCTTCATTTTTTTATCAACGAATTTTCTTTCATGATGGCCGCCGCCATTTTTTCTTGGAAATTTCAGCATTTACAAACCTCGACCGTTTTTCTCTACATAGATGCATTACGGGCCCTAACTTTCAACAAAAATAACACATGTTGTTTTTAAGGGACACCTGTTTTAATATGAAATCCTAAACATGAAGGACATGTGTTTGGTTTCCGCTTCTGTGTGTTTCACCAATGTTTTGTTTTGTTTTCCACCTTTGTGTGCTTTCTACGTAGCGACGAATAGGTTCCAAATGTTTATTTTTTTAACAGTCTCTTCTGGCATATCGGACCTTTTTCTTTAATCTCCGCCGAATCGTGTCGCATGCTTACGATTCTATTACATTCGTCAACAATCGCTTGCAACGTAAAATAAGGGTCCTTCTCAAACTTCGCCAAGATTCTCGTCTTTATCTCGGAATCTTTGCTTGCGGTTAAGCCCTGCACAAAAATTAGACATCAAAATCTGTCTGCAGCCACTGTTTCCAGTTAAAACTGTTGGCATTCTGTATTTATGATTCCGGCATAGCTAAAATAATCCTCGTCATCTCTTTTAGTTAGGTTTAAACATTTCCAACGTAGGTTGAAAAGTGACGACTATTCGCCAAACACATTTGTACTGATTTTTACAGTTTAATCAAATGAAATTTCGCCCGGTACCCTTTGTAGAATAAAGTTGCAACACCTATCCTGCCACACTAGGAATAATTTTTGAAGAAGTAGGCGAACTTTTTTTCTTTTGACTATTTTGAACATTCTTCCCTGAAAATGTCGGCAAACCTCCGAAAGTAGGCAGAAAAAATAGAACCATTATCTGGGTCATACGTGATTTCTCCAATCGAATTCGCAACCGTATCTAGTGAAAGAATCGCGCTTACTTTCGTTCTTGCATTCGCTGAACAATAAATGCAAACATTTTTTCAAATCTTTTGTCATTTATTTGCTGGTGTTCTACTTGTATTTGTAAACGTTGGACCATCGTTTGCTGCAATTCCTCCGTTAACAAAACATAATTTGTTTTTCTTCAGACAACAGTTGTTTAACATTCACAGCCTGTTATAAAAGGAGAAAATAATACGTACAGTCAAAATACAATGAAAACAAACATTTTTCCTTCACAAATACTTTTTAAAAAGTCACTGTCCAATTGTAAACGCACTTTGGTTGGCAATTTCCTTTGGAATAAAAAATGTTCTTACATTAGAAGCGTTTCCCTATGTCTTTTTAATGTTACCATCGAGGGTTGAAAATCCACTATTCGGAATTTTTATTGAAATTCTTTTCTTTGCGAAAGTCCTAGTCGGAGAATGTCAATTTGTTATGTGTTAACTGGATTGTTAATCGTAATCTCTTGTCGCCAATTTGTTATATCGTGGGAATAACAATAAGTTAATAAGAAACCCAAGACAGAAATTGAAAAGAATAGGAATTGTATTAAGAATACTTAATTATAAAAAGTTGGTCGTCATAACCGACTCTAGGCAGACGTGCTGAGCGGTTTTCTTTATTCATCTTGACAATATATACAGTGAAAACTTGTAAGATGTGGCACACGGCCAAAATGGGTATGGGGGAAAAAGGAGGGCGGGAGTCGTCGACCGGTCTATGCCCTAAAACTAGTTCCTATCACCACAATACCGATTTCACTTCATGAGACCAAGCTACTTAAAATGATCCCCAGGTGGTTTGATGATTTTTATTCACAAAATATATACAATGTTTGATGGTGATGAACACATAAAGGCCTAACAAATCCCTCCAAAATAACTAAAAATAAAAGGAATAGAAAAATGAAGAACAAAATAAAATACTAGTTATAGTACGTTAGTAAGACCCACCCAACCTATCTAAGTGGGCGTTGCCAAATTGACAAAATAAATACAGGGTAGGGTTTTAAGGGATGTGCGGTGTCCTCGAAGATAAATACAATTAAGGCGAGTCAGAAATAAAATTAATCGGGAGAACTGGAACCCTTAGGGAGATCTGACACCTGAAATAAAGACAGAAGGACAGGACTCATTTGTACTACTAGCTAGAGGAACTGATCCAACACGTTGATGTTCAAGAAATTGTCAATAAAAAGAAGACCTAAGGTCGGCGTGTGCCCTGTTTAGGCAGGGAACACAAACTCAAATCTATTTCGTACGAACACGCATAAACTGGCGGTGTGTATCTCCCTACGTTTAAACAGTGAGGTAGGCAACCTCCTTCTATCACATTTAACTTTGATTTTAAGCCGATGCTTAAAATACAAAATCAAATCGTAATGAGAAAGCAGCGCCTCCACCCTTTATTTCTAAGCGTGCAGTATACACGACGAGTCTAGCCACGGCCCAAATCGCAAGAAACACCATTCATTTCTCCCTGAGGTTCAAGACTATGAAGGCTAAATCAAGGCACGTCACTCGCTCGGGAACGATGCTAGCCGTCACCTCGTTGACATACGTACAGTATTCACGAAGGTTGGAGCAGTTGAAAAAGGCGTGCCCAGCCGTTTCAATCTCATCTTCCTTGCAACGTCGACAAAAGGTGTTCATAGCCATATCAATACTTAAGCTTATGCCATTAAGGAGTACCACATTTCGAACCAATCGCCAGGTTAGAGAAAACCCAGTGTTATTAAGATGAATCCGGCCTGGCGCCCAATTCCAGTGAGAGAGAACCTCCTCCTCCGACAATCCAAGCCGCTCTTCAAGTGGATCCAAAGCGGTCCCTACCAATAATTCCCGATATAGTGTATTCCTAGACAGGGCGAGGTCACTGAACCCTGGCAGCACTCGGTATTCGTTGAAAAACAGCGATTGACCGCTTGGCTTACGACGGCATTCATCCAATTGGTCAGGGATGAAGTTAAGAAACAACTTCTTAACCGCAGGCCCACACGCAGACTCTTCTGTCAATGTTCTACTCCCATAATATAAATATCTCGCCAAATCAGGAATTCCCAAGTCCCCAAAATCAGGATGTTGAGTATAGACTTGTCTACAGACAAGTGGCATCTTCTTCTCCCACAGAAGTGAGCAAGGCATACGCGTCAAAGCCGCCAAGCGGTCTGCCGGCAGAAGTAGTACAGCCAATCAGTAAAGGATAAGAAGAAATACGTACATAGCGCACGCCTAAGCTCGACCTTTAAGGGAAACACCATTCGAAGCCAAATCTTAACAGACGCTTCGACCTTAGGCTGCACTTCTGATTAATTCTTTTCAATCTGGAGACCCGGTCTAAACCACACACCGAGTATCAGAACCGGGACATCGGACCAGTTGAAATTGACCGGCAGCGCAGCCGTGCTAATCCAAGCGGCCAACTTATGCCATTGAATTTACTAACGTTGACCACGGCCCCTGTAACATCTTCATTCCTTTGAGTGCCTCAGTTACTATTTCAGGTTCCCCTTAGCTAATTCTACACCTACGGAATCCCTCTCCATCCACGCCCGGGCCAGCTTATTTTCTAAAGGCTTTTATGCTTCAGCCTTATTTAAAGCGATGCGTTGGCTATATTTCACAGAAAAGCACCTAATACTACATTTGGCGTTAACACACCACTTACTCTCGGTTATCGCTCAAACTAAGCCCTTTTGAAATTAAGTGTAAGCCTGCCCCGGAAGTCACGTATCTCCAGTAAATAGGTATTTAATTGTCAATACCCAGCTAACTTAGGAGTTCTATTTTGTACTTTTAAACTGTAATATGTGGTCAGAATGGTCTTACCAGTGGAACGCGTGACAAGAGATACAGTCAACGTTGCCTCTTCTCACTAACAACCGATCCAAGTAAGTATTTTGAGCGGAAGGTCCGTTAGAAAGCCACGCCCACCACTTTCGCCCTGGGTGATCGACACGAAACATGTCGACCAGATAACATTCAGTCATCAGATAAGACAGATTGTCTCACACCCATCCGACCCTCTAGGCCCACCTTATATAGTTTGGGATCAAGGATGCCATTCGAATCTCTTAGTAAAATAAACAGCCTTGAACCACCGACGAACCCCACGGATCTCCCGGAAAAAGAAAGCCCACGCCCGGGCGATATTGGATGCATAAACTGCAACGATTTGAAATGCGGCACTTTTCACGGCAGCATCGGCCAGGACCAAGTCTGCCATAAGCATCCACGTGAACAACGTTTACCCTTGCTGAGAGGGTGCGTCTTACTAACAAGGAAACTCCCCTAGTCGAAGGTCACTGAATGCTGAAAAACACATCGAAATACTTTGACAGCAGTCGGTGATCGTCGATCAGGTCATAGTGAGTTTTTTGTAAGGCAGCCACATCTATGTTAAAAGACCTGAGGTCCCTCAGTATGCGTGAAGCTTTGCTTAAGCACCTCATGCCCCTCGTGTTCAGACAGCCCGTAAGCATGTAAGACGTAAACTGTCTATCTCTAACGATGCCTCCGACATCCAGTGGGAAAGTTAGTTTGAAGGCCTTATAAAATGAGGGGTGGACGTAAATGGGGACCTTCTTTGTGCAGAGAGACTTCAGCTGTTTGAAGGGAGTCATGCTCCTGTTCCACCAATCTCAGGCCCGGTATTGCATATTTTGCTGCCTCTACCATATTCCATAGCCCCTTAGTGCACCCACCGTTGTACTCCTAATGAATGTGTTTACCAAGGCGCCATTAAAGAAGTTTTTTTTGTTTCTATTTTGTAATTCCTGATCCCGAGTCAGGTGCTGCAGCGGTCTGAGGACTCCGTGTTTCCTAGGATGTAAGCCCCTTGCGGCATGATAGAGATCTACATCACAAATTTGATCCTCTGGTAGATATGAATTTTTCATTGTTTTCCCTTACTTTAGGGCGATGCAGACCTACTACTACTATTTTGCTCCTGCTATTTCTCAACAGACACAAAGTTGGAGCGAGCTGGGGAGAATTAAAAAGGGAGGGGGATTTCTGCCCAGTAAAAGGAGGAGATTAGGGTTGTGGGGTCTGAGCAGAAAAGATAGTTATCTCTTTGACATAGGGAGAAGACAATGGGGTCCAGCCTTGTTTGCTTTCTTCGTCTTATTCTTGACGGACTCCCATTCTGATTCAGACGCCGAACAGGTAGACAACTTCCTTTTTGGTGCTTATAAATTTGCACGCTGCAGCACCTCGGTGGGATTTTTGGTGTGGGGCGACTTTTCAGCTAGCCGCACTCTTAATTCTTCCGGGGCTGCACCTTTTTCCAGGGTGGCTTTAGTGGTTTGGGACTACCTTTTTGGTTGTTGTGACGTTTTTCTTGACAACCGCTGTCCATCCATCTGTTGTGGTATTTACCCCCTCTTTCCTGTTTCTTACGAGCTGCTGGTGCCCCATTTTTTCCGCCCGGGACCGCAACCGGGGCCTTACAGGGAACTTCTTCTAGTAGTCTTTGGACATTTACTGCGGCTACTCACAATGCCAACAATGTGGCCTCCTGCCTTCGACTATGACTCATAGTCGATGTGTTGTATTTAAGTAATGCGGGAATCTTCTTAAAATTTGCATGATCAATGCTCATTTCGATCCGGTTGTCCCCCACCATGATATTACACCGTACTGCAATTACTGCCTCGACGTCCCCATATTTGCTAAGTACAGTTCTAAGTTGTTTAGAGCTAATGTAACAGGGGACGCCGATTATGGAGACTGTCGTTGGCTTTTTGCTGAGGTATTCAGGCTTCAGACAGAGTTTTCCATCTCAAGGTAATTTTGGAAAGCTTCTCCGCTTCCTGGTTATTTGGGAGCAACATTTCCCACCTTGCGTATCTTCTTCTAAATATATATATGGCCGGTATTTTTACAAGTCCGCCGTAGAGTCCTAAAGAGCCCAGCCAGCCCTTTTGTCTTAACGTCTGTTGTGACTCACGCCACTATTCTTTTGGCC
>OY744526.1:90924651-90969651 GCA_963556195.1 Sepiola atlantica
AGACATGTTCAGAAATCACATGAGTTCATTCAGAAGTGACCACAGCGATAACATAGATAGGCCTAACACGTCTCTTGGCCGTTTTGTGAGAAATCTCATTGCTAGACAATACCCTATTTAACTGAAATGGTCCATTTTGGGGAAAGCTAACAGATATAGATCGAACAAAAGGAAGAGGTGCAACCTGTGTGCATTAGAGTCGTACCACATCATGACATTTAGAGATAGTTTACTGAACGCTAGGCAGGAAATACTACAATGTTGTCTGCGTAGAAACCGTTACCTGTTATCAAGCCTAAAACCTGGATAGGAGGATGGAGGGGAATGGGGGAGGTACAAACTGTCAACCGGGCCCTTCCCGAGGCGATCTGGGGCAATACTTATATATGAGTTGATTCGATTATCAGCGGAGGCTCGAGACACAGGGTGGGGGATAAGGTGGGAATATTCTATCGAAAAAAAGTCCCATTGAAAGTAAACAATAATAAATATTTCTTCATCAGAGTAGAGTGGAGGAATTTCGTAACATATAAATAGATAATGGAATGATAAATAATACATCACAATTATTTATGGAAATAGATATATTATACGAAAAGCATTGGGAATTTCATGTAATCTATGTATGGCAGTAAAGTATAGTTAGCAACTCTATAGCATCAGGGGGTGGACAGTGGAGTTATATACCTATTTCCAGGTATCCCTTAATCATGATCATTCACCCATTCCGAAAATTCCTCAGTGGAAAAAAATAGCCATGTACAGCTCTACAGGGGAGGAGATATGGGGTAGGGAAGTGGGCCAGAAAGAAAGCCAGTAAATGTAGCTAAAAACTTCGGAAATAACGATGCTGGAGATAATGAAACCACATAGATCGCACTAGGGGGGATGAAATTAGTATTAATAGTTAATCCACTCCTTACCCCTGGGTGTGATGGTAATGTCTTCATCATCACTGATCTGCAGTATAATGGAATACTACGTAATTTAATGAATTAATATTTCCCAAGTATGTTAAAAGCCGTCCCAGCAACTAACGACAACACCTTTATAGTAACTAAACTTATGAAAACAATATTTGTATTGATATTTATGTTTTTAGTATATATAGAAATTTCGAAATTTACTTCAATACAATTAAGATCCTTTGCACAGTTCTATGCCTATCCCGGATGTAAATGTACTAACATAAACATAAAAACAATAGCATAATCTTTTCGTCATTAGAGGAGGGGATGAAATGGTGTCTTCCCGGAATGTTAAAATCGATCCCAGAAATTGGAAAGTATTTTTAATATAGTAATGGAATTATGAAAACAATATGCGGCATTAATATATTTTATTCGTGGGATATATAATATCTTTCAAGGTGTTTTCTGCGGAAGTACAAATTTAGCTGCCCGAACCTGTATATATATATATATATATATATATATATATATATATATATACATATATTTATATATATAAATATGTGTATATATATACATATATATATGTGAAAGGAAGGATGAAGGTAATCCCATATATATATATATATATATATATATTTATATATATATACATATATACATATATATATGTATATGTATAAATATATATATATGTATATATATGTATATATATATATATGTATATATATATATATATATATATATATATACTGTTCATAGCTAATGAAGCGTCCTTGTCCATATTTATGTTTTTGAAAATCAACTCTGAGTGTATGGCGAACCAACAGCCCGACAGACACTTGATATTAAAAGTTCTGGTTTCCAAATGGCAATGAAGTTTCCTACTCCAATGGTCCACGTTCTTGAATGTATAGTGTTGTAACTCGATAATCAAGATTAACAGAAAATAAAGACGGACAATAAGCTTTAAAATATAATGTGAACAGAGTAATTAAGCAATCGTTAGTTTAAACTAACACATCCTTTTCAATGCGAGATTCGACACAAGGACGGTCTAAAATGGGACGTTCAGCTCCCTTCAAAAGTAGACACTTTAGACGGGTCAAAACTAGGAGTGAACGACCTGTCCGAAGAATATAGGATGGCCTCCGGAGACCGTATAATCAATAATTACCCCTAACCTAAAGTTAGGCGTTAGCAATTGAAAAAACTAGCAAATCCCGTGATATTTCGTTGCTTCTCGTTCTATATTCATAGAAAAAGGACGAGTCCATTCCCTTTATTTAGGTACAAACATATCACTCAATAAGAATCGGCATAACTTATAAAACAAAAAGTTTTAGGCAAAATTCGACTTTATTCATCAACAAAGTTTCCATTCTAAGGTGATACAGTAATTCCAACGCTTCTCTAACAATTATTTTTAGGTAGAGCGGTTTGCATTTGACCCCTGTAGTTTACTACGCCTCAGTTACCAATACAACTTTTTGACTTGAGCCATATCTCTTTCTCTGTGGATTTCTTTCAACAGGCAGTAGTTGGTGGGAGCCAGATCACAAGAATAAGGTGGGCGCGGAAGCAATTTGAAGAGCAATTTATGTAGTTTTGCCATCTTTTCCATCGATTTATTACCCGGTGAATTTTCTTCGTTAACGAGCATATTTTTCTTCTGAATTTGTGCCGGTTATTTTGCGACTTCTACTTTGAACCGCACCAATAACGCTAAATAATAGTCGTCGCTGATGTTTCTGCCTTTCTCAAAGTAATCGATGACAAAATACATTGCGCATTTAAAACTACGGAGGCCAAAACCTTCCATGCTGATGTTTGCGTATCTTGTCGCTTCGGAAAGCTTGCGCCTCTGATGTCCACTTAGCTGCAGATTTGACTCTGCATTCAGATTTGAGTCTGGATTAATGTTTTATATATTGTCTCATATTGACGGATAAAAAACATTTTCTGCATTGTAACAGTTGAAAACAATGCTCTGAATCGTCGATGCGTTGTTGTTATTGACCGACTGAGAAAACGTAGACCTCACTTTAAACACAGCTTTTTCATTGAAAAATGTTAAATACACTGCCTTCTGATATCTTCAGACACATCTACTTCAATTTGCAATCGGCCAAAATGAGTTCATGGACTTTTTTATGTTTTCCGAGATAACTGCTTAATTTTGGCGACCTGGGCGTTCAGTATCATGTGGGTGTGTACGATCGCTTTTAAAGTCAGCATACTACCTCTTAACGGTTGTTTCCGACGGAGTATAATCCGAATAACACTTTCTAAACAATTGCCGTTTTTCAACACTATTTCTCAGATCAGAAATCAATACTTTGTTAACACATTAAGTTCAGATTTTCCATTGCTTTACTTCAATAGCTGTAATCCGATTAGACTCAACTTTTGACAAGTGTCATTTGAAGAATACTACCTTATAAAACTCATATGGCTGCTTTATTAGTGGCGCCATCTATATGTCAGACTCGGGAATTACTGATCGATAATGTCATATGGAACATTTTAAAGTCAATTTTCTTTGGTGTCTTTTTAATAGCAAGACTGATTGGCCTAATCAATACTCTTTTGGAATATGGAATCGACTGTGAAAATAATTATTTCGGAATTAAATACTCATCAACAATTTGTGGAGACGTCGTATACTAGACAAATCATACGAAGGCAGTTCAGCTGATTTGTGAAATATTCTACATTGTTCTAAAATGATTCCAGACGTTTATTTCACATATGCTTATATAAGTAGATATGTTCTATAGTTTATGTCTATAGAAAATGTCCGTTTATTGATGTGCAAGAAATACCGTCGATTAGCATTTCGCGCACATAAATCGACGCAATTGCTCCCCAATTCGATACAATTATGGTTCGCTTTTCGGTGTATGATAGACAAATCAACAGACAGAACTCGATGTAAATATGAACTTTTATATCAAACAATAGTATCATTTCATTACCGACCAGAATCGTTTCCATTCTTTTCGATATCTGACCATTATTAAAAAAACTGACGGGATGGATGCAATGTTAAATCTGTTAATGTGAGACAAAATTGTAGGTACGGCATAGACGTCTCAATTTGAAAATGTGAAGACCTAAAACGGATCAACAACCGAAAATCTACAAGCATAACAGTTCCAGAGAGTTCACCTAAGAACCAGCTTCCGTATTAATAATGCAAACTTCCAACTGGTGGACTCTTTGTTTTCTTGTTTTTGAATGGAAATTGCGCTAGACAAGGCATAACACCACTTGATATAAGGAGCTAACAAGATCGAAATATGATTATCGCAAAGACATTAAATGCCTATTGGCATTAGTCTTGAGAAAGTCAACGCTATAGGTAAAAGGAAAACAGTCAGCAGGAAGAGAGTTTCACAAGCATTCATTGTAAATAGCTACTAGAATAAGAAGCTGTATTACAATGATGTATAAACACGGCAAATTGGTGGAGACTACTAGACCAACGAGTCAAACGAGCTGAAACAAAAGATGCAAGGAATAGATCACACAATTCTTAAAAATCCATGTCATAATTGTTTTAATATAAGAGACTGAGACTAGCAACATCACGTCTGTGAGAGTCAGGGTTGAGAGAAGAAGAAAGGGTGGGGGCAATCAGATATTATATACGTGTCTGTAAATTATTAAGAATAGGAAATAGATTCACCAGCTCAAATATGACAACATTACTCCATATATTGTATGATTGTAGATTCGTAGAGATAGAGAATATCGTCAAGTGTGAGAAAGTGTTTTGAAAGAAAAAGAGAACCGACTTTACCAGAAGCAGACAGAGCAATGGATTTAATGTATGAACACCAATAAATATTTCATGAGAAAGAAATACAAAGAAATTTCATAGTCGATTTTTCCTCAAGAGGAAAGCAACCAATAAAAATATCAGGAAGAAAAGGGGCACGCCTACTATTAAACAAAACAAGCTATTTCGTACTCCAATTCACAACTGCACGCAGGTCAACTTATAGATCAGCTGAATATTTCGACTGATCTGAGTGAGATAGGCGAGAAGCACCACCAGAATAGAAAGCGGTATCATGCGCATAGATGTTTATATTCTCAACAATATTCTCTGGAAGATCATTTATATTGAGATGAAACGGTGTTGGACCTAGAATAAAGCCTTGAGAAACACCATTATTGATAGGAAAAGCGAATGAGGAGACACAATCCGAAGTTACACGCAAGCTTCGAGCATAAAGAAAATACCTAATAATGTCAAAGAACCTCAAGTTTGTGTAGCAGACCAGAATGTAACAATGAACGCACTTGAAATGTCAAGCGTAATGGCTCGCTCTTCCTTCTCCTGAATTATCCATAAACTGACAGATCCGCTCAGTTACAACAATTAATAGATATGCGGTTGAATGAAAACAACGAACGTCATACTGAACATCTTTAAAGAGACTCCAGACTTTCCAGAAAAAAGCAAGCTTGCTATTGACCAACCTTTTAAAAACCTTGCTAATAACAGAGAGGAAATAAACAGGACAATACTTTGTTGGGTTAAACTGATCATCGGCATTTTCAAATATGATGAAGACAGAGAACCCTTCTCAACAAGAAGTGAAAGAGGACTGATAATAACAGAGATTAAATAATTTAGAGAGGATAGAATAAAGTTCAGTTCACAACAATTGAGAACCACAACAGATAATTGAATACTGACTTGGAGCCTTAGACTGGTCAAGATCAGAAAGATGCATTAGTACATCAGATAATTTTAGCACCATTTGAAGAAATATTTCATGCATAGATTAAATAGGTACTGTTCAAATATAGCAAATGTGAGTGTTACAGTGAACAGCTTCTAGTAAAAGACATGGCTCATTTGAGAAGAGGAATACACTGAATAGGGGAAAGTTCTTTTTTCGCTATAGAGTCAGATTTATACAGAATTTTTTGAACAAACGGTATGTCAGTGTATCCATGCCAATGGTGATGCTGACTGTCTTATTCTTGAAACTGCTCTTTTTGGTGATGATACATACATACATTTCCTTTGTTACCATGTTAATTCAAGTATGAAAACTGTTTTAATTCGGTATGAACCAAACAGGGTACTTCACAACATATCTGAATATACACTGTTTGAAATCTGCTCTTGGCCCTCAGCATGTACTTTCATTAATGCACTCGTTGTTGTATAGAGAGGTGGTGAACTTGAGTAGATTCCGCTATCGCCAATTTCCCCCTAAAGATATCCCAAAGCATAATTACAGTAGATTTAAATGTATTCCCTCCATCGATTGGGGACAACAGGGGATCAATTGTATCATGACACCAGGAATAACATATTCTACCAGTACCAGAAGTTCTTTTGAACTTCATCCGGTGCGACTGCAAAATAGATAGCAATACAACACGGTGCATCTGTAAAATGCATTGTTCAACAGTATATGGAGAGTATTGTCGCACAGCTTGAGTTAATTTTCCAAACTTTTAGTGTGTTAAAAAACACCTTATAGAAATACAATGCGAAAAATACTTGAATTGCAATTATTTGTACTTTTTGTACAAATGTGATGTTATTTGACTGGAAAATTACTCTAACTTTGAATGCATTATATGTCACTTAATTGAAGTAACCAATCAATTATCAACTGTAATCAGACGAAAAGATGTGTCGTAGCAAATAATAACTTTAAACGGAAATAAAACCAGTGTTAAAATGAGTCTCCCGATTAAGAATATCGCAGTGCGATTCTTTCCATGCCAGAAAATCGTGTGTTCGATGTCAGTAAACAGTACTGGTCGCTATACATACTATTAACTGCTTTTTATGACTGTTTGAGCATCACCAATTTCTCCCATACTTACAAAATTCTAGACCTCGATAATTGCAAAAAGAATCTATACACCATTATGCAATATCAATATACTGATTTAATCCTGTTAAATATTTTATCCGATAGGTCACAAAATACCCTATTATTTCATTAATATCTTCTCTGAAGTAATTTATTTCCATCTTAAAATGTTTTACTCACTTGTTATTTACGAGATTTTCAGATATAAAAGGAGTAAAATCATAGTTATATAAGTTAAGCTTGTAACATTCAAAACAAGTTTTTTGTCTCATAGCTAATGATTATAAACAGTCAATTGGTATCTAATAAAATTCGTGAATATTCTATAAGGCCGAGGGAAAACCGGTTGTGAAAGTTGCGGTAAAGAAGTTATCCAATTGTATTTATTTATTTATTTATTTATTTATAAAAACATTTATTGGAATCTATATTCGCTCACGGATAAGATAGCACGCACATGATTTTTTCATTGTCTCGAACTAATTGGTGATATATATATATATATATATATATATATATATATATATATAAATATACATATATATATATATATATATATATATTCACATTCTTACTCTTATATAAGATTTAGGATAAACCACAAATACATTCGTACACTAAACAGATCTATTGAAAATGTGTGCTGCTGTACATATACGCGTAGACGTGCACGCAAACACACAACCACCCACACATATATACACACACACACACACACACACATATATATATATATATATATATGTATATATATATATATATACTAGCCAAAGCTACCTTCCCCTTCGGGGGCAATTACTGACACTGTACTATTCTTTACAGAAACCAAAGAAGTAATTTCTATTTGACATTTTTGTAATGTAAACGAATTTTAAAAAAATGATGACTGTCGTAGTGTAATTTGATATATTCCAATATGAGGGAAATATACTGTGCATGAACATCGTCCAATTTTGTTTTTTAGGAAAAAAACAGAACGGTCAATTGATATGTTCTTTAAGATATTCAACGTCGATAAATTTAATTTTGTTCAGCATAAAAATTAAATTAAATTCCCCATTAAAACTGGTTATATAATGAAATGAATAAACATACCGGTGGAACGTCGATTGGTCAACTACTCCACTTTTATATTACTGCGTAATTCAGAATGGGTACTTTGTACTTTTCACCTTTATTATAAAAGAAAGAAAAACACATAAACAATATTAAAGAAAATATATTTTTGTAATTTAGAAAGATTAGAGGAGGTTTATTTATTTTCTATGACAAATCATCATCATCATCATCATCATCATCATCATCATCATCATCATCATCATCACTACCAATATGTTAACAAATTGGCCTTTTGGCTGTACTTAGTTTGTATGTTCTTTGTCAGTGAAGGGGGAAGACTTATAGACCGAGGCAATTGAATTTATTGTTTCAATTCAGAGTACCCATTTTGGGGGAGCTGGATTCTCCCCACGTTAAATATTGACATTGCGCCTAACTCTGCTCTCGTGGGAGGAAGTAAATAGGAACAGCAGCAACAACAACAGAAACAACAACGGCAACAAATTAAAAACAATAATAACATATATATTTGATTATCATCAGATTAAAAAAATATTAATTCATTAGAAACTTTAAATAAATAAATATACAAATGAGAGGCTGAGAGGATGATATCATGATGAACGAACTAGATATACTGACCCCACCCCCAAAGATGTAGTTAAATCACTGGGAGGATGATATCATGACAACAGAATAGATAGTACACTAACTCCCCCGATACACAAAACTGGTAATCCTGAGAAAATGGTATCGTGAGGAACGAATGTATACTGTACGACCTCAAACCCCTCCCGAAGAAGAGGTAATGCCTGGAAAAAATATATAATGACGAATGAAAATATACTACAGGAAATTTAAATAGCATACACCGTTTTAATGTAAATATAGTTAGAATAAGTGGAAAACACTTTTAGATTTATTTATTTATTTAGATAACATTAAAAACCATGGCAAGTTTCATTGTTCACGTGAAACGCCTAAATTAAAATTAGCTGGAAAAATATAGTCGCCATCTTTATAAACAAAGATGAATATGCTGGCTAAGGAAGAACGATAAATTTCATAATTTTCTAGTTAAAAAAGACATGTTTATTATAAACTTGAGTAATCATTCTTCCTTAGCTAGTATTATGGTGAACGAACATATACTACACTGACAATACTACATATACGAACATATACTACACTGCACAATTATCTATATCTAGTTAGCTTAGGATGTACGCGTGTGTATGTGAGTGTGCCTGTGCACGCGAGAGAGAAGTTAAATTAGCAATGTTTAAATTCAGTTGATAATGTGGTGCGTATATTTCTGTATTATTATTATTAGTGGTGTTGTGAAAACAATTGCAAGGAACTCATAATTCCGATAGCTTAGTTTATCGCCTTGGTATGGGTGTTTAATTTGTGGATCCATTTTATTTCGTGTTTTCTGCGGTGCTGTGTGCAATGGAAATCTGTCGTTAGTAATATACACTGTATGCGGTCTATTGTGTGGTTTGCTGAATCACCTTCCACTCCGCAAGCAAGTTTGACCGCGTTTTAGTAGTTCATGGTTTGACACGTTAGAATATATCAAATTATTGACGGATATAGTATACTTATATTTCCGCTTAGAGGATACTTTAAGTTATCTCTTGAGACAGAAAGTTAAAAATGATTAAACTTGTGTACAGCGCACCTATATTTTTGTTGTTTGCGAGGCATTTTTGCCTTCATGAAAATAAGAAAAGCATTAAGTGCCTTAAATGTGTCTTAACATCCTCAATTTACAAAAAGCTCCAGAATGAACACAAGTGAATTTTTAATGTTCTGTCTCAAGAGATAAGTTCAAGTATGCTCTACTACAGCGAAGATGCTCTTGCTGACAGAACTGTATGGAAGTGGTTCGCAAAGTTTAGAAATTTGAGTCTTAATGACGAAGAAAGCTGAGGTAGACGATTCTTCACAGATTACGATCAAATCAAGACATTAATAATTTACCTCTTAAAGTGTGTTTATTTCTTTGGATCCAGAATTTGTGAATGCTTCAAAATTTTCTAACACACAAAAACAAACTTTTTGACACAAAAAATAAACTGTGGACATTAGCCCCCGAATAATGTAGTGTTAGGTTATGGAGTCCACCTCCGAAGAAATCGGAATATTTTCTGAACAAACAAACACAAAGGCAAACAAACAGACACAAAGGCAAACAAACAGACACAAAGGCAAACACACAGACACAAATGCGCTACAAGTTCATATGAATAGCCGCTTACTTACAAGTTAATGTGTAATTATCACTTGGTTTTTATCTTTCCCAACAATATTACTAAATGAACGGAATCTATCCGATATGATTTACGCGTGGTGAGCCTAGCTTTTCTTGAAAAACTAACTACTTTATTAATACGTGTAACATTCACTTTTAATACGTGTACCATTCACTTTTTATACGGGTATTGATTTACTCCTCTCCAGGAGTTAGGCACAAGGCCAGTTTTTATCTTACCCCCACAAGTAAGATGTGACCCAAGGTCGGGTCGGGAAAGTGGGATTTAAAAATTGCCTGGGCAGCCCCGTCGGCATTCCCAGGTAGGGGCGCCTCAGGCAGTAAGCAATAAACTTACTCCTCCCCAAAGAGGGGAGGCAAAGCCTGGGAGGGTGGACCTCCTAGAACTGCACAGGACAGACCCATAGACTTTCACTTTTTATACGTGTAACATTCGCTTTTTTATACGTGAAGCATTCACTTTTTATACGTGTAGCATTTACTATTAATAATACATATTGCCCAATAGAAATTGGAAATTTATGATTTAGGGAAATATTGCTTATTTACACACAACAAAACACCGTACTACTGTACTTTTATACGCGCGTATATTTTACTTCATCAATGAACACGAGATATGAAAAGCCTACTAGCTGAGGACCAGGACGAATACTGTTGATTCATTGACCCTAACATATAGCCCTCCAACCTTCCAGATTTCAATGTAATATATTTTCAAAAGAGTTTACTGTTCAATCAATTTGAATTATGAAGGAGAGGATTCATAGATATAAAATATTTTTAAAATCCGTAATTTTATGTTTTCAGACAATATTCCGCTAACGCCTCAACGTCGTTGTGCAGCTGCTCGGGGAAAACACGATAAACATGTCATCTAAGGTCTATATTTTATTTAATTTCAATATTATCAATATAGTTTCATATGCACGTGTAAATTAGGCATGCTAAATATCATGCATTATGAGAGGTTTCTGTTATATATAAACAAAATTCATCAGAATTAATAATAAAAATAAACTATTATCCGGGATTATAGTTTTTTTCTGCCTACATTTGAGATATCAAGCCTAATTATACAATTGCTAAAATAACTAATGTATAAACATGATTGTCATTGAAAAAATAAATGGATATAAAATAAAAATGATAATAAAAGCCAGTAAAAGTATAGGTGCTCTAAAACCAAACATAATACACGATGACGCCGATGTCTGTTTAACGACAAGAATAATCTTCTTTTGTTTGCTGAAATGGTTTTATCGATTTTCGACAAACCTCTTTTAAACTCCTACAAAAAACTTTACAGAAAATCATATTTTGGGGATGAGTTCTTTTGAAAACGGAAATAATTTATTTATTTAATAGTTTGCTTTATCTGTATTTTACGGAAATAGATTTTAAATGCCAATAATTATGAAAATGAAAACCACGTTACTAAAAAACACCGATATGTTTTGTAGACAAAACCGTATATACGCTTATATATATATATATATATATATATATATATATATATACATATATATATATGTATATATATATATGTGTGTGTGTGTATGTGTGTGTGTGTAGAGAGAGAGAGAGAGAGAGAGAGAGAGAAAGAAGGACAGAGACAAAGCTAGAGAGAGAGAGAGATAGAGAGAGAGAGAGAGAGAGAGAGAGAGAGAGACGGGCATGCAGGCTAGACAGACAGAAAGAAAAACACCAAAGACAAATAGAGCCAATACTCCTTCATAATCAATAACGAACTAGGATTTTGAGATATTAATGAAATTAATATTTTAATAGTTTATAATCCGATCGCAATTACATTTTAAGCATGTCATTAATTACATTCATAATGAATTTTATTTTTATGAAACATAATTGCGAGTCAATTTTATCAGTTTACCAACCTCCTCAAATATGTTTGCCGGCACAGAAACATTTCTACTCTCAATGATATTCAGTTTCTAGAAACGTAAAATTGCCAAAATATGCTAGAGTAAAATTTCTTAGAAATGACTACTCAAAAAATGATATTGACTTTTTGAATATCTAGTATATATTTTAATATACATTTGAGATTAACATTATATATATATATATATATATATATATATATATATATATATGAATAGGTAAAATAAATACCTTTTGAAGCATTAAAGATGCAATATCAATGTTTTTTTTATTTAAAAAAAAAAGAAAAAGAAAACGAAACCGATTTTTTTTTCTTCTTTTTTTTAATATAAACTTCCATTTTTTTGTTAGTTTAAAGTGATACAGATATTTCGCCAAAAACTTGGCCTCTTTAAATTTTTAAAATAATAAATAAATGAATACATAAACGAGTTTAACGAATCCCACCCAGAGCCTAATCAAAAAGTATGCCACTCAGTTATCCCTAAATATAAACACAATTTTGAAGCAGTAAAATAAACCAAACCCATCATAAATAATTGAACCAACTTAGTATTATTCAATTACGATTGAGACCCACTTATTATTTACACCCTGACCCAGTAATAATTTTAAAGGATACACGTCAATGACGCACCGTTTTTTAACGGTATATTCAGACGCTAGCTCCCTTTCTGTTAGTTTTTGTCGAAGCAATCCCTTTTAAATACGAAACTACCAATAAAGACATTTGTAAATATAACACCAAACAAAATAAACTCTTTAAAATACAAAACTATAAATACACTCAATAATACATCTGATACACAAATTAAAACCCGGTATCAGCATCAGAAAGAGTCTTCAATATTACAACTTTTAAACGACGTATTTAAACTCCCTTCCCTCTTTGTATTTTCACTTTTAAAGACACCGGTACTACGGTCTACAATCAACACTTTAAATAAAAATAGAAATACAAAACTACGAGAGAATAATAAAATAAAATATTTACTAGAATAAAATAAAATCTTCTTAAAACAATAACAATCTAAATAAATTTATTATTTATAGTTTTTTGTTTTAAGAAGGTTTTTATTATATTAAAACTCAATTAATTCCCAACATATCCTTTTTTTCAGAGAGTCTTTCCAGCTATGCACCGTTTTTTATCGATATAATGCCATTTATCATCGTGGTTTGATCTCACCCAGAACGCTAACGATTCCATTGGGCATAGATGTCTTTAAAAATGTAAAAAAATAGTCTAGATTAACCGCGGTACGTTTCTGAAATATGTAACATTTAGTTTTTAAATAAAATATATTTGCTCTCACTCCTCTGCAATCGAGCACTTTATTGAGTTCTTTTCTAATATAACCAGTCACACACACAATATATATATATATATATATATATATATATATATATATATATATATATATATATATATATATATATATATATATATATATATATATATATATATATATATATATATGCGTTCCTACTCTCAATAGTCTGCTGCAGTGTTTCAAAAGTTTGATTCCGGTTTTTTCCCGTTTTTCGACCCTTTCGGTCTTTAATTGTTGTCTTTTGATAATGAATGTTTTTCTTTCGAAAATTTAAGATTACCTTTTGCCGAACTTTTTATTTACCTGACAGTATTTACTATTCTGGTACTTAATCAGTTTTTACGTGAAATATTAATAAATCGTTTTGTAGATTCGTTTTCTCTCATCGTTTGTTTCTGTTCACCCTCTCCACCTTCCGGCAATTACATCGCATTGCTACAGCCTCGGATTACAAACCTGCACTTATATATACATATATATATATATATATATATATATATATATATGTATATATCTATTTATATATATATATATATATATATATATATATATATATATATATTTATATGAATTAAGTTCTATGTTTATTTCCCGCTATATTGAGATATAGCGGTAAATAATCAGCACATAATCTAGAAGGTTCGACGAACATTATCGGAACCATTGCTTATAGCTAAGTGGCAGTCTGTTTTAATATCTCCGAACAGTGCTCAACTTAACTCCTTAAAGGGACTTTATAACAATTATATTTACAAATAATTATTTATTTATTTATAACTACATAGGCCAGCGTTTTAAGATTAGGCTCTAATCAGTGTAGGGGGTACCAATTTCAGACGGTCACAGGGTGCGAACCTGGTTAACAGAGTCAACCAAAACTCCGCACACTTCCGAACTATCCCCACGGCCATCAGAAACTATCATGTTGTACAAGAGAAGTTAAGTTCTATTCATGCCAAAATACAGCGGACAGAAAACAGTACATAGGCTTGAGGGTTATACGAGCGTTATCGTAACCTTCGTTATAGCTACGTGACAGTCTGTGTTTATATCTCCGAACAATGCTCAGCTTTAATTTCTTAAAAGAAATTTTTAATAATATTTACAGATAAATATTCAATTATTTATACCCTTCTCTCTATCTCTCTCTCTCTCTCTCTCTCTCTCTCTCTCTCTCTCTCTCTCTATCTATCTATCTATCTATCTATCCATCTCTCTCCCTCTCTCCTGTTCTCTCTCTCTCTCTCCCTCTCTGTATATATATATATATATACATATATATATATATATATATATATATATATATACATATACTTAAAATGAAAAGGTTATTTTGTAGAATATTTGAATATTTGAATTTGAAATTTTAAAATGAATACACCACGGATCAGCTTAAAATATATTTTAGTTAATGTTTTTTTTTTTTTTAAATGTCACTTTACGAATATGAAACGTATCTGAGAAAACATTTCTGACGAAAGAGTATTCTTACCCGTAAAGTATGAGACGAACGCTTCATGAAATTTAATAAGACAGATTTGCATCTCATCCATGGGTTCTAACGGATTTTAAGTTGATTCTCAAATGCGTATATACACACGTAGAACACACGTCCCAAGACGCCTAGATGCAATAAATAGAGCATTAGTTTTAAATTGGAATGGTTTTCCTTTCTTTGGGAAGTATGGTACTATTTCGGTGACATCCCATAGTATGGTACTATTTCGGTGACATCCCATAGTATGGTACTATGTCGGTGAAATCCCATAGTATGGTACTATTTCGGTGACATCCCATAGTATGGTACTATTTCGGTTACATCCCATAGTATGGTACTTTTTCGGTGACATCCCATAATGGTAAAGTGTTTTTTAAAAAAATGGAAATTATCTGCCCACGTTACACACTTTGTTGCCTAGAATAGAAATTTCATAAGTTATAATGGTAACTTCAATAGTTTATATTTTACATATTATAAATGATATTTAAACAATTTATCTCAATAATACAGCAAAACATTATATTGTTCTCTCTATTTCCAATGTAGTATCTAACGAATTTAAAAGTATTTGTTGGAACGGGTGCAAGTTTGTTCTTAGTAAACTATACATTTTAGAGGGTGCCTCTATAAAATATAGTTTACTAAGAACATAATGTACCCATGTTACTCCCCGGGTTGCAGGGAATATATGATGAAAAATTCATTACGGTCGTTTCATAAATAAACTTCATATATGTTCACCCCCTAAATGTTGGCATTTACAAAAAATATAATGACTCATGTTACTTACCGAACATTCCATTCATTAGCATAGAAAATTAACCTGTATATATATATACGTATCTCTCTTTCTCTCTCCCTCTGTCTCTCTTTCTCGCTCTCTCGCTCTCTCTCTTTCTCTCCGTCTCTCTCTCTCTCCCCCTCTTTCTCTCTCTCTCTCTCTCTATATATATATGTATCAAGTGATGTTCAGAAACACTCGAAATGTAAATGTAAGTCTTTCTTCAGATTAATCAAAATATGACACATTTGGGATGTTTCTTTTATTTTTTCTCACTGAGTGTGTGTTACGGAAGTCAACTTCAATGAAACATCTACATCTTTGATAATCAGAAAAAAATGTACATATTAATTTACTTATATTGTCATTAAGTTTAGACCCATTTAACATTTGAAGACACTTACATGCAAAAGTGTTATCGTACCACAATTAATATTTGAGAAGAAATAGCTTCGAACTCGTGTTTGACAAATACAGTGAGAATACAGCGCCATTATGGTCAGATATACGGACATATATGCACACACATACACTCATATATCTATATATATATATATATATATATATATATATATATATATATATATATATATATATATATATATATACATACATATATATGTATGTATATGTATGTATATATATATATATATATGTATATATATATATATATATAGGAGAGTTTTAATTACTTACTAGACACTATCCTCGAGTGTATTCAGTGTCTCTGTTCAAGAAGTTGTCAGCATCACCGGACATGAGGATACGTCACCTTACAATAAAACCCTGGCCAAATATTCAAAATAACATAGTATTCAAAGACAAAATCAGATCTCCTCGATACGGCTATACATTGACTCATACGAGGAATGGCGCGTTTCTCCAAGTCATGTTTCCTCAAGTAACAGCACTCAGCAAGATATCTCACCAGACAAGATAGATTATTGTCCCAGAATCCGGTAAGACCAACAGATCGCAAGAAAGATATACTATAACATAATTCACTGGTCAATTGGGGAGATGGAAATGAATGTTCTTAACTGTATTACTAACTCAGCGTTTGACAGATATAAGAAAATTTTACTGGATTATCTATGTATCTCATATAGATATCTAGTTTGAGGTCCTAAGAAAGAGCGTTTTGATTTCTGAGAAATTCCACTGAAGTAAAATAAAACAAATATATGTATATATATATATATATATATATATATATATATATATATATATATATATGTGTGTGTGTGCGTGTGTGTGTGTGTGTGTGTGGGTGTGCCCGTGCATTTGGCCATAATCGGCCTGTATTCTCATTTTATTGTTCAAAAATATATTATTAGGTATAAATAATTTAATATTTATATTTAAATATTAGTATCATCAATCCTTTTAAGATATTAAAGTTGAGCCCTGTTTAGAGACATTAAAAGCAGATTGTAACTTGGTTATAAGCAAGGTTCCCATAACGTTCGACGAACCCTCTACACTGTTTGCTGTTTATATATATATATATATATATATATATATATATATATATATATATATATATATATATAATAGAACTTAAATTCTTCTGTATCACGGTATAGTGTCTGATGGCCGTGCGGCTTGTGCGAAAGCGTGCGGAGTCTTGGTTAAGTCTGTGAACGTGGTTCGAGCACTGTTACTGTCTAAAATTGTCACTTCCTACACTAATGATATCGTAACCATTAAACGCCGGCGTATGTAGGTATAAATAATTTAATATTTATGTGTAAATAGTATTATTATAAATCCCTTTAAGAAATTCAAGTTCAGCACTGTTTGAAGATAATAAAAACAGACTGCCACTTAGCTATAAGCACGGTTCCAATAACGTTTGTCGAACCCACTAGACTCTCTGCGGTTTACGTCCTGCTGTGTTTAGGCATTAATAGAACTTAATTTATCCTGTATTACATTCTAGTTTCTGATTGCCGTGAGGATAGTGCGAAAGCGTGCGGAGTCCTAGTTGACGCTATGCACTGAGTTAACGCCTTGTGTCTGTCTGAAATTGTAATATTATATATATATATATATATATATATATATATATATATATATATATATATATCTATGTTGGTGTGTGTCTGTGTAGTTGACAATAATATGACTTGAAATAGTTAATTTATGTTACACTATTGCACTAGAAAGATTTTCAAACGTTTGTCAACAACGGTTAACCCATTGAATAAATACGGAATTTCGATCTAAATCAACGATATATCTTTGCAAAAGAAAAATGAATGCAGCATCAAAACACAATATAGCTGTAAAAATCAAGTCATATTTCGGGACACACGTGCTGATGGCTCAGACTTATTGTTTACATATCGCGAGATATGACTTGGTTTTTGGCGAATCGTTATTTTTTTAGAGATTCATTTTTCTCTGTATACTTTGCAGAATATAAACTTTGTTTGATTGTATAAATTCTATGTGGAAACGGCTGTTGAAATTTGTGAATTAAACCGTATATGTATGTGTAAGGAAGTGCTTACTCTATATTCTTAGAATGCGAATCCATCAGAATGCATGCTAAACTTGACATGAAATAATAGATATATGAAGACGAAAGATATACCAAAAATAGCAACAAATAAGCCATCCGGAAAGAATTAATATTTCGCCTCTTGTTTATTGGAAATGTGTTCATTAATAATCATCGAATAAACGAATAAACGCGTTATATCGTATCTTATCCTATGCTATTTGTTGTGACTTTTTGTCTCATATTTTAAATATGAAGCTATTCATGGAGGGCAGGACCATAATGGAACTGAAGGAAGCTATTAGAAGGATATCAGAGCCATACTAGGGTCGGTTAGTAAGAATGTGATGAACATATTTTTTTGATTTCACTTGAAGAAATGCATAGAGCTAAATAGAGGTCACCTAGAACACATTCTCTAGAATAACTAAAAATAATCTAAAGAATTTCATGTTGTATATGATTTTGTAAACATAAATCAGTTATCACCAACGTGTCATTATATCATGCCAGAAAGTTTAGAAATGAGGCTCATCGAATGTTGGGCCCTGTTTTCGGGTCACCATGTGTTATAGTATAAAATATTAAATAAATAATTTCGCTGTTTAAAATACTGAGGGAATAATACAGCGATATCCTTACGTATAAATTGTAAAAAAATGAATATTTTCATTCAATATTATATAATCCCTTTCATTTCAATCTGACAGTTCAGTTACTCGGTTGGAAAGGCTAGAAATAGCAACCACTAGTGTGCCAGTTTCGAATTTTGTTGCGTCTAACCACACTGATGAATCTTCGAAAGACGAGTTGCTCTCTGTGGATTACTATATTTCATACATATAAATATATATGTATTAATGCATAGTTATATAAATATTAACATACTTTCGGGCGTGTTGATATTAATATGTTTTTCAATAATAATCGTCATTTAAAATCTATCTTTCGTAAATATATGAGAAATAATCGAATAAATAATTTCCGTTTAAAAAATGAATTACAATAATCTATTTCGGTCAAGATTTGTATTTCTCAAAGCATTTTTTATGTATTTTTCCCCCCAAATCAATATCATTCTTTTAACAATTTAACACAACAAGAATATCCTCGTTGTTGGACAAAGACATTGGCGCCATCTTGTTTTCTGTCTGTTTTTCAGATTCAATTAATTGCACTGATATTTTGCATAGGTTGTTAATCTTGTTTCATTTTATTTTTGCTAAGTCAATAATGTCTCTATTTTTTTATTTTTAGCAATTTGATATTTTAGCTTTTAATAGCTTTAATTCCATACAAGAAATGTATAATATCGGGCGATTTTGAAACCCATTTTTTCTATGGATACAAATTAGGCGCACAATTTCTTAAGCTAAGCGGCATTTCCTTCTATATATAATATATACAATTATCTTATCTGATTAGAAGAGTTTTTCATCAGTAGCAATTACTCAGATAAATCAATTGATGATCTTGACTAGCCAATATTTTTTGTTTCATTGAACCATTTCCTATTCAATATGATATGTATTTCGTCTCATCTTCTGTCAAATAATATTTGTTTCGGCTTGGAACTTAATTAAGATATAGTCATTTTTGCTAATCCGCTTAACAGTTTCAGCTGCTTACGGTTTAATTAATAAAGAAATTCTATATTCCTTATGTACAATCGTTATATATACACTGTATTTAGTATATACATATGTGTCCGTGAATCTAACCATAATCGGGCTGTATTCTTACTGTATTGTTCGAAAAAGCCGGCGTATGTAGGTATGAATAATTTAATATTATATGTAAATATTATTATCAATCGTTTGTACTGTAACTTGGTTATAAGCAATGTTCCCATAACGTTCGACGAACCCTCTACACTGTCTGCTATTTATTGCCACTTGTATTTAGATATAAATCCAACTTTAATTTTCCTTTATCACGGTATAGTAGATGGCTGTGGGGATAGTTCGGAAGCGTGAAGAGTCTTGCTTGATCCTGTGAACCATGTTAGCACACAGTAGACATCTGCAATTGTTACTTCTTTGCAAAACTTGGTTCATATAATAATATAAAACGATTCTTTAGAACAAATATTTCAATTTGTTTTTACTTAAAAATTACAAACAACATGCGTTTATTCCTATGCTATTTAACTCATAAACTTATTAATCGTTTTTCGTTCATAATAAGTGCATTAAAACAAAGAATTGCTTAACTTTTCGTTTTTTTTAGAATATTAATAAAACTAGATACACATTTAAAATGCGTAAAAAAGTATAACTCAGATATAGATGTACTTACAAAAGTTGGTACATTTAAAAAAAGGACGACATTCACTTGTGGTATATTCTAAAACTTATTCGGCAATCTTCGGCAATCTTCGGCCGCATGTTTTGATCGTCTTGTGAAACGGCTTTCAAAATAGTCGCAGGTGACCTTGGTCGTGGGAAGAATACATCCCTTTTTATTTGATTATCCCCATAATGTAGTTCCGTTTGTAAATTAATAAAAAATATAACATCTGCTTCCGTTGTAAAACTCGTGGACACTGAAAAATATGATTCACACTATTCTTCCGTCTTTTTTAAAACTACCTGTTCACATAATTTGATTTTATCTGTAATATAATAGATTATTTGCCTTCTTGTTTATTTAGAAAAACGAATATTGTATTTACCAAGTTTATAGAATTACATTTGTCACGATTTCTTCTGTTTTTTTTTCCGATTATTTTCACATAATCCACACGCGCGTAAAATATTCCTCCAGACACCAGTCTGGTGGAAACTTTACGCGTATGTAGATTATGTGAAAATATTTCATATTTATTAATAACATACAGTCGCCATTAGTTTAAAATATAACTGCCATAAACCATCCCTTCCGTAAATGAATACAAATAAGGTAAATTTTACGTTGTGAGTGCGTGTACACTTACCGGTCGATAGCAACCTTCAATAATGCGTTCACTATGGGTAATTAAACAATTTGAAAATGCTACTTTACTTAGACTTCAGATGTGTAGCAGAGAGCAGGAGAGGCAGCCGACTACTGTCGACCAAGATGCTTGCGCGAACCCGGAAACGCCCATTCACGAAAAGTTTAATTTAATTTTTTTTTTAAAAGAGGAAACGGCGGCGGGTTGCTTTGGCGTGCTCATTTGCATATATGAGATGTCGCTACATAAGAAGCACGCAAAAACGTGATTTTGGGAGATTTGTTGGGAGGTGAGCGCGAACGGAAGAAGAAGAAGAAGAAGAAGAAGAAGAAGAAAGTGCCGCATTTACTTTTGTGAAACATTTTGTTGACTCATTCAAACTATCTCGGCGTTAATATGACAAGCAAGCTGTTCGACATTCGATTCATTCCAGAGTTTAGTGGGACTGTTATTGATCTCCCGATAGTAGAATGGCTAGAAAAGGTGGAACTTGTTTGTGAATTGTGCGAATTTTACGAAGTGGCGCAAATCCTTCCTTTGTGGTTAAGAGGGGGCGCTCTTGCTGTGTATAGACAGCTAGGCAAGGAACAGAGGGCATATATAAACCATGTCAAGCAGGCAGTGATAACTGCGTTTCCAACTGATTCATTTGTGGCATATGAGGACTTCAGGACGCGACGGCTACAACCTGGTCAGACTGTAGATGTGTTTTTGGCTGAGCTTCGAAGATGTCCCTCCTTTTAGGAGAGGTACTCCAAGAAAAATGGGTGGTGTGCACTTTTGTAGTAAGACTGCCGAGTCACGTAAGGCAACATCTTCGGGCGTCGTCGAGAATAGATGACATGACTCTACGGTTGAGTTTAACTAGAACACGGGCTATCATGGCAGACGAAAAAGAATTAGTTGCGGCAGCTATACAACCGGTTCATTCTAATGCCAATCTGACGTTACTTACTGTGTCGGCTAATAGTAGCATAAAATGCTATAAATGCTCTGGTCTAAACCACTTCGCAAGAGACTGGCAGTATCAGCATGGTGAAGGGCGTAATGACCCCAGATACAAATCGAGAGGAAATATGTAGTGCTACAGATGCCAGAAGATAGGCCACATTGCATCTGAGTGTTTACGAAGAGGCGCTCCTTACTGATGAGAAGAAACGCAGAGCTCTGGTGGACTCTGGATGTTCTTGGTCTCTAATAACTGGATCAATATGTAGTCCTCGGAATCGTCAGAAATCTTACATCATGACCGCTGACGGCGAAATTATCCAGTCATGGCGTTTAAACGATTTTTTGGCAATAACCAATATAAGTTCTATAACGGTCGATGTCTTGGTCGTGGACAGTCAACTATTAGGTTTCAACATGCTGCTTAGGATGGATGGTATTAAAATGCTGGGTGGAGTCAGCATTGTCCAGTCTAGCAAAGCCATCTTCTGCAAAACAGATCCTCATGTTTGCACTGCGATTAAGATAGAGGAACCTTATTTTAGCGTTGTGTTTGACGTAGAAGCCAAAGTTCAGACGGCATCGCGGAAGTGGTCAGGTAATCACCAGCCTGGTAAACTTAACAAAAGTGTGCCTGAATACTCAGTGCCCGCTCAAATCCGGCAAGACTATAGACATGAGTTACGGACGATGCTGGATAATGAATGGCTACTAGGGCCGCAAAGGGCTCAATTCCGCTAATGACAGTCTTCCAGCAAAACAAATCTAAGGTACGACCAGTTTACATTTTCGCGAATTGAATCGGCACGTCGATGCCTATACTGTGCACACCAGCTGAGAGAGTGGCGAACAAAAGGCTCCAATGTGTCAGTGCTCGATCTATGGAGGGCGTACTTACAGGTGCATGTGCATCAATCCCTGTGGCCATACTAGACTGTCATATTAGAAGGAAAAAAGGTACTACTTACCAAGCATGGGTTTTGGGCTCAATGTGGCACCAGCCATTATGCGAGCCATCGTAGATGCTGCATTGTCAAAGGACGACGCTATTATGCGGGCAACATCATCATATATCGATGAAGTCTTTATAGATGAAAATATAGTGTCCGCAGCTAAAGTGAGGTAGTACCTCACCAACTCTAGGCTGGTAAGCAAGGAACCTGAACGGCTGTGAACGGTGCACGAGTACTTGCACTGAAAGTTTGGGGGGAGCGCAATATGCTGAGATGGGAACGAGGTAATGATATCCCAAGTATGCCACGCAGCATCACTCGACGTGCCACGTTCTCTTTGTGCGGAAAATTAGTCGAGCACTTCCAGGTTGGTAAATGGATCAGAGTGGCAGCAGCGTTTATTAAGAAGAGAGCAGGGGCAGTCACCGAGGGCTGGGACGATGAGGTGGATGATGTCCTATTGACCACGATGATGACAGAAAACGTTGCGAGAGTGCACGAAAGAGATCCCGTACGAGACAAGTAGTGTGTTGATGATGTGTGTCGATGTCTGGGTTGACGCAAGCTCTTTGGCGACCGGGGTGTCACTGGAGCACAATGGAGCTGTGATGGAAGATGCAAGTTTGGTACGCTTGTTGATGCTTAATACGTAATTGGAAGGCAACAGGCTAATTGACTTCGTGATCATCAGAAAATTGCAATGGATCAGAAGGCGGTTTAATTATACTTTCAAAATTAAAAAAATGAAAGCAAATTTAAATTAAAGACTCTCGGGATAAACAACTAGCATATGATGAATTATTCGTCTTAATTAAACGTGTTAATGAATAGAAGTTGTGAGATATAGAGTTCATGCCTTAGTCGATGTAGTCTGTTAAATTAGATAATGAGGAAACCATCGACAAACTACGAACAAATAAGCAACATCTACTTAAGAAACCACACACACTGAATAGTTTACAGTAGGTATTTTGTTTCTGAATTATTTTGATGAGAAATTATAATATGTATAATTTGGATTATTCGGACTACTGTTCTCAGATTCACTGTTATTCTAACAACGTTACGGCTGATGTAACCTTCGACCTTCTTCAGGTGTATCGGGAATATTTCTGTCGAACTCAGGAATGTGCACAGAATTTCGAACGGAACCGTTTATTTAATCCACGGGGGTAGTATGCTCTCGTTCTGTCAGTCATTATCGGATAGAAGTCTTCAAAATTTCGCTATACCGAGTATCGCTCGCACCAAGAATTGAACCTTTTACATTAAGAAGAAAGAACCTTAAATTTAATTTTATTTAGTACTTCATACTTCATCTTGCGGACAATTCTAGCATGCATTTTGGGAACCTTAAACCTATTCTTGTATTTTAGATGCGTACTCTTATTATTTATCACTTAAGACCACTACTTATTACTACATATTACGATACACTACCATATATATATATATATATATATATATATATATATATATATATATATATATATATATATATATATATATACATATGTATATATATATATATATATATACTACATATTACAATATATTGCTATATATATACTACATATTACAATATATTGCTATATATATATATATATATATATATGTGTATACATATTACAATGTATTGCCATATATATATTATTGCGTACTTTATTATTTATTATATTATTATAATTAATTGTTTTCATATGATATTAAATTCTATACTAGGTCTGCTTAGTAGGTCATTGTCGCCCAAATTGCACTGCTTCTTTGAGTCGTCTTACTCTTAACCGTTCTTCTATGTCTATAATTTTTACTTCGTCCAATAAGGTTAGATTGCTTTCTTTTTTCACTTCATATGTGGTCAGCCATACCCGACTTTATTACGGTTTTCCGGTGTTCATCTAGTAATAACTTTTTCCGTAGAGGATTTGACTTGCACAAAATGCTTTCGGAATGTTGAGTCGCTCCTAAATACTATCCTGATGTCATATGGATGAGATATGATTTGTTTTTTCTCGACAAGCCCTTCATATATTGTATACAAACTCTTGATATATGGTATAGAAACTGTGATGAGTGTCGTTTGGTGTTTGCTCCACATTTCATGGAGCTGATGCCATGTTCCCTGCATAGTTTTTCGGTGTTTCTCTTAAACTGTCTACCTTCTATTGATATGTATTGATGTTACTAGATATTGTTTTGCTCGATGTTTTAGGCAACGTACGATTCCTTTCTTTACATCATATGTATAGTAGGAGTTGAAATTTAGATATTGTCTAGTTAAAGTTGGCTGACTGTACAGGAGCATGCTACCTCCGTGGATCAAATTAATGGTTCTGTTCGAAATTCCGTGCAGATTACTGAGACGAAATTCGGAGGTTAAATCGGCGAAAAATGTGAGAATCTCGGATAACGTCATTTCTACTTATTACATATACAATTATACTCATTCCGGTTTTCATAGAATGCAATTAAAGAGCACATTTCTCATAGTGTTTCATTATTCAACAATGCGGCTACAATTTGTTCAGTGACTCGATTTCGAATGAAGTCAATATACGCCAAGATACTCGACCCACCATAAAGTTGACATTTTCTAGATCCTACACCAATCACACGCATAATATCCATCGATTTCCTCGTATAGAAACGACCCAAAACGAATGACGGGTTGACCCTTAATTTGGTCACCTTCTGGTGGATCGTAAAATTAAACGCATGTCAGCTCCAGACTTCGTTTAAGTAACCTGTTTTGTGTTATATAATTTACTCGCATCTATGGTCAAGAGGTTATCGACTAACATCCAAAACCTAGAGATTAAGCTTTTGATCCCAGTCGACTCACACACTTTTATGTTTACATTGTTAAGCGTTTGCCTACATGATAGGGGGGAAGGCTATGTTCCATTTTTTTTTCAATTCAACCTTATGATATAGTAATGTTAAAAAAAATCAATATATAGTACTTTTGCTGAATAGGAATGATTCAGCAAAAGTACAAAAGCACATGACGTCACAGTTGTTAGATAATGGCCCTATGGGAATGGACGTATCTGTTGGGAATCGTTGATTTGACTTGCGCGAATTAACGCGTGGCAGTCGAGTGCAGAACAGGGCTTGTGCTCACAGTCAGAGCTGGCAGACGTGACGAGGTTACGTGTGACGAGACCCCAGATCAAGGGTCAATCTACACCTGCGAGAGCCTCTGTGACTTCGCGGGCCTTGCGTGGGAAACAAAGGGATCTATGACGTCACTTGTGACCCGTTGAGGTAGCCGGTGAGCTTACGATTATACGGACAAGGAGTTGTTCGGTGTCACACGCGTGAAAAGAAAAGCGAGTTGTACCAATGAAAAGATTGGCATGTGCCCGCTTATAGTATGAACGGGCTGGGATTGAGTTATGTTCCCTACACTTGACCCGTTGAGGTAGCCGGTGAGCTTGCGATTATACGGACAAAAAGTTGTTCGGTGTCACACGCGTGAAAAAAAAAGAAAGCAAGTTGTGGCCATGATGTTTTTGGGGGGACCTCGGAGTTGCCGTATTGATATTGGTCAATCAAGCATGAATGATGATATATTTAATTTGTAGGTATGGGTCCGTCCTAGGTTTTGGATGTGACCGACCGTGCGCGGAGACGCCTCTCCACCCCCCACGACATAGTTAGAATTACGGGGAGGGTACAGTTAGCAAGCGATGCAAGCGAGTCGGCATCAACGTAGTTTGGAGTTAATTGGGGTGGGAGGGCATTTTGTGCTCGTGTCGAGGGAAGCTATGACCATAGATGGGTCGACAAGGTTCCGTATTTTAGAGTCCTGTGATAGAGATAGATAGGTAATGTGATCGTATTGAAGCCCAATATGTGTGTCGGAGATACCACTACAAAAGACACACCGTTTCCACAGAGGTGTCTTGAACCGAGTGCAACTATAGTACTTAAGGATAGAATGTCACCTAAAATTAAATTCGTGTGCTGACCATAATAGGTTTTAAGTTTTGAAATAGGGGTTTCTCTTTGTTCCCCCGTAATTCGCAGTAATACCCGCCAGTTAGAGAAATTTACTATCGGTTGTATGCCGATGCTTGGGAGTGCGTGTGTGAGGTGAATTGGCTGCCTAGGTTTGTGTGCGGATGCCCGTGGGGTCAAGTGATCAAGCAACCTTTCGACAGGTGAACACCCAGCGTGTCCTATAATCGATTGTGACAGGGATGGTCATAGAGCCGATATCGATCGTAAGGAAAGGTCATAAGGCCGATTTATGGTAGCCGGGTCAAGAGGGTGTGACTGAGAGGCCCAGCCGTGCTAACCCCTGTTTCTGACCAGACCCTGCAGATGGGTGTGTAAAAATAAAAATCTTAGGATTGTTTTTTATTTGTGTAGGTAAGGGAGGAATGTTAGATAATAGCCTCATGGGAATGGACGTATCTGTTGGGAATCGTTGATTTAACTTGCGCGAATTAACGCGGGGCAGTCGAGTGCAGAACAGAGCTTGTTCTCACAGTCAGAGCTGGCAGACGTGACAAGGTTACGTGTGACGAGACTCCAGATCAAGGGTCAGTCTACACCTTCGAGAGGCTCTGTGACTTTGCGGGCCTTGCGTTGGAACAAAGGGATCTGTGATGTCACTCGTTCTCGTGAGAAGCGAGTTTTAGAGTCTGATTCGGAAAGCGAACTGAGAGGACGTGCGATTCACAATGTAAAGATAAGGAATATTTCCCTTCAGAGAAGACAAGCGCGAGAATCCTCCCCCTCTCTATGAATACATTAATAACTAACTACGATTAAGTAGGATTTCTCTCTCCCTCTCTCTAGACGTGGTGAATGACTCCCAGTTGAAATAACAACGCTTACAATAAAAAGAATTAAATTCAAAAGGAGTGTTTGTCTTCGGAAGCACCATATGACTTTTATTGCAGACAACAGACGGCGTGGTTCTAGAAGAAAGATTTCATCCACTGGACGACACAACCAACCCTCTACACGATGAGTATACGAAACGTGTATTGCCGCGGTTCAAGCAGGAGTAGCTATGTAACAACAGTGACGTCTTCTTCTTAATTATTGTGAATATCATCATTTTTTTTCGAACACAGATTGTTTAGTAGTTCTATGCAAGCCTCCTAAAATATATTTGTATGTTTTAGTGGTGCTCAGCAGGCATTATCATTTTTCATTTTTTTCTCACAAAAAGGGGGATTTTTATAACGTTGAGATTGGTTTTAATAAAGCTCTGTAGGCCTATTTAATTTTTTAAATGCTCATTATCATTGTTAGCGCATGTGTTTAATAAAAAAAAAACATCCTGGGGAAATACCGATACCTGGGAAAGGGCAGGAAGACTTCTACAACCGCGTCTATTTCCTTCCTTTCTTCCGTCTTTCCCTCTTCCACATTTCCAAACCGACTATCATGCTACGCATTCAAAATGTCCGATACGACCTATTTGCGTTCTGTCGGATGATTACAAATGTTACTCCATTATTTTATATTTGGCGACGGATCCAGCTAGTAATATATATATATATATATATATATATATGAAGCAATCCAACAAAAGATATAAGCGTCAACTAATATCTTATAATTAGTGAAACATCCGGATAAAAAAACTGAAGCTCAATATACTGGATAGAGCATTAATATTATAATATAAAATGAAGTAATAAAATAAGGTGTCAATCAAATTTTATTAGAATTCAAAGTTCATGCAAAGCATCCTTAAGTCCTTAGCTCATGAGTTTTCAAAGATAATTCTTCTCTTCAGAGGACCATTACCGCAGTTATACTACTACAGGCAATAAAATTACGCTTTGAAAATATATAAAATTATATACACAAATATATAAAAAATACATAACATCAAACATATCAATCCAAAAACATACTTTTGTTGAATCCATACAGTCCATCCAGGTCATATATATATATATATATATATATATATATATATATATATATATATATATATATATAGATGTCTATATATATATACATATATATATATATATATGTATATATATGTATATATATATATATATATATATATATATATTAATTTAATGACATAATGAAATGAGAAATTAATCAGATTTTGTTAAAGTTTAAAAACAAGGAGTGATAGTTTGTCCTTAACTCATGAGTTTTCAAAGAAAATCTTCTCATCAGAGGACGATTACCGCAATGTCATTACTGCAGCTAATACAATTAAGCTTTGAAAATCTATAAAAAATCTATATAAAACATGAAATATTTTGGCCCAAAAAACACTGTTTTGTTAAACTTATACAGTTCATCCAAGTCATGAACTTTAAAACAATTTCAAGAAAAATGTCAAAAAGTCAATTAAAAACAATGCAGGCGGTGAATGGTAGTCCAACACACAAAAAAGTTCTCCAAGCGGGAAAGGTGCTTGTTATCGATGGAGTAGATGATAATGAAGTTTGTATTCAGGGTGTATGCAAATTAATAATAAAACCATAGAAAAAGCAAATTCATACAAAAAGTTCAGAAGACTCACTCGGTGTTTAATGTTATAATCCCTGATTAAGGGTTCTTAGGAACTGATAGTAGGAGTGTTGCAAAGAATAACTTCCTGGTCTGTCGTATATAAAGACAAAAATGTGGTGGAGTAAAAATTCGCAGTAAGATCCGATTAAAAAAACAAGGGTTAATAATATAGGAATTGAAAAATGAAAAATATAATACTCAATGTTCGGCTTAAATTAAAATCAACAGGAGCCATCTTAAACGAAAACTTAAATGTATTTTAGGTAGGGGAGATTTGGGGAAATGGCAGAACACGAAGATAAAGGAGGGGAGGATATCACATATAAGACAGTGTCAAAAGAAAAAGGCTGTAGGGGTGTAAGGTTGGCATCCTAAAGAAAGATAGAAAGTTAACGCAAAGTAGCCATAGATCTATGGTTGGAAAATAAAGTGCACAGCAATATGTATTTGATATATCTTTGAGAATTGGGGGTGCGAAAACGGGATGGCTAGCGGTAATCAGGTGGTAAGGCAATATTAGTCAAAGTGCCAATAGGTTGAGTTAGAGTATTAATAAGTCTACACTTTTTTGATTTTAATTTTGCATATCTGAAAATGTAATATGATATGAAAATGTAAGGAATATATGCATGACAAAGAAATAGAGATATAAACAATATAAAAATAAAAATATAAAGAAAATAAAAGATAAATACATTAATCAAAAATAAAATAAGCCAAGTTTAAAATAAGAAATATAAAATAAGAAAAAATATACTAGTAAATTAATAGTAATAATTATAATAATAATAATAATAATAATAATAATAATAATAATAATAATACTAACAAAAGACTGATACTAATAAAATAAAATAGTAATAAATAATTTGTAATAATAATAATAATAAAATAATAATAATAATAATAATAATAATAATAACACAAAATCATATGGGATATGAATGTACAAACAGACAAACCCATAACAGCAAGGAGACCGGATATGATAATAATCAACAAGAACGAAAAATCCTGCAAAATCGTAGACTTTGCCGTTCCAGCAGACCACAGAGTGAAGATCAAAAAGACGGAAAAGAGAAGCAAATATACTGAACTTGCCAGAGAATTTAAAGGAATATGGAACATGAAGAAAGTCAGTATAACACCAATAATCATAGGAGCACTAGGAACAGTCCCCAAAAACATGGAGAAAAGACTAGGAGAAATAGGAACTAAAGGGATAACTGAGACCATACAAAGGACAGTAATGATAAAAACAGCTACAATCCTGAGAAATGTCCTCGAATGCGGAAACCAACCCACATAAGCAACGAATGGAAACAAACACATGGAAACACAAGACAACAGAACCTGGGGAAATACAACCGCACGAGAGAAGCGCAAGCATAGGCTGACGCCACAAAAATTATGGACAGAGGGTCGAGGAGGGAAAGCGCAAACCAGACCTCCACTGGAAGAGCGCGGACAGCTCTGCGACCTTGGGGAGGCTTGTTGCCACTCGGGCCCCAGAGGGGACCAATGGCCCTTACCAGCGGGAAATCGGTGGTAGGTGGCTGTTGCGATGCCGCAAGGTCATCAGCGGTGATGAACGAAAAGAGGTGGAGCATACTGGAAGTCTGAGGAGACTTGTTGTCACTCAGACTCCAGGAAATACCACAGGTTGTTGGCAGTGGGCGATCACTGACGATGACCAGTGTGATAACTCCTAGTGAGTAAATAATAATAATAAAAATAATAGTAATAGTAATATTGCCAGTACTTAATAATGAAAATACCATTAATTACACCAAAGATAATAATACTACTACAAATAATAAAATAGCATTAATTAAACCAATAATAATACTAATACTACTAATACTACTACTACTAATAATAATAACATTAATTAAACAAATGATAATAAAATAATGATAACAATAATAATAAAAATAACATTAATTAAACCAATAATGATAATAATAATAATAATAATAATAATAATAATAATAATAATAATAATAATAATAATAATAATAATAAGAAGAAGAAGAAGAAGAAGAAGAAGAATAACAATAATAATACTAATAGTAGTAGAATAGTAATTGTACTAAATGTAATCATAATTATTCTGATGTTTATCTAAGCATATACAACTAATTAGATATAGAGTTAAATATAGAGGAAGGGAATTATTAGTAATAGTGTTTTTTTTAAATACGTTATATAAAAATATGGTAAATGATTAATCATGAGAATAGATTTTAGCGATATGTAAAGAATAATTAGAATCAAATGAACTTAAGCGGGTATTAAGAGGATCTTACATAGGTAAGCGGGGGTGGTGGACTAAATTGTGCATATTTACATTTTCTCTAATGCCTACATCTAGACACCAATTCATTTTTAGAGTTGACCAAGTTTAATAGATGTGGCTATCAAAACTGCTCAAGAGTTGCCCAGGTGGCAGGCCTTGGAACCTCGTGTGTATGAACTTGATTTTTTATGGATAGACCATTTTAGGCAATGTGGGATATTTTAAGATCTAAGATTTTTTAACTAGGTAAGTCAAATATGTCTTATTATTACTGACATCGCTATTAAAATAAGTCAAAATAAGTAGAGATGCGATTTTTAATTAAATTTGCCGAAGCTCCTATATAAGTGTATATGTTAGGATTAGCCATTCTACTGAAACTAATGCTATTCCAATTATCGGGTGTACTATATTATTATTGTCTAAACTCGGTTATTAATACGCAGCATCACTCCTTGTTTTGGAACTTTAATAACATTTTATTAATTATGTACTTCAATTAATATTATTGCTATATACACTATATTAAGCTTTGTTTTATCTTGATAGTCTACTGGTTAAATATATTATTTATATCTTTAAAGTATCATCTTACTCTCTCTCTCTCTCCATATATATATATATATATATATATATATATATATATATATATATATATATATATATATATATATAGTAATTAAGGTAAAGTAAACATTCACAGGAGAGAAATCCAAAGAATGTCCAAAGGGATAATATATAAGTGCACAATAGTAAATATAGCTATTTATATTTATATTTATATTCATACAGCCATTTGTAAAAAGCGGCTACACTGACATGTCGATGTTATCAATATTCAGTTATAAGAAATTAAGATTAATCTTCAGGCGGTAAAGTGTAGCGTCTTTTTCGTCTGTATGAATAAAAATATTAGAGTTTCTGTATAGAGTTTCTATATATAAATTAAAGGATTAAATATTACAAATATTTACCCTCCACGATGCTTTTCATGTGTTGTGTGGACATTACTGAACTTGTCATAGCTGTCCATATTTGGTAACAATTAACTGCAACAGTTTGTATCTGTCTCAGATGATAATAGAGAATAGAAGCTGAAAGCTTATGTAGAATAGAATCTACATCAGTATTGATCAGATAATGAATTTGGCACAACTCAATTTCCAGATTATAAAGAAGGCGATGAGATAAACAATGACGATCCAGACACTGCACGTTTGACTTGATGTGTAACCAGCGAGTTGACCTCAACGGGTATCAAAAGTATCATCAGCCCAAACGTGAATTTTGTTCAAATTAGAAGATTATTTTTTCTTCGTTACATTTCTCAGATTATATTGTACTAGTAGGACCCTGTTGAAATTCACTGTTCTTTCTTCATTGAACTTATAGATTTGACAAGCTTCGAATACTATTAGTATTTCACATTTTTTGTCTAAAAATTAGTTAAATATTGCGTAAAATATTATAATTAAGTAAATATGGAAAAAAAAATAGTTGTCGTCTGCTACTTGTTTACATCTACAAAGAAAGTCGTATAAATAATATTACTCTATGAATTTGGTTTTATAGCATGTGTATTGTCAACATTACGCCCGTGCTTACTAACTTAGGGACAGCACTCCGAATTATTCTAAGAATTTATTTGAAAAAAAAAATAGATGTACAATGTGAATACTTTACGATTACCAGGGTGTGTACTTTTTCATCTTCATTTTTATATTTTCTCTAATCGTTATCTTTATAATTACCGCTTGGATTATGTCCTTTACGGGTTTTTTCCTCGAAAAAACAGTTTTGCCACATTTTAAATAAGTTCGCGAAAATGTAAAACATTATAAGGTACAGTAACATAAAGTACAGTAACATAAAGTACTACATTATTTTAACTGTATAAAGAGAAGGTTTCTTTTAAGTAGTATTCATAAGATGTTATAGTTTTTTTTATTTTAATATTATCAACGCGGTTAAGTGTTTTAATTTCTATAATCATGTAATTACTTCAACATGAAAATAATAAAACCTTTATACAAAGAACATACTTACATTTCCTAGTTTTCAAGCATGTTCTTCCGTAGATAAAACATTCATTTGTTGTAAAATGTAAAATAATGAAATGTTCTGAGATACAAAAGTTGCTTATTCTTTGTATTTCACGATTACTCAAATATTCAAAATATCCGGCAAGTTGCGATACATGAAATAACATAAACATTTTTAAATGTCACAATAAACATATAGGTATATGTGTTGCATAGCCCCCGGACTCGGAAAGGGCTGTGGCAGTTCTCTCTTAAACAACTCTTCTCGAGACCGAAATTATACGAAATCTTTCGGAAGCGCCGATGAAATTATCGCCACGGCACCGATAGGTCTCTTAAACCACGCTTCTCCAAATGCGAACACTTTACGAAACGTTTAGAAAAGTCTAGAAGCGTTTTCAAACTCTTAAAACACATTTCTTTAAAGCGTTTTAAGCCTTTAAACTGCCAGTCCTTTTACACAATACTTTTTAAACACTTCTCGTTATTAGAACACTGTTTTATTTAAACATTTCTTTTCAAGCCCAATATTTTAAGTTCTTTTTTTGTTAACACATCTTTTCTTTCCAAACATTCTACTCGTTAAACACATTTTACTTTAAAACATAGTTCTCTTTTTTTACGCAGTTCGTTAAGCACATTTTACTTATTTTAAACATTTTTCGTTAAGCATAGTTCTTTTAAACACATTTTTCTTTACATTTAACATTGTTCTCTTTTCAACATTTACTATTTCAACACATTTTTTTAAACATTGTTTTCCCGTTTAGCACATTTCCTTTTAAAACACTTTTAAAAATTCTTTTTTCGTTAAAATATTTTCACAGTTTATCTTTTCAGCTTTCCGAATTAACTTAAAATTAAATATTGTTATTGTTAACTTTAAACATAGTCCTTTTTAACATATCAACTTAAGCATGGTGCACTTTTTCTTTCTGTTTTCAACTCTTTCAGCTTAACAGATTAGGACCCGAAAATGTTATGCTCAAAAAGTTACCGTACATTTTTTCGTTGTCTGGTTGTGATCGCCGTTGGTGCCGGCGGTTTCGTTGTGTCTCTGGCTGTGATCGATACTGGTGGTCTTTGATCTGTGGATACACTTTATAGACAGGCAGGAGACAACGCGGAGACAATTTTTCCTCAGAGAGAGATTCAATTATTTCATTCTAGGTCTTGTTTTTGGAGTTTTTTATCCATTCAATTATGCCATGCTTCCCATTCATACCTCTCGTGGGGTGCGACGATGTACGAATATCTCTGCTTGATCTCTTCGAGATCCAGCATTACGACGAGCGACTACATTTTCAACGTTACACTATCACTTCCAAAAGCGTTCTCTTTTCAAAAACTCTCGTTTCTCACGAAGAACGAGTGACGTCACAGATCCACATGTGACCTTTTCTGACCCGAGATTTCCTGTGTCGACGTCGAATTTAAACTTTTTTATGGTTTTCCAAAAACATGATTGACTCATAACGGTCTCCTTCGGTGCATGTCAGCTCGACCCGCACTCATTGTCTTCATTTGACCCCAGTCATAATTAACACTAGTTGATTTAATAGTATCTAAAAAATATCGGGCCCTATCTATAATATAACATATGCACCAAAGTATCTGAATATCATATTGTCATGAAGTAAGTAAATATCATTCTTTTAAAAATAATTTCAGTTTCAACTCCCTACAAAATATTTAATTTGAGTTAAAAAAATATGTTCACATTGACATCCCTGAAGCTCGACAATCTGTTAAATCTGTTTTTATTGGCTTCTTTGAAATTCGAATGTTTATTTTCTAGTGTTTATTTTCTAGTGTTTATTTTTTAGTGTTTATTTTCTAGTGTTTATTTTCTAGTGTTTATTTTGTAGAAATGAAAAACATTGACTAGATCGTGTTTGTGTTGGAGAATATTGCCAAGAAAATTTGCACGGGATGTGAAAGAGAGCAACATTTCCCTACTTATTCAGTATAAAAGACATGGATTGATTAATAAGTACTGCATGTTTTTTTTTAAATTGGATCATTTCCTCTTTTGTAAAATACCTGGTTACACTGGATATAATAAAACTAATTAATCTTTAATGCCATTTGATGGTACAATTTTATTGAAGTTTCGATATTCTCCCCCGTAATGTCTGGTTTACCTTGTCGGCAAATTAACTATTTCTGACATGATTCAATAATAAACGTCATATTCGCCGGCAAAAAATATATTTAGTCGAAAAGATGTTGATACTTCTTAGGTGTATAGCGAATTCCTAAAGGAAGAATGTATGGATAACGGATGGAATCAAACGAATTTCCACTTTTGCTTGATGAAATCAACCTTAGGCATATTTGTTGGTAGAATACAGTTTTTAATTAAAATTCAGCTACGCGTGGATGCATCCTAATCGCAGTCATGTTAACAAGAAAGTTCAAAATAGAAAAAAAACATACATTTACTCCCTCTCGAATAGCAAATCGTTTCGATCGGATGTTCCAGATTACCTCACGATTCTCATAACTACAGTTATGAAAAATATTCGCAACCTCCTGAAAATGTATACTCTTCTATATGTGTGCAGATTCTCAACTAAACAAAAGTTAGCTGCCCTTGATCCGTAAAAAATAGAGCTGAAAAATAGATTACAGATGGGAAACCTAAAAGAATATACTTTATGCTGCATATAAAATTCATAAAAAACATTTTCTACCAAATATGTATAGTCACGCCTCTCTCAACACACACACCAAAACACACACATGTATATATATATATATATATATATATATATATATATATATATATATATATATATATATATATATATATAAATCTTAGGATTGTTTTTTATTTGTGTAGGTAAGGGAGGAATGTTAGATAATAGCCTCATGGGAATGGACGTATCTGTTGGGAATCGTTGATTTAACTTGCGCGAATTAACGCGGGGCAGTCGAGTGCAGAACAGAGCTTGTTCTCACAGTCAGAGCTGGCAGACGTGACAAGCTTACGTGTGACGAGACTCCAGATCAAGGGTCAGTCTACACCTTCGAGAGGCTCTGTGACTTTGCGGGCCTTGAGTTAGAACAAAGGGATCTGTGATGTCACTCGTTCTCGTGAGAAGCGAGTTTTAGAGTCTGATTCGGAAAGCGAATTATATTTGTATTTTGAGACAAAGATGAATCTGAAACAAAAGAATATTAAAGCTGTTCAAAGTAAAAAAACATTGCGCGTACATCCCTTACACCATCAGATTTTGTGAGATTAACAAAAAGCATTACTGGACATTATTTTAATGAGATGTATATATATATATATATATATATATATATATATATATATATATATATACAGGGTGTTTCAAAAGTCTTGGGAACATAACGATTTTTAATAACTCAAAAACTATTAGGAGTTGAAAAATGAAATTGGTACCGTTGGAAAGGTTAAAGTTTCAAGTTTTGTGGGGAATCTTCAAAGTTGCTAAATATGAGCACCATTCGTTACACGGCAGACATCTAGTCGATAGTCCATTTCCTGCCAAACGCGTTCCAGCATCTTGACGTCAATGGTTCCCACAACTGCCGTTACTCGAGCCTTTAGTTCGTCAATATCTCTTGGAAGGGGCGGCACATAGACTTGTTGCTTGACAAAGCCCCAAAGGAAAAAGTCACACGGGGTAAGATCTGGAGACCTAGGAGGCCAGGGCATGAGAACGTCATCACTTCGCCCAGATCTCCCAATCCATCTACCAGGCAGCCTTGTGTTAAGAAACGTCCTTACTCTAAGACTCCAGTGTGGTGGTGCACCATCTTGTTGAAAAATGAAGTCATCAGATTCTGCTTGTTCCAACTGAGCCATTAACCAGTCTTCCAGCATGTTGAGATAGGATTCACCAGTGATAGTTGCCTCTTCAAACAAGAACGGTCCATAGACACCTTTCTTGGAAATTGCACAAAACACGTTCACTTTTGGTGAATCTCGCTCGTGCTCAAGAAGTTCATGAGGATTCTCACTACCCCATATGCGACTGTTATGCTTGTTAACTTTGCCATTCAGATGGAAGGTCGCCTCATCGCTAAAAACAAGCCGGTCATGAAAGCCGTTATCTTCCAACTTCTCTTGCATTGCAATGCAAAAGTCACGGCGAAGTGGCTTATCAGTGTCCTTCAACTTTTGGACCAACTTGAGCTTGTAAGGTACCATTTGCAGTCGTTTCCTTAAGACACGCCAGACAGTTGCTGGAGCAAGCTGAAGTTCCCTGCTGGCTCTTCTCACTGATTTACGGAGGCTCCGCTGAAAGGCTGTCCGAACTTGCTCAACTGCATCTTCTGGAGTTGAAGGGCGACCTGTTCGCTTACTTGGGCACAAACACCCATCTTTCACGAATTTAGCATGCCATCTGACAATGGATTTCCTTTCAGGGGCTTCTTTTTTAAATTTCCTGCGAAATGCACGCTGAACACATGTCCACGATTCAGTCTTTGCAAATTGGAGGACGCAAAATGCCTTGTCTTGTTTAGAGAACGCCATTACTGCACCTGGAAAGATAACGCGAAAATTATTAGTATGACCAAAAACTTGATTAAGCAAGCTTTAAAATGGCACCAGTTTCATTTTACTACCTGGAATAGTTCATGAGATATACTCATTTGTAATGTTCCCAAGACTTTTGAAACACCTTGTATATATATATATATATATATATATATATATATATATATATATATATATATATATATATATATATATATATATATATATGTGTGTGTGTAAATATATATGTATATATATATGTATATATATATATAAATTTGGAAAGTTCCTTTTTTAAGCATCTTTAAAATGTTAAACATAAAGAAAGAGGCAAAATGCCTTCATAAAAAACATGTGTTAAATGCAGATATTTTTTATTAAAATCGAAATAAATAAAAATATATTTGTTTTTCTTTTTCTTCATCTTGACTTTTTTATCTAATAATTTCGCCTGATATAACAGGCCTCGTCAGAGCTTTTTTTTTCTTTTGGAACAAATAAAAAGTATTAACCTTATTTATTTCGTAATAATCCTTCCTGGTCTTCAGGAAGTGACGTCTGATGTTGTTTGGACTAACCGTGTAAGTGTCTCTTTTAATTTGTACTTAAATCGCGCATGTCGCTGCTAGGTATACATTTCGGAAAGTTAATTTTTTTAAGAATCTTGAAAATTTTAAACGACGAGGCCTGTTATATCAGGCGAAATCATTATGATAGTCAAATTAGGGATGTTATACTTTTGCTTGGCACCGTCCATACCTTCATGAATATTTTGGATGGCATTGGGACTTCATCTAGTGCACTGGACTCAAAGAGATCATGAAGACAGTATATGGTGAAAATGCAGTCGTACACATAATGAGCGGAAAGGCAGTGCAACGAGCATTTCGTGGCCACCTGCTAGTGGATCAGTGTCTTCTTACACGTCAAATTGTTGTCAAAATCACGGGGGATGAACCTGGTTTTCAGGACAAAGTTGTGGAACATGGGCGATTGAACATGTTGATGGGTACTGGCAACTGTGATTTAAGATTCATTGTTGGAATCAGATTGCATAGACAGAATTCACAACTCTTTAACTGAGAAAAAGGATGGACTGGCAAGGTCATCAACAATCATCAGCAGATGCTAAGTATAGCTAGGGCACTTGTTTCAGCTGATGGAATGGGGTCTTGAGAAATGCATACCAGTGCTGTCCAAGCTGTCATGCCAATATTCGCGACCGCTGGCCATCGGAATTACTTCAAATCGGCTCGTCTATAACTCCAGAAGATGTGTGCCTTGAAAGACGACAATCTTGAAGTACATAAAGAAGTTCCAATCGGGATTTCACGTAATCCGACGCAGCAGCCAATACTGGGCTGGTCTCGGCGCCGATTTTGTCATCGAGCTGACACTAATACGCTCACTCAAAAGCCAAGGCGGGTTTACGCGAGGGGGTGTGATATCCGAGCAACAGAGAAAAGTTTGGGACATGTCATCCGCTGTGTCATCTCTTCGCCATACAATATCTTTCCGAAAGAAGTTACGTAACAAGTGAACACCATAAGCAGTTGTCTGCCTCTTAGTTTAAAAGAGATTAAATAGATCTCGGAGTAGTTGTGGAAAGACTAAACAGTGGTACACCATATCATCACAAATTAATGCCAACGAAGACGTCAATGTACAGGACCTCTCCGAAATCGGAAGAGACATTGTACAAGAAATGGACGGACAATCGGTGTTCTCCTACTCTCACAAACGGAGTTTGAATGCAAAGACTCTAGCATCCAGCAAGAACGTGAAAGTGTCTGCAGATCGTAGCATTGACCCAGCGATATTGTTTCAGAGGTTTCTCATAGTCTCTCAGAAGGGTTATCTTCGGCTAGATGATGTCATGCCCTATGAACTTTGTCTATACCCGATGTCTTTGTTCGAGGGAAAAGGACTCTTGCGTCAGACTGATAAATCGCATCTTACTGAAGCTATTAGAAATTATGTTTAAACACCATATGAGTGAGGATGGAAGGTAGAAGGGGACACACTTATTTCAGACAAAGGTCTTGCTTTAGATGAACTGATTCAGATGATTAACAACAACTGTTTGGAAAGATGCAATACCCTAACGTGTATCTACAGAAGGCATGGACTAGAATGTATTAGTGCATGTGGGCATTGCCAATATGGCAACTGTGACAATATGAAAAATGCTCACGTCAGAAATGATGATGATGATAAGGGGGAGGTGTGAACAACTTTAAAAAACAGTATGACTTATGTGAATCGGGGGTTGTGTAGGAATAAGAATTTCATGTGAAACATTGACCCTGAAAACATGGGTAAAAATGCAAGATTTATTGGTGTATCATGAAAACTGTCCGAGGTAGTTTTTTTTATAAACCTAATAGAAAATACTTTTAAGTCGAAAATGTTCAACTTCGTAATTTGAAACTTTCCCATACTCAAATCTTGTCCAACTTTTAGATGTATAATGGATGCAACTAGTCATATAACCACCATAAAAAAATTTGCAATTTTGTGTTGTCAGTTCGTGTATTGACCCCTTTAATGTACTTTTACGTTTTAATATTGCTATAGTTAGAGACACGATTATTAGAGGAGAGTAGTCGTGTCGAAGAGGGATCTAAATATGTATTTTCCTGGACCGGGAAACAGGGAGACGAACGACATGACCATTGAGTAGGATTTGCTATTAAGAAATGGGTTGTTCCTACACTCGAGAATCGACCTTGTGGTCTAAAGCAGCACAATATGCCCTTACGTTTGCGTTTATCTGGTCAGCGATATGCACCTCTGATTTCCGTTTATGCTGGTACATTAGGCAGCAAACCTGAGCTAGCAGGATCCTTTCCTTTAAAAGAGTTATCCTCACTGCTCAGCAAGATGATACAATTGTCTTGTTGGGAGATTTTAATGCGAAGGATAGTAACATATATGAAACATGGCTTCCACTCAGGCCTCATGGAGTTGGAACTATTAATAAGCCCGGTTTACGTTTACTGCAAATGTGTCCCGAACTGGATTTTGTTATAACTAACACGTGTTTCAAACTGAAACTGAGTATAATAAGCCATGGATGCATCCACGATCAAAGAAATGCCATTTGATCGATTACGTCATCATCCGTAGACACGATTGAAAGGACGTCTTCAAAGTTCGAGTCAAAAGGAATGCCGAATGCCGGACAAATCATCGTCTGGTGTGTGCTGACATGAGATTCGTAATGTCCTCGTAGGATAAATGTTGCAAAGCTGAAGGATGAGATGCTTGCTCTAGTCTTACAGAATAGACTTGACCAGATATCGTTTGATGGTGCGTGGGTGTATTTTAAGAAGTGTGTTTACGAAACAGCAGTAGATGCTCTTGGGCTAATGAAGAAAACGCATCAAGACTGGTTTGATGACAAAGACATATAAACAATATATGACCTGATTAAAACAGTCTATGGTCATAGCCATTCTAGTGTAACTCCATTAAAATAAAAGGATTGGTTAGGGATCCAAGCTACTCTTGGCCTTTTGGCTAAGATCAAAGTGTAGTATCTGTTCCGATGGATACTGCACCACATAGACTGGTATTGTCTTGGCCTTCGGGGCTTGATTTACACCGGTTTATGGGTGATTCCTGTGCAGTTCTAGGAGGTCCACCCTCCCAGGCTTCGCCTCCTCTCTCTGGGGAGGAGTAAGTTTATTGCTTACTGCCTGAGGCACCCCTACCGGGGAATGCCGACGGGTCTGCCCAGGCAATTTTTAATGGCCAGAGTGCTCACCTCTCGGGCGCTGGCTTTTCAAACCCCACTTTCCCGACCCGACCTTGGGTCACATCTTACTTGTGGGAGTAAGATAAAACTGGCCTTGGGCCTAACTCCTGGAGAGGAGTAAATAAATACTCGGGCCTTTTGGCTAAGATCAAAGGGTAGTATTTGTTAGCGATCGATACTGCACCCAATAGAATTGTATTGTCTTGGCCTTCGGGGCTTGATTTACACCGGTCTATGGGTCTGTCCTGTGCAGTTCGAGGAGTTCTACCCTCCCAGGCTTCCCTTCCCCTCTTTGGGGAGGATTAATTTAATTGCTTACTGAAAGTCACACTTTTGACGGTACCTTCGGGTCATGTCATCGTAGAGACTCGCTACTTAGCCAATATCATATTCAATTAGGTTCCACATCATGTATGCCTTTGACCTCCACATTTAACATAGACCTTGTAAAGTACAGTTAGGGTGGACATTTTGATAGGATTTAAAATTCCGATTTTACCCACATTCATGTATCAGTCTGCTGCGCACTGAGAAGAGTAAACCCTATTTAAAGCTCCAGCTGATTAGATAAATAGTTTTTTCATAGTGTCTGCGGTTCGTGCCGCTAACCATTGCGTCACGGCTACATCGAATCTTGACATGAAAAGAGGAAAAGCATTGACTGATTGATTCCTTAGTAATTGCTCTGGCGACTGTCGCTCATGCGTTCAATTAATTCGTCTACATTCATAACAAAATCAAGCTTGTATACTGAGCTGATTTAAAACATCCACAGAATATGGATTATCAGATGACTTCTAGAAATATTTATTCTGTAAACAAGAGACGCCCTTAAGAATATTTATTCATTCAGATAACTAAATTACACTAGCAATCAAACATTTCTATAACATAGAGAAAGCACGGTTATACATATATATATATATATATATATATTTATATATATATATATATATATATATATATATAGTATATACATGGTATATAAATAGCATAAATACAGAATATATATATATATATATACACACATGACCTTATATATATATATATATATATATATAAATGTTATATAAATAGTATAAATACAGAATATATGTACACACACATGCCCCCTATATATATATATATATATAGAGAGAGAGAGAGTATATAAAGTGTATATAAATAGTATAAATACAGAATATATATATATATATATATATATATATACATACATGCCCCTCTCTCTCTCTATATATATACATATATATATATATATATATATATATATATATATATATATATATATATATATGCATAGATATGTAATAGATTAACAGAAAAGTCAAACAATGTGGGACTACAATTGTTAGTAACTATAAATTATATCTAATTAAGTAAATAAAGTATATAAATAAATTATGTAAACTTTGCATTTGTGTAGTATTAATTCAATCGCGTTTAGTAAAGGCTTACAGAAAAAATTGGACTTATTATTCGCCGGCAAATAACGCTTTTTCGCTTTAAAATAAACACCAGGACTAATAATAAACGGAAGAAAACTAAAATCCCTATGATCGATGTGATCATAGGGATTTTAGTTTTCTTCCGCACTGTTATAAAAATAACTCATCGTTCATTTACGCTGAGATACATTTGTTCTTTTTTATTTGCTAAGTATACCTATCAATAAGAAAACATTAAGTAAGACGTTTTGAATAAATCGTATTTTTCATGGTTAATTTCTTTTTCGTTTTTTTTTCTAGTTAGTCGGCATCTTCATAAAAAGATATATCCTTGGAAATATTAATAATTTATTCATAAAAAAAATCAAACACGATTATTGACTTGAGTTATTGTTCTACTAGGGTGAGACATCTTTATTTATTTATTCTTCCTAAAATATAGATTGAGTAAGCACTAAGTTGTTTGAGAGTAATACCGAAACCCATTGCACTCTGAACAATTTAGTTGAATAAAATAAGAAATTACCTATTGGTATTCACTTCGTTAATATACATTTAAAAAATTGTATTTTATTGACTGTTTGTATATTGTAAATATAAAATATAAGTATATTGTTAATATGAGATGAAAGGTTTACACTATATTACTACCTTTTTGGGGCATTATATATTTTTCTCAGTAAAATGTATTTTATTTACTATTTTTATACTGTAAAAATAAACTATAAGTATATTTTCTTAATGTGAGATGAAAGGTTTATATCATATTATTACCTTTTCGAGGCATTCCATTTTCTTCTCGGTAGACATGTGTTTTGTTCCCATTGTAAATGGCTGATACACTACAACCAAACGTAAACTATTTTGTTTAGATGTAGTTTTGTTTTGTCTACAGTTAAATGAAAAACGTTAACTCATGTTTAGAAACGCTTTAAAATGAACATAAATATAGTTGTAATTAACGTGTGTTTATGTAAACTAAGTATTTTATTTCTTTTGAAATATCAGTTTCTTTGATTAAGTGAAAGTTCGTTAGTTTGCGTAGGAGGTGTCATGTGACAGAAATAATATAGTTGATGAATATATCTAAAGTAGTACACTAAAAAGAGTGAAGCAACCATTTTCGAACAAAGTAATATTTCAGATATTTACACACACAACAATATTTTGACGAAATTAAGAATCATAGTATAATTAATGAAACAACATTTCCTTTGGATTCCTGTCTCAGTGAATTATCAAATGAAAAATAACAGGGTTCTTACTAAAAAAGAGATATGATCGCGTATTGTATGAAATCGATGAAATACATTGAATTTAAAATTTTCCTTGTAAATGTCAAGATGATAATGTACTTAGATAGCTGGCAGGTCAGAATAAAACATCACTTTTGCAGATCTATTGCTTATTAGGTCTAACATCGAAGATATGCAAGAAAATGTTAATATATATTAATATATATATATATATA
>OY744526.1:90974651-90987151 GCA_963556195.1 Sepiola atlantica
AAACACATTTTAATCGAACAAATATTGACTACATTCGACACTAGATGTCTTGAATTAAGTATCCCGCTTGCTCATGTCCTTCCCTTTCGTTCCTTTCGTTTTCTCTCAATCGTCGTCTTTCCTTTTTTCTTCCCTTTTTCTCAGAACTTTGCTAATACTGACACTTAACACCGTATGCACTTTCTCCCTTTACTTAATTTCCCCTTCGTTTCTCCGCACATATTCATGACAAAAGAACCTACCCTTCTCTTATCATGTCCTCGTCAGCCAGTTTTGTTTTTATATCTAACCTACTCTTTTCCATTCCCAGTTTCTAAAAACTTTGCGTATATCAAACTTAACACTGCATTCTTCCATCCCTCACTTTATTTTCTACATTGGTTCTCTGTTTTATACAAATTCCTTATTTCTCTGAAAAAATATATTCACATATATAGCCAAAAAAATTCGACACTATTTTATAAACATTCCATCCACTCTATAACCTGGTAGTAAGTCCGCAGAGAATGAAATCTACACGTAGGGGCTGTAGGAAGGAGTCGTTCTGGCGTGGCGAATATCGTTTCCTTTGCAACTTTCTTGCAGAACATATTGTATCTAATGGACGCCAGTGAGTCCCTCTAGACTCCATTAAACAGTGCCATCATTACCTTAGAACAATTGGTTTCCACAACATCCTGCGTTTGCTTTGGTCGAGATTATGCTTTTCAACAGTCTTTCATTGTCTTTTCTCTTTTGATGATTCGCTGGAACCCCGACTTCATTCCAATCACGAACACCCTGGTCACCGAATCACATCCTGTAAAGGCATGCAGAAACAATAGGTCATTGTAAACTGCTTCACCAAGCATCTGTTTGCGAACCTTGATATTATAGACGTATGACTTCACTTTGTCAGAGCGGAAATAGAGTGCAGAACATTTAAAAACAACTGTATTAAGCGCAAGAGAAAAACAAGAGCTGTGTCTTACCAATAATGCTTGTCTATCCCTAAGCAGATATACTGATGGTTGCCTTTGAAATCTACATGTCAGCATCTGCCTCTGTTTTAATAACATACTACCCTTTCTGCTTCATTTGTTCAATGATCACCTGAGTCGGTTCCCGCTTGTTTGCCCCATTAGACAAGAACTCGTCCTTTTCTCTAGAAAATATTGTCGCCTCGATAATGTTCACCTTGTTTACATTCAACTTTCGACTTCGCCTCTGATGCGCGCAGTCATTTATACTGGGTCCAACCTCATAACAATCAAACACCTCGATCGCTCTTCAATAGTTTTCAACAGTGAATGAGGTATAATCGTCCGTAATCGAACTGTAAGTGCCCGCTCCTACAATTTCAGACGGTAAAGAAGAGATCCTCCATTTAGTACGTTGTGCTCTGTGATTGGAACAATTTGCTGCACACCACTGTCTGATTTTATTTTAACATATGTTATGATGCATCGGAAAGTTGCGGTTTGTCTGCCTGACGCAAGTGTCCTTACTCTCGAACAAAGACATCGGTATGAACACAGTTCATAGGACATGACATCATCTAGCCGAAGATTTCTCGTCTGCGAGACAACGAGAAACCTCTGAAACAGGAGCGCTGGGCTAACGCTGCGATCTGCAAACACTTTCACGTTCTTGCTGGATGCCAGAGTCTTTGTATTCAAACTCCGAGAGTAGGAGAACACCGATTATCCGTCCATTTCTTGTACAATGTCTCTTCCTATTTCGAAGAGGTCCTGCACATTGAAGTCTTGATTGGCATTAATTCTTGTGATGATATGGCGTAACACCGTTTAGTTTTTCCGCAACTATTCCGGCATTCATGTAATCCCTTTTCAAACGAGAAGCAGACAACTGCTTATGCTGTTCAATTTTAATGTAACTTCTTTCAGAAAGGTCTTGCATGGCGAAGTTGTAAAGAGATGACACAGTGGATGACATGTCCCAAACTTTTCTCTGTTGCTCGGGCATTCCACTCCCTCGCGTCAACCATCCTTGGATTTTGAAGGGGCGCATTAATATCTGCTCAAGAATCGTAATCTATACAAGTGGTGCATTTGCACCGCGACACCAAGATGTAGAGGCGCAATGACAGGTCTAGGGCGCACTGCTTGAACGACTTCTTGTCGAATGTCAGCAACCTTTACTGGACGTGTCCTTCTCAACAAACAGATGTTGCAACTAGAATCTAAAACTTACTGGGATAAAATCTAATGCGTCTGCTAGTTTCAGTTCGGCGGTTGATGAATACATACCCTTCATTAGCGCAACTGTTGTCCTGATATTTATTTTGATGATTTTTGCTGCGGTTTGGAGAATTGCTCGTTTCTGTGCTTCTCATCGTCTTCTCGAGTTGAATTTTAGTATTCACGAAGAATGTCACATGTTTTTACCTTAAATGTCACAATGTTTTGACCTCACAACTGCTTTCAGTCATGAATATAGATTTCCCATATCGACTTAGGATCTTTTATTGTCGGTGTTCATTTCCGTACTCCGTGGCCTTACCACCACGCAAGTATTCTCCCATTTTAATAACAGGGTCCGATATCGTTATCTGTTCTTCCTCGTTTTGATCTAGGAACTCACACACAATCTCGAATGTATCATCCTTTAGTTTTCCACTTTTTCGTCGTTTGGTGAATTTAGCTGACGTGAAATGTCTTGGAGTATTCCGCATTATACGAAAGTTGATGCTACAGAATTGGTGGTAAATACAGTCTGCTGCGTGAAGATCACCATCAAAATATTCGATCTGACTTTGACTCATCACCTCTGGTTGTGGAATGGACCAATATAATTTTAACAAATGTATCTGTCTTCACATAGATAATCTTTTCGTCACTTTTTTCGGAGTAACAATTCCACAGAATAAGCGATGTGTTCTACTGGCATATAGTACCAAGGAAATACAAGCTCTCCTTTTCACTGGTCGAGCAGAATCACCCCTACTTGGAGCAATAGCCATGCTGTTTTGGTTCATGTGGTTTACCAGACACGTTTTGTGAACACAAATTCCTGCTTCACCTGGACTTTCACACCTCGTTCGATACTTGCACAGTTGATGCATTTAGCTCGTTTTTTCTCGAACTACCACGGGCCCTTCATTGTCCGAAGCTCGTTCACATAAAGGACAAGTTTCTGTGTTGGCTGAATTCACGTTGGCTGAAAATATATCCATATTAGTATATGCTTATATGTGAATAGGATTGAGCGCAACACTAAAGGGTGGGCCAAAAAGCAGAACATCCTTCTCTTATTTCCAAGGGGACCAGGTCTTAATAGCAAATTCATATCATACAACGTGAAATCCATACGGAAATTGCTGCACTTTTTTGGCCCACTCTGAAAGGTTAGGGGTAACCTGAGATATGGTATAATGGGTGATTCAGCATCACTGGTAATCATTTCTATGTGAAAGATTGACCTTGAAAACATGAGTAAAAATGCAAGATTTATTGGTGTGTCATGAGAACTGAGCAAGTTAGTGCTTTACAACGTAATGGAGTATGCCTTGTAAGTCGAAAATATAAAACTCTTAAATTTTAAACTTTCCCATACTCAAATCTTGTCACACTTTTAGTTTGATGTAGAGTAGACCCAACCTGACAGAAAACCATAAAAATGTTGTATTTTCTTGTGATTAGCGTACTTTGGCGTTATATTGACTTTTCTATGTAATATCTTTACTTGACCAATGGTTTCCAGTTTTATTTGTAAACTCCATGATATTGTGTTCGCACTCGACCTATTAATGATCAATATTACTTAATCATACTTAATCTAATGAGTTATATTACAATAACCTCTACACGACATAGACGGGAATTACAAAAAAATATATTGTTCTTTTCACTTTTTAAAACTTTGACGTTAAATATGTAGTCGGTGATGTATGTATGGATATGATCGAATAATTTGTTATGCAGAGTTCGAATATTGTTGGATCTATTGTATTCCGTTATGCACTAGTAACTTCGGAATTTATAGCGTAACATTTTCTTACAGATATCAGAAGATTTGATTTTGTGTTCAATTAATTAACTAGAATGGAGAGTTTACAATATGTATTGTATTTTAGCATTAAATAATTCTAAAATTGTTGTTTTTTCGCAAAGCTGACAAACGAGATCGACAAAAAATGTTCATGACGTTGGTGATAGTCTGTTAAAAGCCTCTAATAATTTGTTGCGTGGACGCCTTTTCAGTATTACTCATTCTGAAATAATACAAACAGATCTATAAGACATAACAAACGATCTTAACTTATCAGGTAACTTAGAACCCTGTGGAAATCAGGTGTCTCCCAAACACTGCTGTATATACATAATCCTTTTGAGTAAAATAAAGCAGTTTCAGTTTTACCTCGAAGCAGCTGTGCTCAAAATATAGAAGGATTTTCAAAAACATTTAATTGCGTCTAAAGAATTATTACTCTACCGATTATTGCTTTATGTCATTAAATTCCCGAGACGGCTTGACGCCGGTGATGAATACATAATTCACAATTGGAGCAAGAAAGTATCTGACGTGCAGTGTCACACTTAATCTGCGTAGCGATCGACGCCCCTGGTCAATAATTGGGTTTAAAGATGGTCCGAGTAGACACCGTCCTCTGTATTCGGAATCGACATGCCACTCACAAGGATTCTTCTGTTAATGCTGCCATCTTCAATCAAAGCCTTTGACAGTGAAATCTATACAGTCTCAACGTACACCAGAGGCGTTAAATTTATTACGTAAGTAAATATTAGATAGCTACATGAAATATACAATCGTATTCATAAGAAAATATAATTGAACCTTTTGATTTGAGGTTTTGAGTGCCAGCAGGATAAAGTGTTTTTTAAAAAAATATCTATTCGTGAAACGTATATCTGTTTGGACTTTATAGATAAACAGTTGTAATGTATAATTCAGCGGGTTGAACGTGCAGTTAATATTTCGCCAGTTCAGTCGCGATGTCGACTCAACTATCAGAATGTGTTCAGCTCATTTCTATAATGATTCGAACCTATGTGTAATCGGAGTAATTTTATTTTACTTCTTAATATAAAAACACCCCAAACAAACTTACTTTATTACAAATTTGTAGTGGTATACGGTGTTGCCTCGGAATTAAAATGGTCCTGATATATCATAAAACAAAAGCCAAACACGTAGTACAGAAATGTGATACCTATATATAAAACATTCATTGCGTGTATGTGGGTGATTTGTGTGTGTTCCCTATTAAAAGAAAGATTAGAAAATCTACATAACATCTGTAAGTGTATACTCATGTAAAATCTACTGAGAAGCCAATCGTAGATCTCTAAGTGCACCACTAAAGAGCTATGAAGGCATACCCTTTGAACACTTAAAATATATGCTATTTTTATGAAATTTAAATAACACATAAACAAATCCCTATGGAAGACAATTGAAATAATCTAGATTCTGTAAGTTCCCTTATAACCTAAGGGAGCTATGAGGCCGAACGTATTTTAAAACTTCAAATATATCCTAGTTTAATGAACTTTATATACTATAAATAACATTCTCCGGGAAAGACAATCGATGTACTCCTGAATCACTATGTTACCCTTATATGCCGAATATCTACGTGCGGCCAAGTGATCCATAGGGACAGGACCCTTTAAAACCACAAATACCTATATCTTATTTTAATGAAATTTGAACCACATCTATAAGACACTAATTCAGCTTCTTCCGACTATATTGGGGGGGGGGACAAGATACGGGGTCAGTAAAAACAAAGAAAGTGATATGGTGTTATGAGCGTCGTGAAAAAGTACATAGTAGTCATTCCTATTCAATCCTGAGCAATGTCAGAGTTTCTGCATGTTTTAAATATTACATAGTGTAAAAGTTATAGTTAAAATTAAATGTTGCAAACTATTCAATTATTCTCATAATGAAACCTTTAAATAGGATAGTACTTACCAGTTTTGTGTTATTCAGAAACTGTACACCCTAAAATTCGTGTTGAGTTCTGTCACAGAGCGTTGTTATCAAACACAGTAAAATGAAGTAAAGCGGGGTGTTTGCTATTTATGTTTGACGTGATGCAGATCTCACAATATAATTATAATATATCCTAGTATAAAACTACTACCAACATTGTATTCTCAATTACATTTTCTTTTAGAAAAGTTGTGTTTGATATTGTTAAAAAGTCTTTCTTTTCAATTTGATTACCGGACAGATAGACGGATCGATAGACAGACATAAATGACACCACGTGTCTAGTATAAGATATTTTGAATGGTGTCTTGTTGAGTTTTACTGCATATCAGCGATCGGTGGGTCATTTTATACCAACTCCGTATTTATATTTTAGAAACGATTGGATTTGATATTTGTTAAATAATAGCATTAAGCAATCCTTTCTGTTTAAACCATATCTAATAGGTCTACCACTGTGAGTGAGGATGAACCTGGGAATAGTTGTAACTAGAAGTGAATCCATCCTCCCCAAATCTCCCAGATTTCGGCCTCATCGCTTGATGCAGTATTGTGTCATGAACTGGATGGTTGAGAGTCGCTTTAATTGTTGTATAGTTACAAAACAGGATAGGCAGAAGTGGATTTCTGGCAATTCGGGTAAGTAGAAGCGAACCTCTAGCCCAAGGGTGCCGGGAAAATTTACTATTGTGCCCGGGACAAATTCTATTCGTCATTTAAAAAGATGACAAGAACTGACCCCGGGTTAGAGTTGATCTGGAAGTGATGCCAACTAATACCCATTTAATTGTTTTATTTAATGACAGCAAGAAAGAATGAGAAAACAAATTAAACATTGTTTTAATAGTCTTTTAAAAATGAATTATGGAGTTTTTTTTTTCAATGATAAACACTCGGTAATATTGATGGCTAATTCATTTAATTTTGCTGCTTTTATGATAAATTAGTTTGCCGCTATAACTACCTGTAAGTAGGCAAAACAGTATATCAGTGCATTGATGTATACATAAGTAATATAGCCAGCTATATAAATACATTATAGGAAGATAGTGTTAAGCGACATAAGAATACAGAGAAAATAGACAAATGGCAGACTATAGTAATTATTTTAAATATATAAGCAAACACTCTTTAGACAATAAGTGCCTGTTATTCTATTCGCTTCGTGTCAGATGTTTCAGAAGTGCTGAGTTTTATATAACTTGATCTATAGCGGACGATTTCTAATGTCAACCACCATCGAATATGGGCAGCTTCAAAACTGAGTAACAAAATTTACCGGAATATTCTCCTCAATATTAAACAAAAACACATACATTTGATTTAAATTGTGGCGACTCCCTGTCTATAAATATGTTGTTTTACTTTGTTGTAACACATACATTTGATTTAAATTGTGGCGCCTCCCTGTCCATAAATATGTTGTTTTACTTTGTTGTAAACCTAGATACACAATACGACTTTAACTTACATGAGTTTGGTTATTCAGACTACATTTCTGATCTTGAGTGTTATCATAACAACGTTTCGGCCACTGTAAGCTCCGGCCTTCTACAGGTGTATCTCTTCGACCTCGGGAATAATTCTGTCAGACTCGAGAATTTGAACAAGTTCGACAGAAATATTTCCGAGTTCGATGAGATACACCTAAAAAAGGCCGGAGGTTACAGCGGTCGAAACGTTGTGATGATGAAACTTAAGATGCAAAATGTAGTCCGAATGACCCACATTATGCAAATTTAAGTGGCCACCGAGAAAACAAAGCGATCGTTGATAAAACGTTCTTAGGCCCGGGAACCAGTCATTGCTGTCATATGGGTACGACTGACATATTTGTATCAGTATTACGAACGCACGTATGTTTACTATTTCTTCTCATTTGGATTTATCATTTTCGCATTTGTGACGGATCACTGTCTTGATTTAAATGTTGGTAAACATTGATTGGTGCTTTCTCTGTCTTAACCTGCATTTTTATTTGGCTTGCACTGATTGATTTTATATTAATATTTCCACTAACAAAATCAATTCAATACAAAGAAAATGCACGTTATTTGATTTTTAACAAGTTCATGAGAATAAAAATAATGTTTCAACCAAATATTGGATAAATGGATGTAATAAGTCATGTAAACATGTACCATCTAGTCAGGAAACTCACTTTCAAAATTGCAATCGGATTTGAGGAACAAAAGAAAAACAGCCATCCGAATGGAAACCTTCATACGAAAACATTTACTAATAATAAAATAAATGAATAACCTAGGAGTAAAGGCAACCTGCTACTCTTCTTAAATTAATTAATAGAAAATCGGGATTTGAAATAAATTGTGCCAAATTCAAATACTTTCTGCCAATCGTTGTGTACATATAAAAATAAATAACATTGTAAAAACCCTGAAATAGATTCTCACTGCACTTGGATAATTTTTTAGTACGTTGACGATCAGAAATTATGTACTAAACAGAGCGCAGCTTGCAACTCTGTATAATGAGATCAGAAAACGGACTATATAAAATAAAAATTGGATGACGTCATTATTTTGTGAGGTTATCCAGTAAAACATAGGTTAGTATAACTGTACACAGCGTTTGACGTCACTAGAATTTAATATCATCTATTAAAATGGAGGTGGGTATAACCTTGCCTAATGTATGAACTCTCTGAACAAGAACGTCTTCCATTATAACCAAGTGATGGGGGATGACTCTGTAGAGTGGATGACGTCACAAGGGGCGAATGACGTAACCTATCAAACACGAGAAAGAGGGTAAAGAGATGTATTATGATGTTTTATATAGAACCATATATTGAATAAACTGTCTGGATCTCGAGATCTCTTATATATATATATATATATATATATATATATATATATATATACATATATATATATATACATATATATTTGTATGAAGTAAATTATGTGTACATGCTTATATTTGTGAATGTATGTCTAAACTAATTAACCGATCATTATGGATTTTGAAACACAGCGGCTTATAAAAAGAAGGATACATGAGGTGGAAGCCTTTTGTGAAAAGTCAAATATTGCCCGATTATATTAGAGTCTAGTCCGTTTTCTTGAATTACACATCGCTGGAATATTTCCTCTTTTATTTCGCTCTCCTAGGATAAGAAAATCTGTAAGAAAAAACTAACATGTTACTAAGGTTTTTGACAATGGAGCTATTTTAAAGATTTTTTGTTGGTTTGGTCGAAATTAAAACTTTGTGTACATTGTTGTGGTTTATTTTTCTGACTACTTACAATAATTCTGTTTTAAAGCGATGATTTGAAAAATATTATTCATTATATGGCTTAAAATAGACATTTCCACGAAACAGGTGTAAACAAATTTCGTACGTTTGTATATACACTTTATATGTAATATGATTTGAAAATAATTTAAATCGACAATATATATGTGTGTGCGTGTGTGTTTTATGTATGTGTCAATACACTTTTGTCAATGTATATCCCTCTGTTTCTATCTCTATCTCATTCAGTTTCAATCTTTTTCTGTCTGTACGTATTCTATGTCCATCAGTTTCTCTTTCTCTCTCTATCTCTGTTTCCTTATCAATCTATATTTAAAATAATCTCTTACTGGCTGTCATTCCGTTTCGTACTTTATCTCTGCATTTTATCTTTCTTTTTTTACGTTACTCTTTTTTTCTCGCTTTTTTTTCTCAATTTATGTTCGTGTTTCTGTATCTCTATCGCTATATCAGCCTATCTCTATCCGTCCATCTTTCTGTTCATGTCTTTCTTTCTCCTAATCTATATCTAAATAAACACCCCCATATCCCTCCTTCGCTTTATATATATATATATATATATATATATATATATATATATATATATATATATATATATATATATGCAAATGACAACATCTCCCTCATTTTGTCTAACTCGTCTTTTCTGCCTACTTTCTTTCCTGTGAATGTTTGTCTTTTCATCTCTGAATCCGATTGACGATTACTCCTTTTCCCGTCAGTACAACTGTCACAACCATCCAAATCTGCAAGTTCCTTCCACAAATCCTTCACGTCATGCATATACAAAACTAGACTGCGGATCAGACAAATGCAATGTTCGTAACCTGAGCAAAAATCCATTAAATCAATAGCATTTCGTGTGTAAAAATGGTCTAATTTAGATTGACTCAAGCAACATTCCGTTGTTAATGTACTTATACACCTCATCTCTCTCACTATCTCACCACCACCCTCTCTCTCACTTTTTCTTTCACCCTCTTTTTCTCTCTGTCTCCCTCTTTTGTTCTCTCTCTCATCTCTGTCTCACTGATTCTCTTACAATTATGGCATTTCACTTTTTGCTTTCCATTAAGTCAAATCGTTGGTTCCTCCATTCTTCTTTTGCTATTTCCAATTTGCTCCCATTGTTTTGCGTTGCTAATGCTTCGTCTACACTTCTCAATCTTCGCTTTTGCTATTTTCATCGCATCATCTTACGAAAGTATATCAGACGCATTTAACCATTTGAAGGTTTCAAAGCATAAAGTAAATGACAAAGTACATATCACTAAAACCAGTTTACCACTGTCACAATAATATACTGTCCAAGGACTTCACACCGAAATATGATTCCAGATCCACAGGTGATTTTGTTAGCATTGCATATCATCTACTTATGCTTACGAAGCATATTTTTGAACCATCGCATTTACTGATACATATTTTTATAAAAAGTGATATTGAATAATTTGTATATGCGATTAGTGAATTAGGATGTTAACACACTACTTAGAGCACTGCTATTGAACATCTATGAATTGCAATCGATATTTCGGTCATAGAATTGACCTTAATCTATGTGAGAAAGAGCTATGTTTTATACTTTCTCAATTATATAAATCTCTCGCTTTCACTCTGTCTGTCTCTCTATCTATATCTCTCTCTCTCTCTTTCTCTCTCTCTCTATATATATATACATATATATATATATATATATATATATATATATATATATATAAATCTTTCCAACAGTCAAATAATGTATTGTTAAAACTATATATATATATATATATATATATATATATATATATATATATATACAATCTCATTGCATACGTAATAAAATATACGGATTTTATTCTGTAATATATGATCAAGAACATCTCCAATGTTCATTGTTTTACCTTTTAATTCTGAATTAATCCAGGCTATTCTCACCATCTTCTACAGTAGTGCTATTCCTACTTGATTCGGTAACATTTTCAAAAATATTTTTCTATTAAAAATATAACTAAATTTAAATCCCACTGATTTCTACATTAATATGTATAAATTAATATTAATAATAATGTAATACTCCGATCCCAGAATCTTGCTAAGCTGGGAGGTAATGACGGAGAGGATAACATAACGAACATATACTACACTACTCTTCAAATGAGAAGGTAATACCTGGTAGGATTGCATTATGAATCAGAAAATATACAACAATAAACCACCAACATAGAGGAGGTAATACCTGGGAGGATCTCACTACAAAAGGAGAAAGTAATGCTTGCGAGTATGGTATAATGACTATAGAAATGATACTACTAGACTTCTGACCCTAAGGACAAGCAGGTAGCCTCTGAGAAGATTATTTAATGGCAACAGAACAGATACTACATTAACTCTCTTTCACAGGGTGGTTTAATACATGGGAGGATTACCCCCACTCCCTTAATAAGGAGGTAGGATGCCAATAGAACCGATATTACACTACCAATCCTCATTAAAAGATAATACAATAATAGATTTCTTTTACATTCATTTAAAAATGCTTCACAATAAAAATATGTTACTTCATAGTTTCTTGACCTTTTGGCTTAGTGTAGTATCTGTTCTCAGCACTTCATTTTTCATTCACTATCGACGAATCTATAGCTTCCAAACAATCATTAAATTTAAAAACAATAAAAAAAATAATACGGCGTCGTTAATGGGAGAGAGAAAGGGAGAGCGAAAGAGAGAGAGAGAACGGGTAATTTTTCATTAACGTGTTTGTTTATTTTTATTTCTTTTTTTTTGTTGAAACTTTTACCATAATTTGTTGTTTCGGTCCTTACAATAAGATAAACCTCGCGTGTGACTACCATTAGAAAAAAAATGATTATTAATAAAAATAAAGTACTTACTACTACCCCGCGTAGTCCTGCTAGTTTAAAATAGTAAACTTTTCATTCATAACTTTGCTGTAAACGCGAAACATTTAAATTTTGGTAATTTCGAAACAGATTTTTCTATCTTTTAAATGTGATTTAAAGAAAGGAAAAGAAAGAAGAAACCAATTAACCTTTTCACTTCCAGTTTACAAAATTGAATAGGGCTCTCGAATGAATAGAACATTTGAACACAAATGCCAAATAATGGTCAGAAAATTAAAACAATATTGCATAGCAGAACTATTTGTGGTATGAGAATTAAAAAAAAACATTGAATTAAAAATCAATAACAGATAATAGTTGATTAATAAAATTGACTTTTTAAAAATCAACATGCAAATTTGTTATCTTTGC
>OY744526.1:90992151-90997151 GCA_963556195.1 Sepiola atlantica
AACGTTCAAAAAGTGTTGTAAGCCGAGTTCTCAAACTCTATAAAGAAACTGGGAGGTTAAGTAAAACAAAGAAACCTGATAGACCAAGAAAGACAACGGCAAAAGAATACATAGTTATACAACGCCTAGTGTTAAAAGACCGTTTCCTTACAGGTGGCAACATTTCTAAACACATGGAAGGTGTCACGAATGTTTGACGACAAACTGTGTCCAGAATGTTGCACAAAATAGGTATTTTTGCAAGATCTCTTCGAAACCAGCCGCTAATAAGTAAGAAAAAAAAAAGCAGCTGGATTGGCGTTCGCAATAAAGCATGTTATATTGTAAGAAGACAATTGGAAAAAAGTTTATTTCAGTGACGCATCGAAATTTAATGTATTTGGCAGTGAAAACAATTTGTAAGAAGAAGAAAAGGCGACAGTTTGGATCCAAGCTGCCTAAAAAAACATGTTAAATTTGGTAGAGGTAGCGTGATAGTTTTCTGACATTATATTATGGCAGGGTACATCACCACTTGTACGCTTAAATACTAGAGTAAATGCCACTGTATACAAGCATGTTTTAGAACAGTATGTTTTGCCAGTGTTGCACAATTCTGGTATCGAAAAACCTGTGTTTTACAGGATAATGCTCCCTGCCATAAGGCAAAGCTGGTCATGAATTATCTGGCTGATCAAGAAGTAGAGGTAATGGGCTGGCCTGCTCAGAGCCCTGGCATGAACCCTATAGAACACTTATGGAAGACTCTAGGACATAATGTTATGGCAAAGAATCCGGAAAACATCGAAGACTTGTGGCTGAAACTGAAAGATGAATGGGCCAAGATAACTATGGCCCGATGTTAAGATTTAGTAAAATCTTGGAGTCGTAAATGCGCAACAGTTATTGAAAACAAAAGTGGAAGTACCAAATATTAAATCTATTTTGCCTTTGTAATGTGATTTAGTTAAAAATGATATTTTGTTCCTTAATTTTGGACACTTGAAATCTGTTAAATGGTGGATAACTTAACAAATATTATTTTATTTTATCTGAAAATCTCGGTAAAAGTCCAACTACATAATGTGTATATTCAGTGAAGTTTTCACAAAAATTAATATATAATTCTGTTTAGATTCAGAAGATTTAATTTTTGTTCCTTAATTTTGGGCGGTACTGTATATATTTAGAAGAGTAACACTTATGGATGGATAGACAGGTACACATGACGAAAATAGATAGATAGATAGATAGATAGATAGATAGATAGATAGATAGATAGATAGATGGATAGATAGATAGATAGATGAAAGTTTATGAATAAATAGAGTGCTGGTAAAATTGATAGACATATTAGAGAAAAGAAACTAGCCGAACACGAAATAACGTACCATGGATGATAAGATAGATGGATACATAGCTGCATAAATCGAAAGACAAACAGAATGAATACACGACAGAAAGAACGATAACTATATAAATATTGTGATGACTAGATACATAGATCAGTAAAACACGTCATAAATCGTATATATGATCAGCGATATTGTTCAAAGAATGTAGGGACAGATTACAGAAAGTAAGATCTTGTTTTTCTTCTGTGAGGCAACGTATAACTCTTTTCGAACTGAGTCTCTCTGCGAAAGCGCAACTTATTCGGACGCCACTTCGCGGACAAAGAAAAAAGCTCCCCAAGTCGAAAAACAAAGCATAGATAGTTTCGCACACATCAGATGCAATAAAACCCCAGGCCATCTCATACACACTGGTCGCGGCCGCTCGAACAGTAACGTAAACGCAATCTGACACACTCCATAAGCAGAGAGGATGTCAATATGTCGAATGTCATTGAACCCGGCCAGTCTATGTGAAACGTAAAGATCGGCTGTCTCTAACGGTCATCAGTCACTGACACCGATGTTCACTGCGCATGTCACTCTACATTATGCCAGATTCCTGGAAATCGACACGCAACAATGTCTGATTTGAACAAGGAGGGGGGCGGGGCAAGCGTTGAGAGGAAAAACTGCGCAGGGACCAATAATTCTAAACACTAAAACGTGCATTGTTTCTATATTTTTTTAAATTAAAGGAAATACATTGTATGAAAGATCAAATGAGTAAAAATCGGTTGAAATTCTTCGAGAAAAAAATAACTAAACCCATTTATACATTTAGATTTTCTTCATATTTGTTCAGCCAGTCTTTTTGTGTTACCATGGAAACGTAGAACTGATTTTGCGTATCTTGCCCATTTTTTGCATCTGGACATTACCAATTTATGCCTAACCGCTTGGATTTTCTTCATATTGGTTTCTTCTTAGAAGCAGAGACTTTCTAGCTTTTATGCTGCCTACTTGACCGCATGACGCAACTACCAGAACACGTCATCCAAACTCGAGACATTGAACTTCTAACTTATTTAACCTTACATGGAAATGTGCACGGTGTCATTACATTCCTTGAAATTGTTAACCTTTATTGGAATTTGTCTTACTCTTGACATAACGATTTATATGACAGCCAAACAAACACAGCTTTCATGTGTTATTGTTATACTCACGATATTTACCTGGCGTGACCGTGTAAATATATATTGATGGTTGGAAGATTTCTCAGATATATTTTTTAAATAGTCATCTTTCTATAACACAAAAACTAACATTGACTAACATTATATATAAATTTATTTATATATATATATATATATATATATGATAAATATATATATATATATAATTAAAAATAGATATACAGATTTGTCTTTCACGTTTCTTTTGTTGATTTTTTAATCTGTGTTTTTTTCTCATTTATACACAAAGATGGCCGACATTAAACAACGAAATGTAGCCGGAAGTGGAAGTTCAATTGCTGGTTTAAATGAATGCTTTCGACAGCAAGCACATTAAATAACAGATGACAATGAAACCGAGTACGAGAAAATTAAACGTTCCTATGTGTCTCGAATACACATGCTGATTGTTTATGAGGTTATAAAGTGATTAATCTCGATCGAAATCTCTCAAACATGTCTCTTCTCAGCCAAGCAAGGTCTCATTAGACGAACAACTAAATAAATACGACCAAATAAAAAATACTGATATAAGTATACAAACACACTGTTTTTAATTAAGAAAATTAGCGCGTCACTTTTACACGCGTTTGCAAGTCACGTAAATGACTGGAGAGTTAATTCATTCTTTTAATTTTCTATTCAGCATTTCAAAAGCATTTATTTACAACGGTCTTGGCCACCATTTTTTTATTGTTATCTTCACTTTTATATGCTATTGGAGTGTTGCTTAAACAACGAACACTCTGGGAGGTGTCATGCGATAACTGTAATTTTATAAAATTAATTTGTCCTTGTTGTTGTCTGCAATTTGACCTGAAATTAAATTCACAGAAAAAATAAGCAACGTCTGTGTACATTTAAAATAAAATAAAAATAAAAGCGAACAGTGCACCATAGGACAATGGCGTATCGCGTGACTTGAGAATACCTTTAATAACTTCCTATCGTGAATAAAGTATTAACATCCTTAGTATTGACAGAATTAATTCAAATGTGGAACACCGCTTTAGCAGGAAGACAACACTAAATTAAAATCAAATAAAAACGCAGTAATATAACATTTTTCAGATAAATGTTGAACTCATCTAAATAGATTGATAAGCCAACGCGAATAAAATATGGCATTACCTCCAATGACATATTCAATCCGCAAATTAAGTGTTTTACCATCAATATTTTATTATGGTATAAAAATAAATATTCTCTACTCTGGACTTATCTGAATAACAACTATCTGGTTTGAGATTATAATTTTTTGAATGAGAAATGGCCAGTCTAATACACGCTTCTGTGAGAAAACTCTTCTAAGGAAAGTTATATCACTCTTCTCTGCTTTATTAAACTTCTTTCACACCAGGATTCCATATGTAAAAATAAGTACAACCTGTAGCAATTCACTCGCTTAGCAAGATACACAAATATACGGAACTCAAATAAATAATTTAATAATAGTTTAAGGAAGGAAGTCTTGCTCTGTGTTAAAATAATAACGAAAGATCATGATTTCTATTTGGTAGAACCTGTAAGGAATCTTGAATTATGAATATGCATTGAATCATCACACGTCTGACGCTGAAATTTGCTCCAAGAAACTTAATCGCTTACACGATGAAGCTGGTTGAAAAGTATCCAAATCGCACGAATCTTTTCCATAACTTATTAAATAATATCGCCCAAATCCTCGTATAATCGTATCATTGTCAACAAGCATTTTAGTTCGAAGGCATGTGTTTCGGGAATAGAAGATGCTAAACATTATGCCACACGGACATATGACACGATTACACAGAGCAGTGTTAATTCTCTTCCATCACACAAGTTGTTGAATATAGAAACAAAAGGCGACTATTTCTACTGTTTAAAGCTAGTAAGCAGTACTTTCATAGAAGGCTGTTTGTATTTGAAACCATATTTACACATTTGTCCTATATTAAAAAAGATCTAACAATGTAAAAGTAGTTTTAGTGTACTAGGAAAATAAATGCGTTAGATATTTAGTCGATCGGCTACAAATAATAACCTCAACACGCAATGGACGTGAAGTTCAAATGTATTTCTAGTAAAAAGTGAAAGGCATATTGTAATATAGGACAAATATGTAAAAGTTGTTTGAAAATCGTGGGGCTACAATGTAAACAATGTTTGTGTCGACCTCACTGAAATTACTGCGTAATAGCTCTCAGCTGTAGAAAGCAGTTGTTGTTATAGTCAGGGCGACGCGTTTGCGAAAAAAACAGTAAAATCGTCTGCTTTTGACGTTTCAGAAGAAGGACAATAACAAAATTCATAAACAAAACGAGTAGCAATGACTCCAGCACTGTCAAGGAGGTAGACATGGTTATTATATATATATATATATATATATATATATATATATATATATATATATATATATATATATATATATATATATATATATATATATATATATATAATATATATATAT
>OY744526.1:91002151-91024651 GCA_963556195.1 Sepiola atlantica
CCTGCCAGCGGCAATGAAGGCGAAAGCATTACCGGCCATCCCCGAAAGTGAGTTACGCTGGAAACAACTATTCGGTTCCGTGATGCACATCCTTTAATCGAGACGAAATACCACCAATTATTCGAAGAGACCAAATCGAGAGACGCCCAACAACTCCAGAAGTATTCACTGCTACTGGGCTTGAAACGAATTGTCTACAAAAGAACAATATTTATTAGTCTGTTGTATTGTTGGTTGCACCTTTAGCAGTTTCAAAGTGTTATTATATATTTCAATACTTAGAGAATGATTCTGCAAATATGATCTGTTGTGCGACCATAGAATTTTTTCAAGAAAACATAAATGTCTATGATAAGCCATTTTGACGTAGGAACGACGACACGGAAGATTCCTGTGTGTAAGACTGTGTGGAAAACGTCTTTTACTGGACATAACATATTTTTCTCGCGGTGAAGAGCCTGCTGAAGATAGATGAAGTAGACAAATATTGTATGAAACTATTTTCACAATGCGTAACGGTCGTAAGAATTCCGAATAAACAAACTTAAATCATTCCAAAGATCTAACCATGTTTGTATATATATATATATATATATATATATATATATATATATATATATAATATACTATTTCATGTGTATATATGTACATGTATACCATTATTAAGTGAAATAATATCTCTCTCTCTCTCTCTCTCATATATATATATATATATATATATATATATATATATATATATATATATATATTCGGTAGTTACATCAAAATTGAGTAGAGCTAGATGAGTTCTATCTTGTAATGAAACAGATATATATATACTCGTGCTGGTCAAAAAAATAGAACATATGTATAAAACTGTAAAAATCATTCCGTTTGAGATAATTTTCGGCTTTTAAATTGTGTAGGCGAAATATTCTATATGTAAATAACAATTACAACTATTTTTAATCATTTGTCATATTTGCATGTATCAGACTTGATTGTCACAGAGTAGTTTATTGTCACATTAGAAAATTCAACGTTTCAATTTAATAGAACATTATTCGTTGAGTAATCTCAAACTCAAAAAATGTATGTGTTTAAAAAGATTTTGCAAGTAATTTAATCATAATCTCTCATTCTTATTGGGGACAATCTGTGAGATGTAATTGGTGCTAAAATATTCCTATAATGCTAAACTAACTGAAATAGTTGGTTTACGATAGAAATTTATTGTCATATCAATTGCAATGTCAGTTTTTCAATATTTCGCGTTTCAAAATAATAGAACAAGATAGCTAAGAAAACAAAATAGTTTTTTTTTATTAACTTAAATACAGATAAAAATTAATCAATATTTAGTAGCAGCACCTTTTGCCTTGATAACAGCATCAATTCGCCGGGTATGGAATCAACAAGCTTCTCGCAAATCTGTTTAGACACCGAATCCCATGTGTTCTGTATTGCAATCTTCATGGCTGCAAAGGTAATAGGTTTTTCTTTGCGAAGCTTCCTCTTCATCTGCTGCCACAAGGCTTCAATAACGTTAAACTCTGGCGAGTTCGCCGGCCATTCAAGAACAGGGATCGATTGTTCTCGGAGCCAGGAAGTTGTGGACTTGGCAGAGTGTGTCGGTGCCAAGTCATGTTGAAAAATGTCAAACTGATCATCCAGCACTTACAGTAAATTAGCTTCCATGATATCTTGGTACACTGTTGCGTTTACATTTCCTTTGATGAAGCAGAAATAACCAACACCCTTAGCACTCATACAGCCCAAAACCATGCAAGACTGCGGGAACTTCACAGACTTCTTGACGCATTCTTGGTTATACCGTTCCGTGGATCTTCGCCAAACACGTGGTCCTTGGTCGCTGAAGGAAATACAAAATCGAGACTCATCTGAAAAGATCACACGCCGCCATTCGTCTGTAGTCCAAGTTTGATGAGGAGTTGCCCATCGTAGCCTCTTCAACATCTGATTTTTGTTAAGGAGCGGTTTGGTGGCAGCTATACGATTTTGGTATCCCAGTTGCTGGAGCCTTCGGTAGGTAGTGCTTCGTGAAACGTCGGCATCAGAAGCCTGTTTCCACTTTTAGTAATGTGGCTTGTTGACTGGAATCGACTTTTCTTTGCCACCTTGTCCAGTGCCCGGTCTTGTCTTTCAGTGGTGCATTTCTTTCGTCCGCATTTCTTGCAATTGCTGTTGGAAACAACCTTAACATATTTCTGGAGCACTTTGGTCACTACCGATTTTGAACATCCGACCTTGATTGCGATTTCCATGTGCGTCTTTCCTACTTCCCGCAAATCGAACATTCGCTGCTTCTCAAACAAAGATATGTCTTTAGAGCGACCCATAATGAGAGATTATGATTAAATTACTTGCAAAATCTTTTTAAACACATCATTTTTTTGAGTTTAAGATTACTAAACGAATAATGTTCTATTAAATTGAAACGTTGAATTTCCCAATGTGACAATAAACTACTCTGTGACAATAAAGTCTGACATATGAAAATATTACAAATGATTAACAATCGTTGTAATTGTTATTTTACATATAGAATATTTCGCCTACACAATTTAAAAGCCGAAAATTATCTCAAACGGAATGATTTTTACAGTTTTATAAATATGTTCTATTTTTTTGACCAGCACGTGTATATATACATATATATATATATATATATATATATATATAATACTATATAATATTATCAGTAATATATATATATATATACAAACATATATGTGTGTATAAATGTCCTCATATGTACAAGGATATATATATAGATTGATATATATGCACATGTGAATTTTAATTTTATACATATCATTTTACAAATGCGTATATATATAAATATACATATATATATATATATATATATATATATATATATATACATACATATATATATACATATACTAGGATATTAATTTTATCGCATAATATATAGTGTATGTATATGTGTTTATGCACTCAGTAGTGTACACATATTCTTATATCTTATGAAGAGGCGTTTAAATTGGATATGTTCAAAAGGCTAGAGAAATCCTAAATAGTTTAAGTCTCGGCTCAGACATCTCGTGAGACTTTGCTGGAAACTCTGAAATTTCCTCTGGGAATGTCTGCTTTCGCTGATCCAAATCTTAATTCCGTCGAGAAGAAATCAAAGGTAAAAACGTATCTCTCTCTCTCTCTTTCTTTCTCTCTTTCTTTCTTTCTCTCTCTCTCTCTATATATATATATATATACATATATATATATACATATATTAAATATATATATATTAAAATATATATATATACATATATATATATATATACACATATATATATATATATATATATATATATATATATTCAATAATGATGATCATTTGTATATCTAAAAACTACCATATTAGTGGTTGGTGTTTTCACGCGTAAAATTACCGCCCTGTCTATTCTCGGCCGTAGAGGGCAGCACATTCATTGAACAGCGTTTCAGTTACGTACTTCCACATATGACTTTAAGAGTACCAACTCATTTTTGTTAGTGACAGTCATGGATTCGTCATCGACACTGACTTTCTTGCTATCATTCTGTTTAGTCTGAGGATGTCCACACTTCCAGGCTTTCTCTTCTCTTTTAAAACGGGGTTATGTATCACTAATTTCCTAAGCCACCTCTACCAAAGAATTCCTACAGTGTTCTTCCATCATTTTCTAATCTTACTGCACTGGTTTTTCAACTTATTACCGGACCTGATAGTTCTGTATGAAATAGCATTTTATCAATAAGTTGGTCTGTTCCGCTTGAGGTTTGAAATTAAATTTTATTTCATTTTTATATGCGTCTATTAGAGGCTATGTCCATAGTATGTAACGCTTAAGACCTAATAATTATTCACTTTCCTAATGCATAGATTAAACGGATTCACCTTACAAATATCCACACTGGTTTAGTGTTGCCTTCAGACTAAATAATTCCTAGAACAGATTGAGGGAGCATATTAAGAATATAACAAGTGTAAATTACTTTTTTCTTAAATATTGCACACCTTCGTGATTATGTTTTCAAGGATTGCTAACAGGGCAGTATTGGGATATTTCGGATACGATTTTAAAAAAATATCTGTATTTAATATAAGTTTTCAACTTTTTATCGATATCACCTTCCATGTTATTAAAACTGATATATATATATATATATATATATATATATATATATATAGAGAGAGAGAGAGAGAGAGAGAGAGAGAGAGAGAAAGAGAGAGAAAGAGAGAGAGAAGGGGGAGAGATGTACATCATTTGTCCATTGCGGTCACTTGCAGAATGTGAATATGGACGGTTTTGAAGCACTTCCATTTCCCAGATTATGTGACAAAGTATCCGGGGACTCATGGGGATCGGGTAACCTGGTTACGCGCTAGTATGCATCTAGGTGATGATGCTAGGTCCTGCGTAGAGACGAAGTGGAGATATAAAACTAGTATATATTTGACGTAGAAACGAACTCATTCAGACGACAGGAAATAGGCGCAGGTTTGTCTGGTTGGGTCGTGTTTTTCAGTCAAAATCTATTGCCTTCCCAGGTAAGGAGACAGTTGCCAGATGGGAAGTTAGAGATAATGTAATTCCATACTCTCAGATTTTATTCCAATAATATCAATACAACGATGTTGTTCTGTTTAACTTGGCAGAGAAGTATTTGCGCCTGTCATCGTTAATTACGGCAGAGCGCCTTCGGCCCATACGGCGAATATGAGAAAGCAATTGTTTTTGCGATAACGCCAGGCCAGAAAGAAAATTCTATTTATTTTAAGGAAGGGGGAAGCGAGACCCGTGTCCCCCTTGAGAGAGGAGGGCACGTGGAGAAGAAAGATGGCGGAGAAGGAGGTGTACGACGATAGACAACTTCAATAAAAAAAAATGTGCGTTTTTCACGCACGACAGTACAGTGAGAGTTAGAGTTGGATTGAGACAGAGTCGGACGTTCGCTGGGGGCGCGCCAAGATGGCGTGCATAGCGAAGAAGAGAAAACCGGACGAAATCCTCACCGTCACCTTAGCCAGTTAATTTGTGACTAAACAACTACTTGTGAAACGAATTCGCGCACAGAGAGAACCAATGAGATAACTTAGAGAAAACACAACATTTACGAGTACGGTAGACATTAATCTAATGTAAAATCAATTCTTATATTTTATTAATAATTTCTCTTCTATACAAAAAAAACGACCGAGTTGTTGAACATTGTTCTTTTCTTTTTGTTCTGCTTTCAATGATCTTTCGCCCTCACAGAGCCAGCTGGTTGCTGTTCGACCAGTGATCGCTCGCTGATATAAACAGTTTTTACGTGGAAGTGTATTTCTAGCTGGACGAGACGACAAGATCGGCGACGTCATCATCATTATCGTCGCCATCCCGGCCAAGAGGAATTTCGATCGACATATTTTTTCATTGCCACTACGACGATCGTGTGCACGTGTGAGGTCGACGAGACCACTTTTGCACGCGAGTAAGGGGTTCATATTACATAACATTGTTAAATAGTAATAGGTATTAATAGTATGTATCCCAGGCTATCGGGGTCATTGGGTCAGCGAATATGCATTAAATTCACCTGAACCTGGTAGACAGAGGTGGACGTAACATCAAATTGCTCAAAGAAGGGGGCAGTGAGAAGAGTACGCAGTTTTTGGAAGTTTTTGAAGCGAACACCACATTAGCGATGAATTATATGGGCAACAGTCACAAAGATCGCTCGCCGGAACGTACCCTCGCCGCTGTTACAAGAGAATACAATAACGGTAATAATAAAATGTCCTTTCTCCGAACTCCTCTTTTCTCTTTGCTGATGTGTTCAACTTTAATTCACCCTTTTCGATGATGATGGAATGACTGGCTCAGTCACAGACGATTGCTGTAGTTGATGCGGGAAACATGAGGTATGCGTTTGAACAGACACATATTATATTTGGTTGTGACTTGTGAGATATTAGACATATCCTGAGACGGGAGGTAATGTAACACACATTATTTGGTTCCCCGTGGAGGATTTTTTAACAAGGGAAGTGTAATTCGAAATTAATAAAAAAAAATATGAAAAAAATGGTTACCACACAAAACTTTATGGGTCAGATTAAAATAAAAACATAATTGAAGCAGAAAAATAAAGAATATAGAAAAAGGACATACTGAATTAAGTTGCACAGCAACGAAAGATAAAAATAAAGAGAAGGAGAGAGACAGAGAGAGAAGAAAGAAAAAGAGAAAAAGAGAAAAAAGAAGGAATAAGCAAGATAAAGAAAAGGTGTGAGTACCTTTTGAGTGTATATGTATATACAGTGGACCCGGCTCTTCTCGGGTTCACCATCTTCGGTTTCACAAATTCACTGATTTTTCAGCAAAAACATTTTACTCATAAATTTATGATAATAATGTCCGTCCAAAAAACGCAATTTAAAACGCTAATTATTCCGTAGGATTTATATTAAATAGGGCTTATACAAAATAATTGGTATTCCAAACTTTCGCGAACTTTATGCGAAACTGAAATATAAAATAAAAATTCAATCAACGTGCAAGCCGTAAAAAACACATGCTAATGTACAAAAACCTAGTTTTCAGTGAACTTTTATGTATCAAAATCGATTTGCGGATTTTCGCTAATCGTATGTGTGTCTGGAATGTAAGCCCCGCAAATAGCAGGGACCTACTGTATGTGAATTTATTCATTTAACTTCAGTGTAAAATCTCAGAAATCACCATTAAGGATTACTTGATTACTATACGAGATATATAAATATCCAAAAGTTCAACTAAAGTCATCCTTTACCTCTCAAACGTTAAATTAGTAAACAAGTGAAGAACATTCATTTTCTCTCCCCCAAATTGACCAGTTAACTATATTATAGTATATCTATCTCCCTGTCATTTGGTCTTACCGGATCCTAGGTAACATCATTAAGAGAAGGTGCACCATTTTTGATATACACCAAGTGTATAGCCGCGTCGAGGGACTCTTATTTGGAATTCGAATACTATGCTTTTTTGAATGTTTGGACAGGGTTTACTTGTAGAGTGAAGTCTCCTCATGTCATGTAAAATCTGTATAGAGAGATCGAATGCACGACAGGACAGCGTCTAGTACGTAATTACAACTCTCCACATACATTTATATGCATACGTGGTGCATTTATATGGGAGAAGCAATGCGATGACACATGACAAGCAAAGATGAATGCATATATTAAGAAAAAAATGTAATTCATAGGCAAATTTTAAGAAATACGCACATGTGAACAATAAGAAAAAAAAGAATAGAAAAGAAAATATACACACAAGAAATATGTTGTTACACGCACACAATGGCTACGGGAAAACGCATTCATAGAGAAAGAAAAAAAACTATTGATCAATGAAGAAAATTTCATTCGCACGCGCACACACAATGGTTACTAGAAAGAAAGTGAAACTAAACTTTTATATGACACTGAATGGAAGAGAAGATGAAACATAACAACTAGCCATAAACTATTTTTATTGTTTCAGAAGCGGTCAAACACATTTGTAGAATTTCTTTTTTCTTTCGACTTGTTATATATATATATATATATATATATATATATATATATATATACTAGAGAGGAAAAAAGTAACAATGGAGCGATAGTGCTTAACGGGATGTAATTGAATAATGTATTACAGATTTTAGGTGAGAATGCATTCGTCGATGTGTGAAAGTGTGTGGCATTGCCGTCCGAGAGTTGGGTGGTGGTAGTTTATCCCTGAGTACCGGAGAGTCACCCCCCCCCCCCAACCAAAAAAGAATTGAGACATAGAAAACCCGACGTTAGCGCGGTAAATGCGAAATAGACTCGAATGGACAGAGGTAGCGCGGGGATATTACGCAGGCGTGGCTTAAGTAAGCGATGTTACCGTACATCTCGAGGGCGCGTCAGACAAGAGATCGTCAAGTTGCTCTGACCTTGGTGATAAAAAAACAGATTATCATACTTAGTCATTTAAGGTGTGGGACAACTTGCACTTTGCCGACGGACTGTGAGCTCGATAATATATTGGGATAATTATATATAAGAAGGGGAGGACTGTTAAATAGTAATATGTTCATTGCAAATATATATATATATATATATATATATATATATATATATATATATATATATATATATATATATATATATGCTGATTTTAGGTACCCAGGGCGGCTTTAATGTATACACAGCATATCGAGGTAATGGGGACAATGACTGAATATGCACTAAAATGTTACCTCTACCGGGTAACTGGAAGCTGGCGTTGTATCACGTGGCTCGATGAGGGTGCGGGTAAGAGGAGTAGGCAGTCGTTTTCAAGTGTTTGATGCGAACAACATGGATGTATTTTTATGAACAATAGATTAGGGGACCAACAGACCCAAAGATCCGTTGCGAGAAGTTACCCCTAGAGATGATCGTGGTATGACTGCCTTAGTCACCGAGGATTGTTGTAGTTCAACGTTGGAGATTCAAGGTATGCTTTCGAACATCTATTTATTTTATTTGGTTGTGACTTGTAAGACGTTAGATTTTATTTGAGGGGGGGGGGGTAATGTAACACTATGATGTGCATATCATATCATATTTTACCGAATTATTAAACATTGTATTGAACATAAGTATTTTTTATGACATCCGTTTATCTCGGATATTGCTCTATAAATGTAAGGCATTAAATTGTAAAGGTTATAATTATCGCTTATTATCCGACGATGAATGGCTATTTTGATTAACTTCACAGAAATTTAAATTACAGACGATTGACATATATAGATAGACCCAGAAAGTATATAGCATTAATGCAATGAAAACATTTAAAGTAGTTGAGAAATCATTAAAACGCAGTTTGAGTAGAGATTTTAGAAGTCGAATTTCTGTTTAGAGCTAGGTTATGACGTAAATCAAGAGGAAATAGCCAATTCAAAAATTGATAAATAAATGTAATTCGAAAGAATATCCGAATAACAATTTAGTGAGAAAATGTGTATGACGTGTATCCTGACGCAAAACAATAAAATAGACATAAAGACGAACAGACGAGTAAATAGACAGGGAGAACGCGGGAAGACAAAAAGAGAGAAGAACGGACGAGTTTACGGACAACATTTGGCATCTCGTTGGCATATATATATATATATATATATATATATATATATATATATTTGTGTGTGTGTGTATGTGTGTGTGTGCGTATTCGCAGATAGTCGTGTGACAATTGAATACATACACAAACAGAATATATGTTTTACAATCGAAATCAAACTGTACGTAGTTTCTATTTTTGGTGTCTTACTATTTCTGTAAGAATTGCAGACCGATGGAGCAGCTAAGTAAAATTAATGAAACAAAATCTATCATTCATTTATAATACCATAGCTAGCATTTTACTGTGAGGTCTCTATTGTTAGTATCATGGGAGAGATAGAACGTAAGAGCTTTTAAAGAGCGTGAGTATTCAACTTACCAATTTCCTAACCAATATTTAATACGTTATTTCAGTCATGTTTCTGATTACTGACTATTTCACACATTTTACTATGTGACTTAATTTCTTATCTCAACCTCAATTTTACAGTTTTTCACCGTGACCTCGTAACTATCACTGAATAAAGAGCGCAATGCTAATAAATAGCAGGCGAGATCTGTCGAACGGCCAGAATTTAAAAATCGCATTTAAAGAAAGACAAGAAATGAAAACTATTCGATATATACTGAAACTGAATTTTATTTAATACTAGCAGGGCTACCCGGCGGGTCTCGGTGTCATGAACACACACAATAGACGGAAAATCGCGTTTGTAACATCTTTATATTAAAACCTCTATTTCTCTCCCTCTCTCTACAGCCGTCTCTTTATCTTTCTACTTTTCACCGCTACTTTCTCCCTTTGCCTTTTGCGAAAGCTGTCACTTCTCTACTATTCCTCTTCCGTTGCCCAAGGCCAAAGTATGACATATTTCTATAAAAAGTACGACCTCTGTCTGCGCCTTCTATATTTGTACTTATCCCCTCCCCGGTGCGCATACCATATACGTACCTATTGCCGCCCCAGTGCGCATACTATATATGTACCTATCTGCGCCCCGGTGCGCATACTATATAGTACCTATCGCCGCCCCGGTGCGCATACCATATACGTACCTATTGCCGCCCCGGTGCGCATACTATATACGTACATATCGCCGCCCCAGTGCGCATACTATATATGTACCTATCTGCACCCCGGTGCGCATACTATATAGTACCTATCGCCGCCCCGGTGCGCATAATGTATACGTACCTATCATCGCCTCGGTGCATATAAAATATACATACCTATAGCCCCAGTGCGCATACTATATACGTACCTGTCGCTGCCCCGGTGCAGATACTATATACGTACCTATCGCCGCCTCGGTGATAATACTATATACGTACCTGTCGCCGCCTCGGTACAGATACTATATACGTACCTATCGCCGCCCCGGTGATAATACTATATACGTACCTGTCGCCGCTCCGGTACAGATACTATATACGTTCCTATCCTCGCCCCGGTGCGCATACTATATACATACCAATCGCCGCCCCAGTGTGCATACTATATTCGTACGTATCGAAGCCTCAGTGCGCATACTATATACGTACGTATCGCAGCCCCGGTGCAGATACTATATAAGTACCTATCGCCACCCCGGTGCGCATACTACATAAGTACCTACTGCTGCCCCGGTGCAAATACTATATACGCACCTATCTCTGCCTCCGGTGTGCATAATATATATGTACCTATCTCTGCCTCCGGTGTGCATACTATATATATGTACCAACCTCCACCCCGGCGCGCATACTATATACGTACCTATCACCACCCCGGTGCGCATACATACAAAATCATATTAATACGCTTTTGTAGTATCAAAGAACCAAACTTATGTTCGTTTATGTTGTGTCACTATCAAAAAAAAATACCTTATATTAATGCGTCCCTGTCGTGTCAAAGAATAAAAATCAATTTCATTCATGTAGCGTCACTATGATGAAAAATAACTCCTATTAATGCGCCCCTGTCATATAAGAGAACCCATATGGTACCTTTGTGCCCCGTCACATCAAAAAGGAGAAGACAAAGAAGAAGAAGTAAACGTATTCAATAGAGACGCAATACTACAGATTCCCCCTAAAACGTATCCCATAGGGCCGGTACACAGCTGAAGCCCTCGGTCACATATTTTTGCCAGTTGGAAGCAGAACATATACTACATCACCTCTACACCTCTAAAAAAAGAGTAGGTAAAGCCAACCCTCCTAAAAATATTTATTATTTGTAAGAAAAAAAAAATTAACCCACACCCAAATATTTTCTTTTACCTTCCCCCACCAAAAGAAATATTTTAAGTTAAAAAAAATAAGAAAAAAATTACCCCCCCCTATTTTTTTTAACTTTCTTCAACCCCAAAATATTTTGAGTTAAAATAAAAAATTGTAACCCCCCCCAAAAAAATATATTTTAGTTGAAAAAAAAAATATATATTTTTAAAAATAAAGAAAAAAAATCCCACTCAACCACCCCCCATTTTTTATTCTCTCAAAGTAATATTTTTATTTAAAAATAAAACAAAAATATCGCTCCAAAATATTTTTCACTTCCTCCCACCCAAAGAAATATTTTTGGTTAAAATAGAAAAAGCATCGGAATCTCATATGTACTCTATACTGCAGAAGCACTGGGATTTCCTATGTACCCTATACTGCAGAAGCACCGGTATTCCTATGTACCCTATACTACAGAAGCACCAGTATATCCTATATACCGTAAACTGCAGACCCACTTTTATTTCTAATGGCCCCCATACTGCAGCAGCACCGGCATTTCCTATGGATCCTATACTGCGGAAGAACCGATATTTCCTATGCACTCCATACTGCAGAAGCACCAATATTTCCTATGTACCATATACTTCAGAAGAACTTACATTACCTATGTACCACATACTGCAGAAGCACTGATATTTCATATGAACCACATACTGCAGAAACACCCATATTTCCTATGTACCTTATACTGCAGAAGCGTAAACATCTCTATGTAACCTATACTGCAGATTCTTCAAAATTTCATATGTACCCTATATTACATAAGCACCGGTATTTCCTATGGACACTTTAGTGAAAACAATGGCGGAAACTTCAGAGATTGAGACATTATTTCATATGAATACAAATAATATTGAAAACAATAGCAGAGCATAATTATTTCTTCCTGTAACTTCACTGATTGAAGCGTAAATTTAGATGAATATAACTATCAGTGAAAACAATGGCGGAGCACAACTATTCCTTCCTGTAACTTCACTGATGGAGAAGTTATTTTATATGAACAAAAATAATAGTGAACACCATGGCGAAGCATAATTATTTCTTTCTTTAACTTCACTGATTGAGAAGTTATATCATATGAATATAAATATTGATGAAAACAATGGTGCAGCATAATCATTTCTTCCTTTAACTTTACTGATTGAGACACTATTGTATATGGATATTAATATTAGTGAAAACAATTGCGGAGCATAATTATTTCTTTCTTAACTAAACTTATTGAGACGTTATTTTATATCAATACACATATTACTGAATACAATGGCGGATCATGATTATTTCTACCTTTAACTTTACTGATTGAGATGTTATTTTATATCGATAGAAATATTAGTGAAAACAAACAATGGTTGAGCATAATTATTTCTTCATTTAACTGTACGTATTGAGACATTATTTCATATGAATACAAATATTACTTAATACAATGGCGGAGCTTAATTATTTCTACCTTTAACTTTACTGATTAAGACGTTATTTGATATGAATACAAATATTAGTTAAAACAATGGTACATCATGATTTTTTCTTCATTAAACTTCCCTGATTTAGACGTTATTTCATAATTCTACTAATATTAGTGAAAAAATAGCGGATCATAATTCTTGCTTTCTTTAACTTTACTGATTGAGACGTTATTTTACATGTATGCCAATTATAGTGAAAACAATGGCGAAGCATATTTATTTCTTCCTTCAACTTCCTGTTAAGACGTTGTTTAATATGAAGATAAATATTGATGAAAACAATGGCGGAGCATAACTGTTTCTACTTTTAACTTTACTGATTTAGACGTTATTTTATATGGATATAAATATTAGTGAAAACAATGTCGGTGCGTAATTATTTCTTATTTAATCTTTACTGATTAAGACGTTATTTTATATTGATGTCAATATTTGTGAAAACTATGGCGGTGCGTAATTATTTCTTCCTTTAACTTTACTGATTTAGACGTTATTTCATATGGATACAAATATTTGTGAAAATAATTACGGAGCATAATTATTTCTTCCTTTAACTTTACTGATCAAGACGTTATTTTATATTGATGTTAATATTTGTGAAAAAGATTGGCGGACTATAATTCTTTCTTCCTGTATGTTTACTGACTGAGACGTGAATTTATATTAATACAAATATTAGTGAAAACAATGGCGGATCATGATATTTGGTTCCTTTTAAATTACTGATCAAGACGTTTTTATCCCACTAATATTCGTGTAAAACAGGCAGGACATAATTCTTTCTTTCTTTAACTCTACTGATTGAGACGTTATTTTACATGTATGCAAATTATAGTGAAAACAATGGTGAAGCATATTTCTTTCTTTCTTTTGAACTTCACTGAGTTAGGCGTTATTTAATATGAATATAAATATTGATGAAAACAATTACGGAGCATAATTACTTCGTCTTTTAACTTTACTGATTGGGACGTGATTTTATATGAATACAAATATTAGTTAACACATTGGCGGAGCTAATTATTTCTACTTTTAACTTTACTGATTAAGACGGTATTTTATATTGATTCACATATTAGTGAAAACAATATCGGAGTATAATTCTTTCCTCCTTTAATTTCACTGATTTAGACGTTATTTTATATAAATACAAATATTAGTGAAAACAATGGCGGAACATAATTATTTCAACTTTTAACATAACTGATTGAGACATTATTTGATATGGATAAAAATGTAAATGAAAGCAATGGTGAATCATGATTCCTTCTTCTATTATTTTTACAGATTGAGACGTTATTTTATATGAATTCGAATATAAGTGAAAAACAATTACGAGCATAATAATTTCTACCTTTAACATTACTGATTTTGACGTTATTTTATGTGGATATTATATTAATGAAAACAATGGTGGATCATAATTATTTCTTCTGTCACCTTTACTGATTGAGACGTTATATTGTATGGATACAAATATTAGTGAAAACAATGGTGGAGCATAATTATTTCTTCCTTGAACTGTACCGATTGAGACGTTATTTTTTATTAATACAAATATTAGTGAAGACAATGGCAGAGCATAATATTTTCTTCCTTTAAGTTTACTGATTGAGAAGTTATTTCATATGAATACAACTATTAGTGAAAGCAATGGCGGGTCATACTTGTTTCTACCTTGTACTTTACTGATTGAGACGTTATTTTATATGGATACACATATTAGTGAAAACAATGGTGGAGCATAATTATTCCTTTATCTTTACTGATTGAGACACCATTTTTCATTGATATTAATATCAGTGAAAACAATTGCTGAGCATAATTAATTCTTTATTTAACTTTACTGATCGAGACGTTATCTTATATGAATACAAATATAAGTGAAAACAATGGCGGATCATTATATTTTCTTCCTTTAACTTTTCTGATTGAGACACTATTTTATATGAATAGAAGTATTAGTGCAAACAATTGCGGAGCATAATTTTTTTTCCTGTAACTTAACTGATTGAGAAGTTATTTTATATGGATATTAATATTAGTGAAAACAAAGGCGGAGCATAATTATGTATTCCTTTAATTTTACTGATTTAGTCATCCTTATAGTACTTGCCAGTATACTCGTTGCTTAACCTCGATTTATCAGCACCTGGTCATCCTAAATCGTTTTTTATTTAGCACTGCCCATGCTATACATTGCTTAACCTTTCTTATTGACCGACAATAATGACAACATAACGTTATTTACATTATATTGTCTTATTCTCGGACAACACTAAATACAAAGAGGCCTCAAGAGCTATACTAAAATCAGTCTTTCTTATTCCCCTCCGTTCGATCAGGACAATAGTCCGAAGAGAAATGAAAAAAAACAATAATAATGTGACGATGGCATAAAAATAATATCCAAACCTATCACTATCACGTCATGTACCTTTCAATGTGACCTCATGTGCACAAGATAACATTAAAAATCGTGATCACATTAAACGAAAAAATGGCTAGTTGACCCTTTAAAGATTAATCTTTTAAAATTTTTTTGGATATTATTTTCGCGAGGTTATACCGGTTAAAATAATACCCATTTTGGGGGTGTTTGTTGAGTATTTTAAAAGTCTTAGCGTTACATACATACATACAGATGTTTGCCATATATATATTGAGATGGGATGAGATAAAAAAAAATTTAAACCAAGAATTAAAAATGAATAGATAAGTTGTGTGTTATTGCTGCATTAGAGTAAATAAACATCACGTTGTTTCATAGATTCTAAAGACTTACATTCGTTTGCGAACACTGAAAACTATTTTTTTACAAAAGTTATTAAAATAAAAACGTGTAAGCTGAAGCTGTACATATTATACTTTTTTAAAAGTTACAATACTATCAATCTAAGTTGTTGTAAGGAAAATATTGTTGGTTTCAATGTATATAAAATTACGTTTTCTTTAAATAGATGTGTTTTTTATGGAAATATGTTGGTGTTTCTTAACATAATACGACACTTGAACAAAGATATTAATTTAACACGAATTCTTACAGACAACTTAAAGTTAATAAAAACATGTTTAAATTGCTTCAGTCTACAAGAATTTCTCATTCACATGGAATGTCCGAGGAGAGAGAAGACGAAGTGTACTATCAAAACATATATTACACTTTAATTATTTTTTGCAAATAATATAAACATAAATTTTAAATTTTAAACAAAGTAGGCACAAGGCCATCAGAAGTGTGGGGAGTAGATGTCGTTGATCTTCCTCTTTTTATCGTACTCTTTGCTAAAATCATTAGTCATCACGATACAATATTCACTCTAAGGGTATATATATATATATATATATATATATATATATTGAATTTTCCCTTCTTAAAATTATAAAATAATTTTTTTCTTTACATTATGTAAAAAAAGTAAAACATGTTTTACGAGAGGATTTAACGGAGGATGTTAATCTGAAATCATACCAACATATGAATCTTTATTTTGTTTTCCTAATCTAGACAGATCACAGTGCTTATAAACTTTAGTTTACATTGGTCAATGAGAATACTGAAAAGGTATTTGTAACTATTAAAAATTATTTTGTTGTTAAAAATCTATGAATAGGCATTTATTTAATTAATAAAAAAGTGATTTATTTATTTTTCACGGAAAATGTAAAAACTGCAAAAAGAGAGAGAGAGGGAGAACAATACAACCACACTCTATCTTATACTCTCCCTTTTATTTCTCGCTTCAGCCTCGCTTGTAGCAAGCCACAACTTTCGGTTAGGTCGTCGGCGAGTGCATGCAGTTAAAACATTACTTATTTTGCTATTTTTCCGATTTATTTATTTAATAACTTTAATTAATTACTGTTAATATACACGAAACTATTGCATATAGATAGCAAACATAAGCCAATGCAGTTCGAAATTAATGATTCTAAACAAGAATTAATTATGAATTGTTTTAAAATAGTTATGCTAATTAGGCAGTCAAAAGGTTCTCTCTTAATATTTTATCTCCACTATATATACATAATATCAATATTTTATGTTGTTTCATTGACTTAAATAACAGTAACACGTTTTTTATCATACTATATGAGTGATAAATGACACAACTTTCATTAGATAACTTTATAGTCAAACGTTCCATTCGCTCCATATTTCGTGTATCAGCTTATCGTTCAACGCAACAACTTACAAGAAATGAGTGTATGACTCGTCGCCTAATGCAGAACTATGAACTTAACATTATTGTTATTTACAATAATTTGTAGACCTTGACTGAACGTAACATTTCAAAAACTTTACTGCATGTGTAGTGATTGAATTCACAGCGGTCATGGTATCTGACTTGTATGGTGATTACAGCAAGACTTAACCATCTATTGTGTCATTCATCCCTCTTAATTAATGCATTGAGTATGCAAATAATAAGTCAATATATATTATTAAAGCTTCATATATACATATGTATATATATATATATATATATATATATATATATATATAGTCTAAAGAAGCTTTTAGTCATTTTAAACAAAAAATAGAACAAAAAAAGAATATGCAGTTTAAATTCACAGAGAAACTAACAAATTCCAAGAAATCGCAGACTTAGCATTCGTTAGAAAATTCATGAAAATATAAAATTAAAATAAAAGGGGGATTCAAGTATCTAACAGTGACACAAAAACAATGGACCTTAACTTAAGCATGAAATATTAAACCGGGGATCATCAGCTGTTTACCATGTAACTGTTTCGGAGATTTAAAAAGACGACAATGGTACTGATCAAACGAGCATTTCCCCAACAATCAAGTGTAGAAATAATTCAGCTTTAAGTTCACTAATATATACATAAATAAATAAATAAATAATAATAATAATAATAATAATAATCATAATATTTTACCATTAAGACTACCGTGTGATATGGTAATTTGCATATCAAATTATATTAATTATAACAATAATAATATTATCCACACACTACACCCAAGAACCATTCTGCAATATGATAGCTAGCAATAAATATATCTATACGTACATATATATGTATATATAAAGTTAGGCTTGTATATATATACATATATATAAGCCTAACTGTATGTATACATATGATGTGGGCCATTCACTGTTATCATAGGAATTAGTGTTCGGCAGGATTTATATTGAATAGATGTAACATTTTCATATAACAATTAATAAGTCGGAGTTTTTCGTCGAACGCTTTCGGCGTAGTTGCCATTCTGTGTGTGTTGCTATTCTTGTTGACGCTTTACGTATCATTGCAATTCTTTAGTAAGTTGACAAGTTTGACGTATACTTCCCTCATAATGTTCTTTGGATTTCAACAAGTAGGGTAGAATGTACATTTTTTCGAAACATTTTCTTTATAGACTTCACTTAGTGAGGTGTGTCGTGGAACTGAAAAATATACTGTTATTTTTTCATTCCTAGCGTTCTCATTGTTACGTTCCTTATTTGTCAGACCGGCCCTTTTTGTTGTTTTCCTTTCTTTTCCAGAGACATCCCATCACAATTTTTGTTTGTCTAATGTTTACAGCGAATAAAGGGGGGTTATAATGTGTACTAATATTTTTGCTTGGAAATTGGCATTAACTGACTGTATGATATTAATCTGATTATATATACTAGCAAATATATGCTCCATCCGGTCGCATATTTTTGCTAGTTGTTTTATTTAATTGCTGAGTAAAATGTGATTTTTTTTAATAAAGAAAACAATTTTCCTATCTTTTTTTAATAAATAAAACACAGGATTACAAAAACAGTTTGTAAACAAACTTTACCATAATATGCCGTAAAATGTAAAACAAAAAACCTAAACTCACTTAAGGTCGTTAACAGATTGAAGTTTTTCAAATCGAAAAAAAAGAAGGGGTACCTAAAATAAATCAACAATTAAAAAAAAAATACAGTTAACACGATTCTTAATTCAGTTATTAAAATACTCAATAAAATGTGTTTGTTTTATTTACTAGTAAATGTGTTTGTTTTTTTACAAAAAATAGTAACTTTTAAATCAATTTATTTTAACTTAAACAATTTGATTGAATAAAGTTTTGCTTTAAAACCTAATTTCTAATAAGATGAAAAAATCCAAAACGTTTTAACAAAAAAATGAAAGTAAATATATCTTTTTTGAGAGACTTGTACAATAAATATCAGATCATGTATTACGTACATGTTATTAGTTAAATAACCCGCCCCTGTCTTGAGTCCATGTCTCTCTCTTTTATCTCTCTTTCTTTCCCTCTTTCTTTTACTGTCTCTTTTCCTTCTCTCTCTTTCTTTTTCCTTCTCTCGTTCTTCAAATAGAACTGTCTGTGCGTTCGAAATAGAAGGTTACACTTACAGAGGGCGGTTAACCAAATGCTGTTCAATCATATTCTTACAATCTAATTTTATTATGTAACTCAATTATAAAAAGACAATTACTTTAATTAATTCTGTTTATGATTTTTTATTAAGATTATTATTATCGAGAAAACTATTTTAAGTACATCTGGAAATCTGAAAAAAACAATCATGAGTGTATAGTTGCAAGTAATTATTTATTATAAGCTTTAAAATTAATTAATTATTCAAATTCGAAAGACACATGATGTTTGGGAAAGTTTTGGAATAGGTATAATTAGATATATAACGAAAGCGATCAAAACTAATAATATAGTTTCTGCTTCCGACAAACGAACAATATATATATATATATATATATATATATATATATATATATATATATATATATATATATATATTAGTATTTCATGTATCCACATACAATTTTATAAGGAGATATCATTTTTTATGTATCAATTTTCAGTATTTACTTCAACAGTGCTCGATACGTAAGTAGAGCTAGGTAGTAAGTTATGATAATATATTTATGGTAATTAAGCTACACAGAGGTACCCAAGTTTCATCCCCGGGGGATCTTCAGGCTAAAATGAATGGAGTAATTTTGCCGGGTGTTTTTATATACACGGCTAGCTAGTTAACCAATCAGATTATTTGTTGTTCTCTCACTCAATCGTTGGGCTCCCGCGAACAAAGGCCTTGTTGGTGTTACTTCCTATATGCTGTTCTATGGTTCTGTTTTCTATTGATTTGCCTATATCCTGTTTCCTTTGTGGTGTCAATATAATAGGTGAATTCATTTTAACACGTGGTTCCTTGTATTTCTATTTTAGGTTTACATTTTTAAATTGTTAAGTTTGTGTTTAAATTATATATATATATATATATATATATATATATATATATATATTAATTCCCATACAGACCATTTAGCTATTCGGCGTTGATAGATACCCATTCATTTCAAACTAAGATAACATAACTAGCAATTTTTATCTAACTATCATGCTGAAAAATGAATCTTGCAACACCTTTTTTCTTATATTAACCATTATCAGTAGCCAGTGGTCTCTATTCTTTCTACGAAGTCATATGCATTTTCTTTAATACAAACCGGCGGTCTACTTACCAGAGTTCTAAACTTGTATATGTCATTTTTGAGATTATAGTTATTATCAAGTACCCTGGGACAACGCATGTACGAAAAACGTACATGATCCACATTCATATGTATGAGTGCGTGTACATTAGCGCGTTATTTCGATTAAAACAGTTGAATTTCAATTGATTTCTGAGTAGATGGTATCATTCATTACCTGACGAAAACGCGTTGTTTGACTAGTACATAATAAGCTCACATTTCTCCGTGAAAGTATATGGATGCGTGTTATATTAGGAACTAGTAGGAAATGATGAAAGTACCTTTTTTCTTACACTAGCCGTAATTCTCAGCTAATTTATCGTAAATGACTTCGAGATAATTTTATTTATGGCGTCTTATTCTATTTTAGAAAAAATTATATTGAAGTAAGTAAAATTCAAATTTTTGAAAGCCAGCGATATCAGATAAACTACACTTTTACTGACCTTTTTTAATTGGTGCTGGGTGATAACGTACATTCAAACGAAGGTACACACGTATGATTAAAGAGGTTGTTTTGATTCAGAAATATGAATTTAAGCATATTTTTTTATAAATTTAAAGTAGGACTTAATAAAAAATGACAATATTTTCGTATTACTGTTTGATTTATTATATTTCGTGCTTGTAGGAATTATATTTTACTAATAAATTAACAAGTTAATAGTCTTCATTTCACGCTGTTTTACCTCGTCAAAACTGTTATTTAGTTAACACATAGTCGAGTAATAATTTCAACTTTACGCTGATTGAAGAGGTGACATCATTTTATTTTCAAACTACTAGTTATATACAGCCCGCTCAACGTAAGTACTTCAGTCTGTGTTCGCGTCTGTGTCCGCGTATGTTGTCATGGTATAAATTCGTGAAGATAACACGATTTGAAATGATTGCACTGATTTATGTTAAACGAGAACTTTGGATTAAGCCAAATATTTTAAACCGAAATCAGCGAAGTCGTTGAGAAGGACGCGTAGATGTTTAACATCATCTATTGGAATTGGCATTTATCCGTGCGCAATCTTCCCTTCTTGTCTCGTAGATACAGCGCCAAAAAATTCGCAAGTGGATAAAGTAAAGACGCCATTTTTATCACTTGGCATTTTTCCGTCAACATTTTTTTAAAGGAATTTTCACATCTATTTTCTATTCTTTAAGAAAAATAATTCTCATTGTTCAATTTACTAAAAAAAAATTAAAATTACAAGTTTCTTGAAATTAGCAAAAAGTTAGCGTTGACCTCTTTGGTTTTCTCTATCTTTTTCGGTCCCACGTTCATGCTACTTGTATTTTTTCAGTTTTTTTGTTCTTTTCCATTCATTATTTTTCTTTTGTGTAGATTTTTATTGTCCTTTTTCCCGCCGTTTCTTACCACCAACGTCTAACACACATTTGTGTTTTACATATTTTGTCTGTTTTTTTTTTTTAAATCAGTTCGAACAGTTTAAACTTCCGAGTGTCCCGTTGACTGTATTGACACACACACACACACACACACATACATACATATATATATATATATATATATATATATATATATATATAACTCTTTGGTTTTGTCTCCCTTGATTACAGATTACACGATAAATTATGACGTCACTAAATGATAGTATCACCCATTAAATAGGGGATATTATGTTTCAGAATTTTGTTCAGATGAGAATTATTAATTTGTATTATTTGGACCCGTTACGTAACGGACATATGTGCTAAATATTAATCAGTTTTAAGTGATAGTCTTCTAGAAGTTGAAGGTTCAATCCGCAGTGCGGGCGATACAAAGTATAGCATTACACATTATTTAATACTTCTACCCGGTGATGGCTGACGGAACGAGAGAAAGCTACCCCAGTCGATTAAATAAAGAGTTTTGTTCGAAATTTCGTACAGATTCCCGAGTTCGACAGAAAGATTCCCGAGTTCGACTAAATGGACCTGAAAGAAGGTTTAAAGTTATATCCGCCGAAACAGTGAGAGAATAACATCAGTGATGAGAAATATATTCCGAATAATACAAATTACATCAGAGAAAGAGGACAGTACACATCGGATGACGTCACAAAAGGATGATGTCATCCATTAAAACAAACATTTAAAAAACTGTGCACAGTTGATGACGTCACGAAA
>OY744526.1:91029651-91122151 GCA_963556195.1 Sepiola atlantica
CCGGTATAATAATGTGTCGCAACAGACTGAAAAAGCTTCTGCCGTTTGCTCATCGTCTGTTCGTAATTTATTTTTAATTTCGATAATACAATTATCTTCTCTTGCCTCTTTTTGTATATCGCCAAGTGTGACTGGCAGCTCTTTTATTGTGTTACACAGTACTTTACTATAGTCATATTCAGACCGAAGGGATGCTATAACTGTATCCTCGAGCGGTTCCGTGTACTTTGGGATTAGCCGCGATAAACCATCTGCGTGTCTTAGTCTTTTTGACGGTAAAAATTCCATCTCAAAGTCATAATTTAACAGAATTATACCCCATCTCTCTAGGCGGTTTGCTGTGTAGGTTGGCAAGCCTTTTTTTTCTTATCCGAAGATGGTGATAAGTTACTTATGGTCTGTTTGTAGGATAAAATGACGGCCGTGTAGATACCTTTGAAAGTTGGTCATTGCGAACACAATACTCAACGCTTCTTTTTCAATCTGAGAGTAATTTTTCTCTGCAGGAAGTAAAGTTCTTGAAGCGTGCGCGATGGGTTTCATCGAGCCATCCGGCATTTTATGCAAAATGCATTATGCAAAATGTCACTTGCAACAATAGTGTTTAGCTCTGGATTAAAATGAGTAAGAAATAATTTTGAACTTAACTTCGTTTTTAGGTTGTCAAATGCAGATTGACAGTCTGCGGATCATTCCGATTTACTATCTTTCTTAAGTAACTCATTTAAGGGGGCTCGCCATTTGTGCATACTGGGAATGAATTTTTCGTAATAGTTTGCGAGACCCAGGAAGCTTTGTAGTTGGGTAACATTGTTAGGTTCGGGCATATTCTTGATGGCTATAAATCTTTCTGGGTCGGGACGTCTTCCATTCTTATCAATGACATGCCCCAATTATTTGATCTCTTCTAGAAAGAATTCACACTTTGACTCCTTGAGTGTAAAACCAAAATCGCTTATCCTTTCGAATACTTTGTTTACGTGCTCACGGTGCTCCCCGACGTTCGTACTTTTCATTAAGATATCGTCAAGGTAGCCGATCGAAAAATCGAGCCCGCTCAACATCGTGTCGATTACCTGCTGAAAAATCGACGGGGCCACTTTAATTCCAAAAGGGAGAAAATTGAACTTTAGTAGTCCCCTGTGTGTCGAAATACAGAGAAGCTTAGAGCTATCATCCTCTACAGGTATTTGCAGATAGGCTTCACTCAAGTCAATTTTTGAGAACAGTTTTCCACCGTTTAATTTTGTGAAAACCTCTTCTGGAGTCGGCAGAGGATAGTGATAATCGTTCAGCGCATCGTTCAAACCGGTTGAGAAATCGGCACACACTCTAGTCTCTCCAGATTTTTTCTTCACGTAGACTGTTGGGGCCGCCCATTCCGAGTAGTCAACTGGTGTTTACATTCCTTTCTTCACCAACCGGTCGATTTCTGCATTAATTTTTTCAAGAGAGGCAAATGGTACACTGCGTTTTCTCTTAAAAACGGGATTCTTATTTTGAATTAGTTCAAAATTCGCCTTCATTTTAGTACAGCGTCCTAATTCATTAGAAAACATCTTGGGGAATGACTCGTTCAAATCCTTCTTCAATTTTTCTGTTTCAGCAGAAACATTCTCTATTCGTTAACAAAAGGCGCTTACTGGCGAATCCCAGAGCTGGAAGTGCTGAATCCAATCTGAACCGAACAAATTTCCTGTATCTTTCATTACGAACATGCGTAATTTTAATGTCCTGTTTGTTAGTGTCACTTTTGAAATGACTTCCCCTTCAAGGTTTATTTTCTCTCCGGTTACCGATCGAGCCACTTTATCTGTGCGTAGCATAGTCGGTCTGCCGATCTTTTTCCAGATATTAATATTAATAATCGATAGGTCAAGCTGTAGTTTTACATCTTGATTGTTCATTTTTACCGTAACATACTTTCGTATGCTTAGGTTGCCAGCATTAATTCTAGTTGTTTATATGTAAATTTTTTTTCTAGCGTTACTTTTGCAATGTGAGGCTTTGTGTCCCATTTTATGGCATTTGTCACAATTTTTTCGTTTAAAAGGACACTTCCGGTACCAATGTAGGTCCCCGCAACCCCAACAAGGGTGGTTTGGCAATTTTTCATCCGACCTTTGAGGCTAAACCTTCCTGAATTTTTCCTTCGAAGAGTATGTTTTTTTTGAACAACGACGAACATTTTTAATATTATAAATTGTTGCTTCCTCTATTTCTTTAGCTTCCTTTTTCTCGGAAATATGTCGTTGACAGCTTTCGGCCAGTTGTTGCAATGTTAAATTGGGCTCGGTTTCAAGTTTGCTTATTGCACGTCTTCTTAACTCTGCATCGTTTTGCGAGACGAGCCATTGAACAAATATTAATACTTTGAAATTGTCCGCTGTTAAGGATGATAACTTAAAGTCGTCACAATGTTTATTGATGATCGAAGCAAACGTTGAGTAATCCTGGCTTTCTTTTCGCGTTAGGTTCATAAATTTCCACATTTTGTGGAATAAACTTGTTTTGGGGCAATATAGTTCCATTAACATTTTAATGATTTCATTGAAAGATAGTTCCCCCGTTTTCTTCGGCAGAATATAATCGACAAATGTTGTATGCTCTGCCGTACCTAGTCTACGAAGAACTAAACGACCCTTTTTCTTTTCCGACCATGTGATACAATCAATGTCCAAAAAATCCTGATATCGACGGTACCATGATTCGAAATTTAGGTCCTCTTCAGGCACATAGTTGAAGGTTTCTATAGCTGACCATATTGCATTTTGGTTGAACGCGTCGCTGTCGGCATTCGTCGTATTAATCATTGCTTGTGCCAGCTGTTCAAATTTTCTCTCTGATTGAGTCTGTTGCTCTAATTGTAATTTTTTTATCCCAATCAATTGTTCGTCTAAAAATTTTCTATCTTCTCGCTTTTGTGCTAAATTCTTTTCCTCAAAATATTTAACAAATTTATTTGCTGCGACTGAAATTCCTTCTGTAGAGACTGAAGTTTTTCATCGTTTGCCTTCTGTTGAGCAAGATGTTTTTCATCGTTTGCTTTTTGTTGTTCTGATTGAAATTTAATCATCTCCAATATCTGTTTCGAGAAATCTTCCATGATTAAAGAAATACTTTCTTGAAAAAGAATTAGTCATAAATAGTTCTTCACTATTTTTTTTCTTTTCAAATGCTTACTGTTTAATAACAAACTCAACCCCATCTCATCACTGCGTCATCGGGTCTCGAATTCGACCGGCACTTGCTAATTTTTTTTTTTTCAAAGTTCTTTGAGAAAAAAAAACGATTTTATTAATCCGGCTTATTGGGTACTAAATTTAACAAATTATTTGTATTTTTGTTCGCATCTGGAACTTTTTTTCCCCAATAAGTCCGTTTGCCTTTCAGTGTAGGGTGAAAATGCAAAATAGCAAGTAATGGCTATATAAAAAATTGACTAGTTATTCAAGAAAGTAACTTGGTTTTACTTGTCAGATATTTTTTCCAACTCTACGATTTTACAGTGACAAGTCTGTTCGCAAAATACGTTTGACTATATCAGACACGGAAAAAAGGTTTTTGTAGTATGGAGTTTTTTTTTCAAACCTTTCAGTTTTATAAGCACATGGTATTTCAATTTCATTTGTTGCACGAGGTAAAATCCCGTATTGAAATACGAAGAACACAGATAGTAAAATCTGTCTAACTTTTTTTTCTTCCAGTAATTATTTAAACTGGTTATTTCTTGTAAGGCAGACTCGTCTCAAAATTGAATGTATTCGATATTTCCAATATCTTCCCGAAAATTGTAAAGCACAAGGTTTTTTGGGTTTTTTTTCAAACGGGTAGAATTTTTTTTTTCGAAGGTTGGCCGTGTTGTAGACACTGGTTTATCACTCACAGGTTGCAAGGTCCAAGGTGTTTCCAACGAAGTCCTTTACGAATCACTCGCCGCCAGTTGTTGTGGACCCGTTTAGGGGTACCAACAATGAAATAAAATAACAACAGGTTTAGAGATAATAATAATGAATTGTATTGAACAGAGAAATTATACACAAGTCAGTGTTGGCAGTGCTAGTGCCTAAATGTGCCTCAATATTTATTTGCGTAAACTTGTACACAAAATGTGGCACAAGGCCAAAAAAGGGGTGGGGTAAGGATCGGTCATTTCTAACTTAAAAAACTCAACTTAGCTAGTTTCAATCATGACCATCATTTACCATAATACCGCATTCATACTATACATCCATCGCTACTCACCATAAGAATTCATACCATGAAATCCTACTTAAAACCCATATAAGAAATATGCAATCGGGGGGGGGACTAAAAATTAAAAATATGATATATACAATGCAAAAGAAATAAAGATTAGTAAAAGCCCCCCCCCCCCGTTATTGAAATGTGGCAGATATGCCGATTTGCCGGTCGAAATCGAAAACTCGAAAAAAGGTGGTTGATGCAGGCCCCAACGTTTTATTCTGACCACCTCCTTTGAAAATATCGAAGGGTGACCTGCATCTCCGCCAAATCTGGCACTCAGTCACCTAATTGGAGAGGGAAGGGAAGTGGGCAGAAAATAAAAAGGGGAGTGGGATGAAGACAAAATAAAAGGGGACATGTAATGGAATCAATCATACACTAGCTAAATTGTTGAACTAAAACATCAACAGAAAATTAAACAGAAACTAAATTAAAATAAGTCTAAATCTAACTTAAAATTAAAGCATAGTTCGTTTCCTGAACCCAATATTCTCTGCCTAAGGAACGTCCAGATACCACTCTAATCTAGCGCCAGCCACTCTACACAGTCGTGCTCCAGTCACCCATCTTCCACCAAAATCTGCCGAAGAGAGTTTCACCCTCTCGGCCCTAATGCGAGCCTTCAGGTAATATTTGAAAATCGCAATAAGGTCGAGAGAAGTGAAGGTCTCAGCTCCGTAGACTGTCTTGAACCTAGTCTTCCAAATCGTAACTCTCATACTCGCTAGTAAGCTCAAAAACGTAAACCGTTTTTGCCTATCGGTTGTCGGAGCCCAGTTGCTGCATACATTAATGGGTTCCAGGTCAAAAGACGATACGTTAAGAATACGAACCATGTAGCCTGCAACAAGCTTAATCAGCGGCACGACGATGCGGCAAAAACGAAGACGTGACTTATGGTCTCGTCCTCATCGCCGCATCTGACACAAGTCGGAGAATTACTCAAGCGTGCTGAATGAAGCCTCTTACCTACCCAGAGTGCATTCCTAATCGTCAGCCAGGTCAGTGATGCCTTGTCATTGTCAAGGCACGATGACCCAGGCGCCCAAGGCCAGATTGAGCGGAGCTCCCCCCTCGTCAAACCGAGCCCCTCAGGCCTATCATTTCGGACAGTCCCCCTAACCATTACCCGATATAATGCTTTTCGAGACAACAGCAGGGTGTCAGAGAGGCTTTCGGTCACCCTTGAAAGGAACTTCAACGCATGTCTACATTCGCGATAGAAGGAGCACTCGTTTCGGGGTAACCTGTGTGCCTCCGCCTCATCCAAGTGCATACTTCACAAAGCCGGAACGGCTTTCTTGGTGTCTTTCTTCCAAAAGACACCGTTACCCTCAGATTGTGTACTCATTCGGTCTAGATAAAACAGCCTAAGAGTGAGGCATCGAATTTCGATGCTAGGCATACCCAGACCGCCCTCAGAAGGATAAAGGTAACAAATCTCGCGACGGACCATAGGGGCCTTACCGAGCCACAAAAACTTGAACAGGGCCCGCTGCATCTCCAGCAGTGTATCCGACGGGAGTGGGAGCACTGAAAGACGATATAGGACGATCGGATAAATGTGAGAAGTACACACCTCCGCTCTCCCCTTTAACGAAAGATTTCTGCGGGACCACAGACCAGCTGCTGCCCTAATCGCTTTCAGGACTTCCGACCAATTTTTCTCCAGCTGCAGATCAGGACTAAACCAGACGCCGAGTAGCTTGCAAGGCCCATCTGTCCAGCCAAAGGGTCTCTGCAAGGAAACACCCTTCCAAGCACCAATGCGCAAGCCCATAGACTTATCGCAGTTGATTTTGTCCCCTGTCACCGTTTTATACATTCTGATTTCTCTGTCGACGACACTAATCTCGGCATTGCTCGTTACAAGCACAGTCATGTCGTAGGCATAGGCGGAGTACTTCAACATGGTGCAAGAACCTGTCAAAGTAATTCCACGCAGGACCGGATTCACACTTAGCCTGTTAAGGAAAGGTTCCAAAACAAGCACATTAAGCATCGGTGAAAGAGGGCACCCCTGACGAAGTGATCTGGACAATCTGAAGGCACCAGACCTCATGTCATTCACTTCAACCCTAACACCGGGGTTCGCATACAAGAGGCGAATCCAGGAGCGGAATTGCGAGCCAAAACCGGCCGCAGACAAAACAGCCTCCAAGTTCCGATGGTCCACCCTATCGAATGCTTTGGACTGATCTAAATTGATCAGCGCGGCTTCAGTGTCGACTTTATCTATGATCAAGCGTATCGAGTGCAAGTTATCCTGAATGGTCCGGCCCTTCACAGAACAAGTCTGTTCGGGGCTAATTAGACCAGGCAAAACAAGTTGCAGACGATTGGCTAAGATCTTGGCCAAAATCCTTAACTCCGCATTAAGCATCGTTAAGGGCCGAAAATTATCTAACCCCTCCCCACCATTTTTGCGTTTGCGTAACAATTTCACTAAACCCATGGTCAAGTACTGGGGAATAGACCCGTTCCTAAACTACGAGTTTAACAAAACTGTCAGCAAGGGTACAAAAATGTGCGACATCCTCAAATACACCTCGTATGGCAAACCATCAATCCTCGGATACCTGTTAAGGCCGACTCGCCCTAAGGCTTCCCGGACTTCTTCCCCTGTTATGCAACCTTCGCACCTAGCCGCTTCGGTCGCCTCAAGACGAGAAAAGTCGGCTAAATAGGGGTCGAATTGTGCTAAAGACAAACCGGGTTCTCGAGTAAAAAGATCCTGGAAATGAGAACGAAAAGCCTCCAGAATACCTTCGTTTGTGGTCACGAGTCTCCCATCCGGCAATGAGACACGAGCGATATTTCGATCAAATGCATATCGATGCTCCTCTGCACGCAGTTCAGCAGCCATGTGTGTCGCCTCGTTAGGCACTCTTTTTAACCTAGCCCTAATCACTAAAGCCTGGTGTTCTTGGATAGCCAAAGAATCCGCTTGGCCTTAATTATAGTAACACTAGAGCTATCCCCCACCTCCACCGCCCGATCTAATTTAGACTCTAGTGCCAACTTTAGCTGCCCTAGTTGATAGATTGAGTCGTCTGCTAAAATCGGCAGTAAAGGACCTAATAACCTTCTTAAAATGAATCCACTTCCTATTCCCAATAACAACCCCCGTCAATTCCCGCTGTAAGGTTAGTAATAGCTGTTCCTGGTAGCCCTTCACATCGAACAACGAAGTGTTGAGCTTCCAGTACCCAGCTAAACTAGGCTTAAGTCTATCTAAGTTTCAGCGGACCCGAACAAGTCTATGGTCTGAGTAAACTATACATCGACTCTCCTAATTAAGAACCGATCGATATAACTCGAAAGTTGTACCGAATCGGAGTCGCGCCTATTTGTCCAAGTCCATACTCTATCACGGGGCCATTCATTCCGGTACTTATCGATAAGATCGAACTTATCGAGGAAGTCCCGAAATAACATAGCATCCCGATCGGTGTAAGTACCCCTAAGTCGATTACGACTTAAATCTGGATCCAGGACCGCATTCCAGTCTCCCGCTAGAATGACCGTCCGAGAAGTAGAATTCAAGAACTGCTCGATTCGCCGAAAGAAAGAACCGAGCTCAGAATGGCTATTGGGCGCATAAACCCCGATGAGCCGAAATGCCTTCCCTTTTATGGTAATATCCAGAACGCAAAGTCTACCTTCCGGATCCATGAAGCTAGGGTCACACAACGCATCTAAAGACTTGCTTACCAGCCAGGACCCCCCCCCCCTAGCAGAAGAATTAAAGTACGCTGAATAAGCGTGAAAAGCCTTAGTCAGCGCACCCAAATAGTCCCCAGAAATCAAATGGGTTTTCTTGAACACAACATATATCGACTCCGAGGCGCTGAAGGTCTGTAGCGACTCGAAATTTACGAGCGTCGGTCCTCAGGCCCCGGACATTCAAACTCGCTAGAAAGAGAGCCATGAGGGTGCCTAATAGTTGGGTTCCAGAAACGAACATAGCAGTGGTCAGGATGCCGACGGCTCTCCCAAAAGATTGATTGCCCATCTGATCATTAATTTGACAATAATGGGAGATGCCGCCAACATCCAAAGGATAGGTTAGTTTCGCTATCCTATACAGGGCGGGGTGTAACATTATGGGAACCCTCCCAAAACAACCTTCCTTAAAACGACTAGACCTTCATCTTTGAAGATGGCCATTGGAACGGTGAAATTGAAAGTGTTGTTCGCCTCTTCCAGCATCTGCCATAGAGCCTTCGCTGCTGGTTTTTTCCTTACAACTGGAAGGACTCTAGGGGCGTTGGGGAAATTAGCAGGGTCTTCAATGGTTATACCACCGACTTCATTGAATTTAAGGAGCTCATTTATATTGGAGAGGTGGTAATGCTTTACTGTTTCTATTTGGGTGCATGTCACTTTGCAGATATCCTCCCCAGAAAGGAATGCGTTTTTTTTAGTTTTCCTTTCCACAGAAGGGCTCCTCTGCCTCTTCTGTGTAATAGATGGAGGGGGGGGCATGTCATCCATTGGAGAGGGGGAAGGGGAGCTAGGCCCCATAGGAGATGCTGGAAAAGGCGAAGGGGAGTGTTTTTTTTTGGTGAAGCAGGTGGGGTATTTTGGGGGGTATTAAATGGGGAGACCAAGGGAGAAGGTTTAGGAGAAGTGATTTTTATAGACGATTTAATCGGACTTATAGGGATAAGCTTGTACTGATTGTCTAAAATTGGGCCGGTGATTGGGAGGGCATTAATTTGGGAGAATAAGAATTTTTAGAAACTATTGGTTTTGTGATCGGCTGGGGACTTGGATTGGGGGTAGAGATTTTATCTGAATTGGCTGAATTGTTTCCTCCTTTTTTCTCTTTTTTTCCTACTTTCTTATCTAATTGAGATTTAAGCTCTTTTGCCTTAATGTAACTGTATTTTCCCGGGTCGTTTTTAAGCATTTCTTTTTCTCTCATTTCTTCGAGAGATACCCGACCCGGGTTTTTTTTCCCCGGAACAATAATCCGTCCCTCGTCTTTTTCTGCAGAAGGTAGAGCAGGGAATTCGTCTTCGGAGTCATCAGATGTAGATGTAATAGGTAAACCAATTGTAGCTTGAGGATCGAGGTGGGGGCCAGCCTTGGATGGTCTGTTAATCGGGGGCGTCGTTTTCTGAGTGGATTTTTTCTGTGGGCAATCAAAAGTTAAATGACCTAGTTGCTCACAAAACCAATAAACAGGTCTTCGTCCGGCCAATATAATAGGTAGTTTTTCCTCACCAACTGTAAATAGTAGGGGATGCTGTCATAAGCTTTCTTGTCGATAAGTATTTCGAAGTTCATGTACCTGGAAATTCGTTAAAATTTACGTCTGTGATTTCCTCAAATCTTAGAAAAAAGGCACCAATTTGTTCGCCTTTTACATAAAAAGGCACATTGAAGATAGAAATTGAAGAACGTCTTCTACCCATGTACTCGGTTCGTAAAACATAGTCCTGCGTTATAATTTGATTAAGTGAGAGATTAGCACAAATTTCTTCGTTAGGAAACAAAGCATTCCAAGTGTTAAATCCCTTACACTTGATTAACCTTTGCGTTTTGAATCCTGCAGTTGCCAATAACTTGCATATTAATTCAGGAAAGGCCCTGATGGATTTTTTAATTTTTTTTTGTTCTTTTTTATTTTCTGCAAGCATTGATAAATCCAGGGTAATTCCGTGTTCAGTAACCATGTGCTCGTATTTTTTTGCTTCTTCCACGAAATCATTGACATTTATAGACATTTTTGGTGGTTTGCACCATTCAGAATGTTCAGTCGTTTTGGACGCCATCTAGTTAATAACTAGAGACACCAAACAAAAACAAAAACAAAAAAAAAGTGGCAGGAGAAAAAAAAACGTGGCAGAAAAAAAAACGTCATAAAAGGGAAAACAGTTCAACAATAACAGTCAACGTGAAAGCAATAAAACGATAACAATAATCAACAAGAGCAAAAACAGATTTAACAAAAATACTAACTTGACGCAATAAACTCACTCAACACGTAGAGCCTAAATGTGCTTCCCAATGTTCTCCCGGCAAAGCCGATATTTATGGTAGCCGGTTGCTACCATTAAGTTATTATTAAAGGGTAGGTGGGTTCACCCCCAACACATACACACACACACACACATATATATATATATATATATATATATATATATATATATATATATATATATCGTACTACTTGTGTAGTATCTCTCTCTCTCTTTATATATATATATATATATATATATAGTACTACTGGTGTATTCGGACTACTGTTTTCATAAAGTAATGTATGTTTATGTATTTGTTTGTACAGGATTCACTCATAAACTAAATAACTGATCATTAAATATTTAAGAACAGAGCTGCTAGGCGTAAGCGGTCCAAATATGGACTATATATACTTTACTTTAGTTTTGCGCAAAAGAGGTAGCAGGTATTTTGAGGCCGTTCGTGAAAATTAAGATACTTACGATTGTTGTTAAATTTTAACAATATTTATTATAAACTAATTAACAAATATTCACCAAATGTATTTTTGTTGGTATTTTAAAGGATTTTCATGAGGTCATAATAGAGTCAGAAATTCCCATTCAAAATTCAAATATATTACATTTGCATGGATCCAAATTCATTAGATACAATTTAAGTATAACTTCCGGAATTTAAATTTGCACTGAGACACCTCAAGTTCTAGCCGTAAATTTAATACGTTTTTTTTTAATCAAAATCATCTAACAGGTTTTCATCGAACTTAGAATAAGGATTCTAGACATGAGGTGTTATATCATTATATATTGATTTAATGCGTCTGAAGGCGACATCAAATTAGTGTAAATTTGTCTGTTTTGAGAATTAATTTACCCACCCCGTTAGAAGTATTTTTCTTGTATATATATAAATATAGGTATGTGTGTATCTTTATATATTTGTATGAACATAATTAACTAATTAATATCACTATATAGACTGGTAGTAGCTTATGGCATTGATATGAACAATTCTATTACATATGCAAAATTGGTTAACTGTAAATGCGTGAGAATCTTAATGTTAGTGCGTCTTGCACTGAATTTGGTATTTTGCCGAAACCATTTTAACATTTCGATAAAACGAAATTTAGAAAGAAACATTATTCTCTCTATGCGCTTTGTTCGATGTATTTTATTTCTTGTACCATAAATACAATTCTGTTTTTTTCAATAAAGAATATTGATTTTAGCAAGAAGTGTCTTTATCATTTGCCTTGAGATTTGAACGAATTCTATAAATCTCTGAACATATCTATGCCCTTCAATGTACGCTCGACGTACAACACTTATATGTTCTATATATATATATATATATATATATATATATATATATATATATATATATATATATATATATATATACTGGAAGATTACCCGTCTTATGACGTGATAAATAAATCTCCGAATAGAACAGTTTTGCAGCATTTTATTTCCTATTAAATAGATTAAAATCAATATATAGCCTTATGAGCCTTATGTCTAAAATCGTAACATAATGTTGATTCTACCAAAATTTATGAATTTTATAGATTATAATAAAGATTCCTTAAAAAATTCAAATTAATTATTCTTTTTTAATCTGTATCTCATGACTATAAATCAAATTTAATGCAATTTTGAAATATTTGAATTTTCAAATTAGAGATTGTGCTCATATTAGTCCCCCTAAAAATTTTAAAATACTTCAAAGAAACTTAACTTTGGGAAATATTTCTTAATTGATCTTTAATACCTATTGTTTTTAATTCATAAAACATCGTAGGTGTTTGATTTTTCACGAATCGCTTCAACATTCACTTTGCTCTATTTATAAAACTAAGTAAAACTATTTCCCTCCGACATGTTGCTGTATGAATGACATTCACGCCATATATTAACGTTGCTGTCACGAACGAAATGTCGGTTGACTTTAATGATGTGTTAGTGTTGTTTTTCTGCTAGTGTGTTTAAATGCTTCCCTACTATTCCTTATACAAAACGTTACATCTTGTCTTAAATTTAATGTTATGTTTTAAACTACGCCCATATATATATATATATATATATATATATATATATATATATATATATATATATATATATATATATATACTACTCTTTTATAAAGTAGGCTTATATTATTTAATCATATATATATGTATATATACATATATATATATATATATACATACATACCGGACCCCCGCGCACGCACGCACGCACGCACGCACGCACGCACACAAACATACACCAACATGCATATATATATATATATATATATATATATATATATATATATATATATATATATATATATATATATATATAGTCTAAAGAAGATTTGAGTCATTTTAAACAAAAGAATAAAAAGGAAAATACAATTTAAATTCCCAGAGAAACTAACTAAATCCAAGATATTGCAGACTAGCATTTGTTGGAAAATTCATAAGAATCGCCCATTTAAGTATCTAACAGTGTAACAAAAACAGGCGACTTTAACTTAAGCGTGAACTATTTACCATGTAACTGTTTCGGAGATTTAAAAATAGGACAGTTATAATATTCATGCCTCTCCAATGGTACTGATCAAACGAGCATTTCCCCAATAATCAAGTGTAAAACATTCAGCTTAAATTCCACTAATATATACATGAATAATAATAATAATAATAATAATAATAATAATAATAATAATAATAATAATAATAATATATTACCCTTATAACTACCGTGTTATATGGTAATTTGCATATCAAATAACATTAATCATAACAATAATAATAATAATAATAATAATAATAATAATAATAATAATAATAATGATAATAATAATAATAATAATAATAATGATAATAATAATGATGATATTATCCAAACACTACATCCAGGAACAATTCTGCGATATGGTAGCTAGCAATAAAATTATATAGAAATTATAGTTGCATTGAAAAAAAAAAGCTTAAGTACCTTAGGTACCCGTAAGGCAAGTAGATAAGAGGAAATACACCTAGCCATACAGATCTAAATACCATTCTGACGATACTGATTAAAGTTATTGTTACGATGGGCAATGGCAGAAGCCCAAACAGATGCACACTATGGAGAAGACTGGGGTTTGGTTTAAAACTTACGATGACGAATGAAGGTGTCAATCCCAACAGAAGCCAGTCAGTAACCTCCCTAGCATTATCATTTGGAGACATACCAAAGATAGAACGCCATGGAACGTCACATAGGAAGCTGCAAAGCCCATCCGAATCAGCCTTACTGTAGTTGAACGTATTTCTATGGAAGGGACGATCAATAGTAGACTTCACAGAATTATTAACCTCAACATCAAAAACAGCATGATGAGAAGAACCCAATGGAAGACAAGAGGGAATATAACATGGATCAGGACAGAGTGAGAGAAAGATCAAGTAAGGATGGTTTATAAACATCATTAACAAGAAAACTTGTGGGGAAGGTAACAATTTGGGACAAGTCATAAGACAAAGAAAAGTTAAGACAGATTTCACCAACTAGATGTGTTCGGTTAGAGTGGTGAAGCTAGTCAGAATGATGAGCATTGAAAGCACCAAACACAAAGATAGAGCTTGACGGGTGAATTTGCAATGCATCATAAATACTGCTGGATATATCATCAACAATAGGGAAGACATTATCAGAAGGAGAACGGTACAAAACAACAAAAATAGGAAGTGGATTTCAGCAAAGACAACCTCAGGCAGATAAAAGGGCACGCATGAGATTCAAAGCTGGGGGCACGTGCAATCGGAAGATTCTAGCGAAGAAAAAAGAAAGACCATGCAAATGCGTGGAAGAGTCTAAGCGGACCGGAGGCAAATAACGTTCGACGTGTAAATCATTGCTATAAATAGAAGCATCCCGATTAGTCTCACAAAGAGCAAGGATGTGAGGAGATTTGCCCAAAGGAAATGACTTAACATCAGAAAAGTTTGCCCTGAAACTTCTGATGTTAGTATAGGAAATAGTAAGGCGTTTGTTGTGTGGATCTGTAGAAGACATAATAATAAAGAGGGAGAGAAATGTAGAATCACTTCAAGAAACAAACAAAGTCTGACGGAAACCAAACCTCCAGCATTCAATCCCTTAGACCCCAAGCAGGATAGCTAAAAACAATCCCTTCAAGAGCGCAATAGGGAAGGGGTTACAAGGCTGGCTAACAAAAAAGTATACCCCTAAACTGTTTACGTGGCTAACCATATGTCAGTGTTTTTATCGTGACACCATCACGCTAAAAAATAATTCTTATGATGACCTTCTCCCCAAAAGGTAAGACACCATCCTTTCATTTAAAGAGACTCGGCATTTATCTAAATATGTTTTTTTTTATATCTTTGTGTATATAAATATTTAAGACGTGCTAATGATTAAAGCCGGAAAACATAATTTTACAGAATGAAAACGCTTCGAGGCAGCAATTTTATTGAGTACTGATAACAATTTTGAAATTGTGTTTCATAATCAAAACCACTTGAAACCGCAAACTATTCACAGCCGGACTTGAAGTTTTTAATATAATTCTGAGGGTTATACAAGTATATTTGGGTACACATTTAGTTATTGTTTTCGGGCACTAAAATACATTATTTCTTCCCTAAGTGTGATCCATATAACTTTGTAACCTAACTTACTTCTCGCATTGTAATGTCGACTGAAATCTTAATATGTTACATGGTTCATATTTCCTTAAAAGGATCCCAAATATGAATGTCTGTAATGTTTTCACATGGTTATTCGTGCCGTTGCTTCGTATGGGTGTATACATTACGTAGCCATTATCTTGGATGAGTGGATTCGCTTCTAACTCGTCAAGATGCCGCGCATCTCAAAGTTTGAAAATCGGCACTTAGTTTTATTCCTTCAGTAGTCAGTCATCTAGCACCTATGCATTTATTTTTTTCCAGCAGGCTATAACACAAGGAAGACTCGGACCCCCAAAATATTGTTTACGGCTTTGATATTAATTACCGTAACACTTATTTCTCTATGTTTATCACGATCCATAATGTGGGTTCAAAGCACAATACTTCTTTGCTTGTCGAAATCAATGAAGCCTTCCTCGTTTTGTGACACATTCTTTTCTAAACAAATCAGCCATAGGGGTTCCCAGCTGTCTTGCGAAACTGTAAGCGAATGCTGATGTTGCATTAGCCGTTCTTTCGGGGTACCCGGTAAGATCCAACAAGAATGACATGAACAGAACGTATATGGAAAACACTTTGGTTTTCTTTATTTCCCATCACCGGATGGTTACGCCGGTTACGCACACACATATGTAAAACATCGTTTTACATACTTTTCTCTCATGAAATTTACTTTTCTTGCTGAGGTCACATACTTGGTTTCCGCTAAAAACTCGTTAAAATATACATTCGATTGGAAAGCAATTTGCTCTGCATTGTCTATTCGAGCGTGAACTGAAGCAATCGTTCCACAAACACTTCCAATTGTCTATTTGATGAAATACAAGTCAGGGGATTCCTTTACGGTACCAACTTGCTTATCAGTCGCATTTTTAGTCAGCGGACACGAAAGCCTAACAGCAAGACGGACTTGGGTACCATAGCCAATAAAGCTTCATCGGTGCCATAAACATCGGTAAACTCCCATTCGTCCGATACATCGATACTCCGATCACCAAGCGCTCCGGCTCTTCCCGTTTCTGAAACCGCCGCCTTTCAAATCTCGCTTGCACTGCGTAACCTTCTCCTTTTTTACAGTTATCAAGTTGATTTATTTGTTTCCCGACGTCCCACCCACAATGGACTCGTCCACGATTCATTTTTGTCACTTTTCATTATCTTACACTGACTCATTGAATTCTGAATAAAATACTATTTTATACACTTTCATATCGTATTCATTTCTTGTAAGAGATTCCAGAGCTTTTCCAATATGTGATCTACCGATTTGTTTACATTACAATATGTGATCTACGCATTAACTATCCCGAACTACGAAATACATATGTCATTTATTTGGAATCAACAGAATAAATAAATACTAAAACATATTCTTTTCAATAATTGGGGATTGATTAGAGTTAGATTTTGTAATCTACATATCTAAAAACATGGTCACATCCTATTAAATCACCTAAATTGCTGTTATAACAGACTACTTGGACTCTTCTACTCACCATAAATACTGGGAGCACCTGCTCTCATGGGTGCGAACCACAGCAGTCTATACTGGCAATCAAGACTGATATACACTCACTTTTGTTCTCTGTTGTATTATACTTATTTTTCCAATATACTTGTTTTCAATGTAATTGTTTTCAATATACTTGTTTTCAATTTATTTGTTTTCTCTAACCTCAGAGTTCGTGTCTTTTTTTCCGGCCGATTTATAGGGTCACAACAATTATTTACAGTGAAATGGGTGTGACTTCACTCCTAAACTACTTAAACCGTGTTCTAAGCAGCTCACATATTGCCCTATTCCTATTTTAGTTCTTAATGGGTAGATCTTATATTAAAATGTAAACAACTAGATATACCACATTTGTATTATTTTTCTATTGACAAATTACGAGTACTTTATAATAGAGGGGTACTTTCTAATAACAAAAGGTTAAGGTTCTATATTTGTGTTTGTATATCTTCATCGTCAGTTGATAAATTATAATTAATTCAGTTTATTTTTATTCATATTAACCACGAAATTTCCCCAGCTCGTTAATTTATTTAACTACATCATAGGAATCTTTTATTTCAGAAAAGTAATTGAAGATTTAACTTTAGATGTCAATAACGATAATCAAGAACAGTCTAAAAATACCAGACATTGTTAAATAAACGAAAAGATAATAATTATGTAGGGGAGTGTTTTCTGCTAAAGGAACTCAATAGGCGTTATACTCGAAAGCTAAAACAATGGAGTGGGTAGATTTAATCAAACCTGAACTCGTCAAAATGAATAAAAAAACGAAAAAAACAATTCGTGCAGAAACATTCAAAGAAAACGTGACAACTTCTCTTTTCTGAAATGAATGAATGAATGAGAAAAATGAATTAAGAAAAAAAAGATTCTGTCAAATTAAAGAAAAAGATTGATGGATCGAATAAATTCAAATTAGATAGACAACGAGACAATAGACAAAAAATATTTAAAGATAATGAAAATGAATAGTCGGATTTTTTGTGAGCATTTTTTACGATTACACAAATGCTTGTAACATTAAAAGGTTTCCCAGCATTGCCTGAATAAATGTCAGTTTTACGACGTATCAACTTTTTTTTCGGAATATTTAAAGTCAAATCTAATAATTTTCCTAAAAACTGTGTGCTTCAATTTTTTAATATCTTAAAATAATAATTAATTGTAATTTATTTAACTAGATATTCATTATGTAAATGTTTTATGTATATATGACTATCGGATACAGTATCATTTAATATTTTAACTGGTTCTATTAAACTATATATTAGACCTTGACAGGTATTGCCACTCCGTTTAGATAAATCGTGACCAATTTTTCATACGTTATAATTAAATTTACCTTCTTGTCTCTGTACACACCACACACGCATATGTAAGTCGGATTGATAAATAATACATCTTCTAACTTCTATGTAAGAATTAGACGTACCCGTTACCACTATTTGCTCTGTTTTGGTTTTATTCAAAAATTCATAAAGACATTCTCTTTGTATAATTAACATATACAACAATATTTATCTCTGTAGTGTTCTTCCCATCATCATCATCATCATCATCATCATCATCATCATCATCATCATCATCATCATCATCATCATCATCATCATCATCATCATCATCATCATCATCAGTATTATTATTATTAGTAGTAGTAGTAGTAGTAGTAGTAGTATTAATATTAGTAGTAGAAGTTTATTCTTTAATCTTTATATATAGAGAAATAACGATATCTATTATTATCTAAATGAAATAGAAAAACGTTCATACAAACTCAATTCAATCAAATCACCTCATATTGTAATAGTTGGATATCATATAAAAAACTTCAGCCGAAAAGAATCAAAATTGTTATTTAATTTCTTAATATTTATAATTAAATACATCGATATGAAGATTACAGTGGGTAGATAAAAGGGAAAAACGCATATTTTGGGGGTTTAAAAATACGAAAATGTTCTATTAACGGCTAAGAAAACGAACATTTAAAACGTTAGATGTTGAAGAAAAACAAAGCGATATTTAAGCGCGTACAAACTTTGATAGGAATGAGATTTTCAATCATATAAAATCCGTCGGAACGTGAAGTACATGAAGTAAATATGATCCCTGATATGGATGCGCTTACTTGTACGAGTTTTACTATAATTGCATAGTAAAAAGTTATTGATAGTAGGTAACGAAGTTTTACCGATTTATGTCGATCATTTGTTACGTACGCAAAGGAAAAATAAACTCCCAGAAAACCCAACGAACTGAATCAGGTCTGACAAGAAGACATCATTAATACTGATATCAGTTTATGTTTCATAGAAAAATACTAAGAAAATAACGAGAGAAATCATGTCTATAATAATAAATACTATTTCAACCTAGCGTTGCCCGAGGAACATATAAAATAGTTGAGTATCAATCCTGAAAAGAAAACATCATAAAATAACCCATTTAACTAAGGTGATTAAAGTAGAATTTAACATTGAGCTGCCTCTTCGCACAAGGAAAATATAAATACTGATTTAAAATACAAAAATGTGCTATTCAAACATGTTTTCTCAGTGTAGAAAGATTTTCTTTGACTGACCGAGTACAGAAAAGATAGTACATTACTATGTAACAGTATTTTCGCAACACGAGTTTATTTAATAAAAATATGAGTGTCCACTTTTTGCAACACATAATTATATAAATATTTTAATTGTTTAAATACAATAAAAGTCTGAAGTTGTTATATGACGACAGTGTTATTTCCTTGTTTCGTCATGGAAACATTCGAAGAAGAAAATACTTTTAAGTAAGTATTTATTGTTTGCGGGGAAATGAAATGGATACATTATAGGAAAATAGGTAATTGTTAGCAAGAAATAATAGAATAATCTCACCAAATAAGACGTGTCAAGTTTTGGCGGGCATTTGTGTTGCATGAGGAATGCGAATGTGAAGCATTTGTAATAATGAATTTGTTTTAGTTTCACCATTAAAAACTGCGTTTCCACAAATAATAATAAAAATGAGGTTTAAATACTTATTTTTTGTAAATATTTCAATAGTTTCTCATGGGTAGAAATTAACTAAAAGAAACGAAACATCGCAGTACTAAATGAGTTCAGGTGTTTATATAGTCAACTGTTTATTGTTTGTTTGGTTTAAACACTTGTTAAATAGTTTATAACGAAAATATTGTTTTAATAACAATACAGAATATTCCCGAAGATTGTTTTACTTTATTGATTCCGCTTGAGAATAATTCTTTATTGACTGAGGCTATTTTATTTTGTTTGAAGAACAAAAGTTTATACAAATAATAATGAATATAGATCTTGAATACTGTATTTTTGTACATGTTCTAGTAGTTTTTTCGTAAATATTAATAAAATAAAATAAATAAATCTATTGTGGTATGCTTGAAAATGCATTTTACTATTTTGATCGAAAATGGTGTTCTAATAACGTATCAAATACAGAATATTCCCGCAAAAATGAGTTTTTCATTCCGCCTAATAAAAAATACTTGTAAACTTAGTCAAGTTTTATTTTGTTTCGAGAACGGATCGCACACACATAATATTGAAAATAGTGTTTAAATACGTAATCTTTGTAAATTGTCTAATATTTTTTCGTATAAGAGGAGCGAAATAGCGTGGTAAAAAATTTTTTTTTAAACTTTCACCATAGAGTAAAATGCGTTATTTTGCGAACATCAAAAATGTATTCACGTGTTAAAGAATATGTCGGTTCGTGTGAATGCATGCTGCTATATGTTTGTTAAAGCGTAAACCAGAATGTATGCAGAACGTATAAGCAACATGCTATACATTTAATCCGCGAAAGGGAGCGATCGTTATTTAGATTTAAAAGCTATTGTATTATGTAGACAATATTAAGAATGTAAAAGTGAAAAAATTAAGGTGCCTAACCAAAATCCACTTCTATTAATAACAGGTCCGGTGTTTAGGGTAAAGGGGGTAGATGATTATTAGCGAGTTAATTTGACAGTAACTTTCTTTTTGGGAGGCTTATTTAAGAAAGTCAGATTATTCGGAAAAAAATATAATAAATGTCGAATTAAGAAGAAATGAATGAAGGAATGAATAATTTCAGGTAACACGCATGGAGGTTTAGGCTAATTAAATTACGGAACAGATTATCAGATGCAGGTTTTTGTTAGTAATATATATCTTAATGTAAACGGGAAAATCGACTTTACTTTGTTATATAGATGGAATGTGTCGAGACTATCCGTCACTGAAAAAAAAACGTCAAATTGAGATAACTGTAGAAAGTCTGTCAAAAAAAATATTGCATACGAATGGTTACCTCTCCGTCCTCATTTTACTCATCAAATCATTCGGTTTTTGACAAGCACTCGCATGTAGCTCAGCTCCTCATGGTAATTGCAATGGTATGCTTTTGCTACAGCTTTTAACAACGGCAAACTATAGACCGATAAAACATGAAAGTCAAGGGAGAAATCTAATTGAAATTCCGAACTTTACGAGATGTATAAGCCGTTCAATGGAAATTCCAATAGTAATTACATTCAGATGATAGAATGACAAAAAGCGAAAATAATAAATAAAATTAAAGAGGGATAAGTAAAATTAAATTTCATATTGTTCTTTTCAGAATTGATTTGCTTTACAATGGTGGGCACAAGAAAAGTAATTAAAAGGTGAAATGTAAGAATCAATGAAAGAAGAATAACACAAAAAGGGATCGTTCAAAAAAGAAAATGGATCGTAAAACCTTTTGGAGATAGTAGAAATACATAAACATATTCAAATTAGTAATGTGTAAATTGAGATTTCAAAGCAAAGTGGGTACTCAAGCGGAATGATGACTCGACACATCCTGTTTGTGAGCATGTTATTAAGAATGTTGTGAAGTTTATGTGCCCCTCCTCATGAGTGTATGTTTTATCAAGCAAATCAATGCCTCCGAAAAAGAATGCGAGCTAAAATATGGGCAGTTGTTAGACACAATTCATAACCATTGCTTTTTCTTAGACATGAAATAAATACACGTGATATAGAAACTATATAGGTTATCTCTCCTTGGTTGAGAAGTAAGTCACAAGAACGGGTCACCGAGCAAAGATAATAAGTAACTCTTAAAAGGAAGTGTTTGAACACCAAGAAAAGCACACGGTACATGTAATTACAGTGCGTTTCGTTGTCTCCATGAAAAAGCTGCCTTGAGGCAATACACATTTAAGTAAGATATATGCAATTTCAGACGTGATGAATATTTCTCCAGTTCACCTGGAAAAAAACCTGTTAAACTCAATTCCTTTCGAAACTCTGCTCCCATTTTAACTGTTTCTACCATTTGATTAATATATGCATAAACCTTTGTATACGAGTTTGTTTGTTTGTTTGTCTGTTCCTTTAAACGACTAATCAGTTGGCCGTAAAAAAAAAACTCTTTGTAGTGATTTCACAAAAAAGGGCAACACTAAAAATGTCTTTAAAATTAAATTCTTTATTGTTTATTATAAGTTGTATTTTTTAAATACAACTTATAAATTTCACAGTTTATGAACTTAATTGTTCATAAACTGTCAAATGTACAATACTCAGATGAAATTGACATTTTAGGATATTTCGTAATTCATATCTAATATCTTAATTTTATAAACGGGATTAGTGTCGTTTTTATGCACCCTAATAGCAATCAACGTATATGAAAACCTAGTAGCATAATCATCAGAAATATATCATTGGTTTGCTAGAGAGGGATAGAGAGAGAAAGAAAGAGAGATACTGATTTGTATATAGAATAGACGGATACGTATAGAAATAAACTAATTAAAATGATATCAAATACACGTGGTTGAGAGCAAACACATTTCAGTCTGTAAGTCATACATTATTTATGCATAAGATCTGACTCACCTACCGAAATAATGGTCTTGTTAGTGTAAGTCCGTGTAATTTTTAAAACTAGTTTGTTATACCTATCTACTCATTTTATATATTAATTATTCAATTTTGTCATAATTGGTTTATTTCCTCTTTCAAATTTCCATATATATATATATATATATATATATATATATATATATATATATATATATATATATGTATATTATTACGAAATATATATACGTTCCTATATATGAGGTACAAAAAGGTGTAAGGGATTGTAATTTAAACCCTCCATAACATTCAAAGAGAATGACTACCGTAAGATAAGTTCAACCTAATTTCTATCGCTTAAAAACAATAACTATGGATAATAATTAATATATCTTTGTGCTAGTCCGAAACAATTGTACGCTGCAAATAAAAACAATGATTTTTTTATGAAATTAATAGGAATGTGTTTCCTGCTTTTGATGTGATTTGATTAACGTTAAAATAGTTTCTATTACAGCTCTAGTACCGCACTATTGAGCTATGGAAAAAACTTTGCCTTATAAAATTTATATTGTAAATATAAAAATAAAATATATATATATATATATAAATTTATAATTAATAAATGCAAAAGCTGGGCAGTTTCTCGCACGAACGGTGAAGTTCAAATACCTTGATTCAAGTAAATTTAACTCATTCATTAAACAGACCTTATCTACTTATATACTGTTTATGTATATGCCATATCAGTCGCAACGTTAACTAATTTGAATATATCCACTTTGTTATTGTTTCTAGTTAAATTATTGTTTTAATTTTAATAAAACAAATAGTTCTGTTTAAGAATATTGTTATAGTTTCTGGACAAGGATTTAGTATTTGTGTTCCAATATTGCTTACTGTATACGGACCGAATAGATTTTGCTAAATTGTATGTGAAAGGGCAAATTGATTTATTTCTTCATGTCATATTTAAAAGTAAACAAAGCTGTTTCTGTTTTCAACGGTTATCAATGAAAAATGTATTATTTTAAACTTGTATGGGAGCCCGGTGCTGTCCGGGATATTAAGGATTTATTTTTAACAATAAAAATTGAATTACTACTGTTGTTACACACGAAGTAAATCTTACTGTAAAAACCGTCTCTATTGAATTTGTAAATAAAACATCATCAATAAGGGAAACTTTTTTGGTATTAAAAGTTAAATAAATTTTTTGCTTTTATTTTCTAGGATCAGTTTGATAATTTTACGTCGAAATTATATAGGAAACTGAATGCCTTATTCTAAATTCTAAATTAATTGTTTTATTTTTCTTCTTTTTGTTTAAATTACACTCTGGAATAACTATCTTTGTCCGCCCCCCCCCCCCCCCCCCACACACACAAAAAAAAAATGAAATGCTGCTTTTCTCACACGATTACGTGTAAAAACCCTGAAAAAAACTGACGGAAAGAAAAATAAATAAATAAATAGTTTTACAATCTACAGTGTCGGTGTACAGTTTCGATTATGAATTGAACATAAAATGATCCTCCAGTTCGGGGTCGCCATTCATGCGTTCTACGGTAGTAAACCATTTTCCTCCTTTGCTATGAGAGATAAATTGTGCGCGTTATTTTTTTTAGGGTGGGAGAACTACTTTTTTAGCGTGTGGTTGTATGAACTTGCAAGTCGGTCTTAGTGTTAGTGGTGAGAATAAAAAAATACTTTACTGCCTTAATAAGCTAAAATGAAGTATCATTTTACGTTAAATTTACATACGAAACTGATCGCCGTCTCTAAATATGAATATTTGTGTGTGTGCGCGCTCCATCTATCGTTTACTGTAATTTTCATACAGCTAGTCCGGTCATCTTTATTTTTTCAATTTGTAATAATGTAATGACTTGTGATAAATAATATGTTTTTTATTGACAAAGTAAATGTTGGTAGCGCACAAACATATGCTTGAAGCTCTCGATAGGTTGTTGACGACAAGATATTACTAAAAGAAAGAATGTCAAAAATATATCAATAAAATAAACTTTCATTGACAACTTTGCTAAGACAACAAAAGATAAAGATTCGTAGAAGAATGGTAGTACAAAGGGTGACAAAGCGTTTTAGTGAAAGTTGTTTTCAGCGCAACGAGAAATTGAGTATACATGTTTGTTTCGGTTGGCGTCTAGTGCGTTTACGTGTCTGTAAACTTAATGGACATGAACATGCGTGCTTGTTTATATCAACGCGCCTTTTTAGTTACTGAGAGAGTGAATATACTTATTGTGTAAGAGTGTTCGGTTAACAGTGTTTTCGTTGCGTTACTCGAAGACCTTTAGCCGGAAGCTATGTTAGCTTTTAATGAAGTACCCACGTGCGTCGAATATGGAAGAAAAATGCCTGAACAAAGAGAAAGAAAGCTGCGTGTTTTGTTGTTTTAGTATGCGCAGATTGAATAATTCCTGCGTTTTGATTGGCTGGAAGAAAACAGTGATTAGAGATGTTGGTAAATCGAGAGTTAATAACTAATGACAATATTCGCTGCTGCTGCTACTTCGAAAAAGTCATGGTCCATATTTTTTACAATAGAAAAATGTTTTCTATAAAAACGACCAGACTTTAATATAGTTATTTCTCATAAATTACTAGTTTGTCAATTTACCAACTAATAACAATTAACATCAATTAGGTGAAAGTTTCATTTAATAAAATAAACAGTATAACGCCTTTATCACAGAGAACTAATTTATTAAAGTTTTTATTACGAGAAAAATATGAAATTAAAACTTTGTCATGAAAAAGTGTTTATTTTTTAAGCACAACTAACAATTTAACATCAATTCAATAAACTTAAAGCGCTAACGCATTTATCACGGATGAAAGAATTTACTGCAGTTTCCTTCAGCAGGTCTCGATTTGATTGCAGATGTTCGTTTCCTTACGAAGTTAAAAAGAACGATGGAGGCGATAATCCTACTCCTCTTCTGAAACTAGATCAACCTAGTCAGTAGTTACCTTACAAATAACAAGAAGACGTTTGAGATACCGACGAAAATCATAACAATTATAAAAAGAAAAGTTGTCCTCTGTCTGTCTGTCTGTCTGTCTGTCTGTCTGCATGCGCATGTGTCCAGCTAAAAAAACTACAAAACTAACAACAACGAAGTTGGTATATTCTAGCTCGGCGTTGCCCGGGGGAATAATATCTAAAATTAAAAACAACATTATTGGTTCTTTGGGGGTAATCTGGACCATGTTTCGTCAGGTAGTCGTTTTTTTCAGCTATTTAAAATGGTATCCGTTATATAAGCGATAGGCGATTAACTTACATTATTATCATTTTCAATGCATTAAAACAAGAGAGGGGAATGGGTTGGGAAAAGGTGAAAGAAACATGGGGAGAAAAATTGGGAAAGAGAGAAAAATAGAGAGACGGATTGAGAGAGGTGGAGAGATAGAAATTTAATATAACAATTTTACACACATTTTTTAACCTTTCCCATTTGTGTTCATGGTAGTAGGCAACGCCGGATATTACTGCTGTTTTAAAATAAAATGTGACAAACTAGTTATAGTACTATTCAAAACTTAAGAATAACAGATCAATAGAAATACTATTATAACCCGAACCGTGACAGAGCAACAATTATACTTCATAGGTGAAAAAGAGGCCAACTCAAATAAGATGTGTCTATTCAATGTGCGCGTTTAGTAATGAAATTTGAATTTTTAATAATCGTGATGTGCAGACCGACGAACAATGCCCCTGAAAGGAAGTGTAGAGCGCACCTCAAGCTAGTGGTGACGTCATAGAATGAGTTTGGATATTCAAGGTCTCTGTTATCTTGCAGAGTAGATGAATTGTTCAGATTTGCATTCTTCTGGTTTGATCAATAGGCAAAAGGCAGGTTTGAATGAAGTCAATTCAATTAAGCAATTAATCTTGAGGAGAGAGAAAGAAAAAACGCACACGACTTTCAATGGAGGAAAGCGTTTCGCTTACAATGGCAAAGGGAGATAATTAATGATGGCAAGAAATTAGTTATCAGATTCCAAATATGAGATGAAAAACAATGGAGATATGAGATGTGTGTGGGCTTGGCTTGTTTCTTTTTTTATCGCATAGAAGAAATGAATAACTTGTTGAGAATAAATTTTTAAAAAGACAAATTAAAGAAAAAGAGGAAAGCAGATAAAGAAAAGGATAGAGGAGGAAGAGTGATAGCATTAAGCAGAAAGAAGATAATTAAACAACGGGTTATTTGTATTGGAGCAGCAAATGTTCGGCGTATCAAAACATATAAAAAAGAAGAGGTTTAAATTTAGATTCGTCTCTTTACTTGACTATATATATATACATGTATATATATATATATATATATATATATATATATATATATATATATATGTATCGTAAAAAAAAATTCGTTCAAACGCGATATATATTTCTTTCATATCAGCAGTAGGCAAGTGCGCTTAAAAAGCTGGTATGTCGGATTGTCGACTGTCTAGCTAACTAACCAATATTGTTCGTTGTTATTTCTCCCTCACAATTTAATGTTTTCAGTGGCCAATGACCGAGCTTCTTTCAAACAAACGGCTGTTCGATCTTTGCTTGGAACCGTTTCTTTTGTTTGCGCGGTGGCGTACCTCATTTGTAAGTGTGTCAAATTAACAGCTGACCTCATTTGAGCACGCGCAGGGTTGAAATCATTTATTTTCTACTCATGTTGTTATTAGTTACTGTTTAGATGTTTATTAGTTTAGTTTTGTTTATTTATTTCATTTTATTCATTTATTTATTAATCATTTTAATGTACTTTGTTAAATATAAGGTTGGAAAGAAAGTAATGTCGTATTTTTGTACTTCATCACTTTGCAACTCCCTAAATTGAACTCAGTTCTAGATTTTTTTGTGAATTGGTGTCTTAATATCTGGCTTTGCCTTTCAGGTATAGTAATTAGTTTGAAAATATTATGTTTAACGGTCTCAGCCGCAAAAAATGGATATTAGTAAGGAACATCTGAGACATTGCATGCTCTATGAATTCAAAAAAGGTAACTCAGCTGCAGAAGCGACGTTCTGAATGATCGAAAATGTCAAAATTGGTTTGCAAAATTTTCTTCTGGAGACTTAAACCTGTCAGATCGTGACGTTCGGGAAGGGCACAATCAATTGATAAAGACGCCATTAAAGACGCTGCGGAGGCCAATCTAAAGATAACCAGCAGATAATTATTTAAACAATTCAATACACCCAATACCACAAACATTTCATGCATTCACAAGTGAGAGATATCTTTCAACAGTTGGACTCTGGGTCCCCATGATTTGACCGACGCTGAACGAAATCAAAGATTGACTGTTTACACATCTTTGCTTTTCAGGAATCATCGAGAACCATTTTTGCAAAGGATTGTGACTGGAAATGAAAAATGAGTTATTTACAAGAATACCCAACACAAAAGACAATGGCTAGACCTAAACCAAAGTCGACAGCCTGTTCCAAAACAAGGACTGCACCCAAAGGAGGTTATGCTCTCTTTATAATAGGGCATTAGAGGAGTGATTCATTATGAGTTACTAGATCCTAATCAAACAATCACAGCAGTAAAATATTGTTCGCAGCTGGAGCGTGTAAGAATTGCTTTATTAAAAAAAGAACAAGAATTACTCAATAAAATGGTTGTAGTGCTTCAGCATGATAACGCGAAACAATACACAACAAAACTCACACAGGAAAAGGTCATGCGTTTCAATTGGGAAGTGTTGCTCCATCCGCCTTATCCACCTGACATTGCTCCATCTGACTAGCATTCTTTTCTTGTCGTTGCAGCATCACTTAAACAATACAATTTATGAAAATGACGACAAACTAAAAAAATGAGGAAAATTATTGTAAAGATTAAAAATGCTCTTATGTTTTAGATGAAATAAATGTGTTGGACAAAAGCGACATTACTTTTTTCCAACATGATAGAAACTAATGACAAAATGGAAAAATAAATTATTTCAATCTTGCGCAAGCTAACATAACTTCACGTGTAAATTAAACACACTTACAAACGAAGGGCGGTAACAGCCACACAAATAAAAGTATGTAACGTAAGGGTAGGCCCGAGCTTTGTTTAAGAGAATCTCGGCTATTGGCTAATGAAAATGATGTTCAGTTTAAAATTGGTTATTTTAAGGTTCGATCCTAGTACGATGCAATCAGGAAATAACACATATTTTAGAAGAATTACATAGAAAGTTATTTTGAGTATTTTTTATCAATCTAAAAAGAAATGACCTCCTCGGAAGAAAAAACCGTACAAATGTTGTCGCTTGTCAGTGCCATTTTGAAATTGAAATGACGTACCTTAAACACACACATATCTATCTATCTATCTATCTATCTATCTATCTATCTATCTGTATATATACGTGTGTCGGTGGGTGGGTTTGTATATGTATGTGTGCAATTGTTTATATATATATGTATCTGTATGTATATATCGTTATCACCTTCAATATGTAACACAAACATAACATCAAAGAGTTCCTGTGTCTTATCCTATGATTTTTCTGATATGTCTATTTCCCACCAATATTGTCTGTAGCTCTTATAGCTGATGCTCTCAAAATGTCTATTGAATCGACAAGATCGGTCTGAAACGCAGAAAATAAAGAGAAAACATCATAGAAAAAACTGAAAACTGGGCATGACATCTGAAGGATGAACTCAAAAACAAAATGGCCGTCGCAATAGCAGACACATGAAAAAATGACGTCTGTGTTACTTTTTATGTTCAACCGGGACTTCAGAGCGTCTAGCTTTTCGCACGAGCTCATATAAAGGTTTGCCTCATTGATTTCGGCGTGCTTACGCTTCGCTACCTATGTTACAGTTCAGCACATTAGTTGACAATTGTAAATGTTTATTTTGCAATTACTTAAAATCCAAGGAGTGAGTTATAGTCATAATTGACAGCGCCCTGACTATTAAATCGATTAGTCTGGGTTTAATTACAACTAATCATTTTTTAAAAAGCTAGAAAACCGAAATTTCACTCCAGATAATGTACTATCAGTTGGATAGGTGTAAGTACGTAGGCTTTCTACCTCTTAGAGAAGAATACATTACACGTTAAAAGGACTTGTTCATGCCAGTTTCAGAATATTTTAACGTATTTTAAACGGTAAGCACATAGTTAAAGATTTACACTTGAGCCCTTTCTGAACATGCATGTAACGCATCTTCCTATACAAACCGGAAACGTAAACGCTTGTGAAAATTCTGAGAATACAAACGTCTCCTATCAGAGAAGATTATTACGGGAAGTTATTCGTGGGTAATAATTGAGAATAGTATCAAATAAGAGTTTATAAAAACGTACGAAAACGAAAACGTAACATGGAACAACACAGATTGGCCGCTCAAAATGCCACAATGCAATCCGCAATCCTTTCAGCAATCCAACCATATTTGAGACAAAATAACTTCAGGCTTTGCCTAACTTTGTCACCAAGTTGCAATGAGTTTCTGTTGTCATTGCCGTTGTATCATGTCTCATTAGGTGTACTTTATAATAGGCTTCTCATTCACCGTACTCTAACTTCACATATTTTATCTAGGGTTATATCAAAGATAGTGTCTACCAAAACAACACCACAATATTACAGAACCGAAACGGCTATCGCAAGCAAAATCCGGAAATACCAAGAGGGTAGTGTGTTAGAGTGATTGACAATTTGGCACATTGCATCCAAGTGTTCTTATCATTGAACGACGATGAAACAAAGACTGTTGGATATTCATGAGTCAAACCTGCTGGAAAATCAAGCACAGACTTAATTTTATTCATACCAAATATCGTTACAATGCAGGACGGATTGTGAATTATATTAACGATTCCATGGTGGCAATATTATTTCCATTCTTAAATTTTGCTCCGTTTTCTCTTAGTTCATTCTTCTGCTACAAGTTTTTTCTCGACACTAACTGTTTATGTTTGAGGTGTCCTACAAGAATTGATTCCTGAGAGTCAGGTAGTTTTACTTAAATAAGGATTTAATAATCCATACAATTCTAGGATAATCCACATTTCTGGAGCAATTAAAGATTCATGCATTTTTGTGTATAAAATACATGTATGTATTCATGAATGTGAATTTGAAATGCTGCCAACATATAAAACAAAGAGTATTTCTACGTCTTAATACAAGACAAAACTCTATATATAATAAGACAATGTGTATTTATGCGTAACATTTGCACATACATACACTAACCAAAATAAAAACACCAGTCAACCTTCACACACACACACACTGCAAAAATACAAGTAAACACTATTACAACACGCGTGTCAACAATCTAACATTAATAACGAAAATATATACAGCTAGTAGTAAAAACAAACACTACATATACAGGAAACCAAACACACTTACACACAAAATATACACACTGCATACACCAACATTAATACATAAACACGCTCATTAAAGGACGCCAGAACACCCACTCCCTCACAAAATAAACAGAAGATGATACAAACATATACGAATTTACAGATATTGAAAAGGGCACCCATACATATATACGCTCAGACACAAGAGGTAATAAATACACACACAAATAATAAACAGACTCACTCACGCATTTCACACGAACTAAAACAAATATCGCCTTTAAGGGAATTTTATAGCACTAATGATTTACCAACCCCACACAAAAAGCTAATAAATGCACGCATGCAGTAGACATGCACCTCAAACAGATGAAACTACCATCAATTCAAGATAAAGAAAGCTGAATAGATTCCCTATAAAACTGGTTCTCATTAGCAAGAAGAACACACGTAAAAAAGAACCCAAACACGTAAGGTATCTTATATGAAAATTATAATAAAACAATTTATATTCGTCGTGGCCTTTTACTTTTTACGTTTACGCTTTCGTCTCGTTGTGCCTACAATATTCTTTGCTCTCCTCTCGCTCTCAAACACACACACACATACACCCACACACAACCATATATATATATATATATATATATATATATATATATATATATATATATATATATATGTATGTGTGTGTGTGTGTGTGTGTGTGTGTTAATCAGGCATAAGGGACGAGATTAAAGATGCGAGACTTTTTTGTTTCGTAAATGAAACATTTATTTCATATGTTTCGTTTTTAAACAAACCTTCATCAGTAAATAAACATTTATTCATTTTTTTTTATTTCTCATAATTGGTATTTGATGTATCAACAACGTCGACCGAATAAGCCGTTACCGGCGAAATAAATATGCCTATGAGTCATCCTGTTGGTAAATGGATTGATATTTAATGTCCGGGTTCTGTAGCACACGCTAGGACGTGAAACTCTAATTTTTAAACTTTCCCGTCCCAACCATGAGAAAGGAAAAAGAAAAAAGTCTATTCACTGATGGCGATTTGGTTTAAATCGAAATATATATAAAATAAATGTTTCATTTACTAAAAAAAAGTCTCGCGTCTTAAAGCTGATCTCTTATGTCTATGGGTCTGTCCTGTGCAGTTCTAGGAGGTCCACCCTCCCAGGCTTCGCCTCCCATCTTTGGGGAGGAGTAAGTTTATTGCTTACTGTCTGAGGCGCCCCTACCGGGGAATGCCGACGGGGCTGCCCAGGCAATTGTTAAACCCCACTTTCCCGACCCAATCTTGGGTCACATCTTACTTGTGGGAGTAAGATAAAAACTGGCCGTGTGCCTAACTCCTGGAGAGGAGTAAATCAATACTCTTTGCCTGAGAAGGCAGTGAGTAAACAATTGCTGGTATATGATTGGATACAAATCCTCCTCCTACTCCTGTAAGTTGACTGTTTGAGTGAAATTAAAAGCAAGTAGTCAGTTGAACTCTATCGACGCAGATTTGCAATTAAATGAACATCTTTTCTTACGGCAGGTTTATACGCCTCAAATAAGTTCATATGAACATATGTAATAAACAACCCAGCAACGAACCATTTCGTCATTTTTTATCTCTCTTTCTATCTATCTATCTATCTATCTATATATATATATATATATATATATATATATATATATATATATAATTATAAATTATTTAATAATGAATATTTATCATCAGTGTAGAGAAAGCCATTCAAGCCGGTAGCAACGACTTGACATATATATTGTTGTTCTATACAAACATTATGGCTACATACTTGCAGAGTTGCTTTAGCTCCAGCGGAAAACAAGCTCACCTACCTATGGCTAAGCTTAACAACATCTGCAATTCAAAATGTATACTATATATATATATATATATAAACATTTTTTTGAAAAACCATAACAATGTAATTTGTAGAAAATAAATAAATAACATTTATTTATCTTAAACTGAGCTTTCGAATATAAAATATTCCTCGTCAGAGAGTTTTTTTCTTTTTTTTTTCTTTCGTTTCATAGTCTGGTGTTTATTGACTTTGAGGAAGAAAATCCGTGTCTTGGGCGCGGTTAAGCCATTTTTGAATACGTAGATAGGAGTAGACACATTATTATAAACCATTGTTTCGTAAAGGTATAAACATTTTTTGAAAAACCATAACAATGTAATTTGTAGAAAATAAATAAATAACATTATTTATCTTAAACTGAGCTTTCGAATATAAAATATTCCTCGTCAGAGAGTTTTTTTCTTTTTTTTTTTCTTTCGTTTCATAGTCTGGTGTTTATTGACTTTGAGGAAGAAAATCCGTGTCTTGGGCGCGGTTAAGCCATTTTTGAATACGTAGATAGGAGTAGACACATTATTATAAACCATTGTTTCGTAAAGGTATAAACATTTTTTTTTGAAAAACCATAACAATGTAATTTGTAGAAAATAAATAAATAACATTTATTTATCTTAAACTGAGCTTTCGAATATAAAATATTCCTCGTCAGAGAGTTTTTTTCTTTTTTTTTTCTTTCGTTTCATAGTCTGGTGTTTATTGACTTTGAGGAAGAAAATCCGTGTCTTGGGCGCGGTTAAGCCATTTTTGAATACGTAGATAGGAGTAGACACATTATTATAAACCATTGTTTCGTAAAGGTATAAACATTTTTTTTTGAAAAACCATAACAATGTAATTTGTAGAAAATAAATAAATAACATTTATTTATCTTAAACTGAGCTTTCGAATATAAAATATTCCTCGTCAGAGAGTTTTTTTCTTTTTTTTTTCTTTCGTTTCATAGTCTGGTGTTTATTGACTTTGAGGAAGAAAATCCGTGTCTTGGGCGCGGTTAAGCCATTTTTGAATACGTAGATAGGAGTAGACACATTATTATAAACCAAAAAAATGTTTATACCTTTACGAAACAATGGTTTATAATAATGTGTCTACTCCTATCTACGTATTCAAAAATGGCTTAACCGCGCCCAAGACACGGATTTTCTTCCTCAAAGTCAATAAACACCAGACTATGAAACGAAAGAAAAAAAAAAGAAAAAAACTCTCTGACGAGGAATATTTTATATTCGAAAGCTCAGTTTAAGATAAATAAATGTTATTTATTTATTTTCTACAAATTACATTGTTATGGTTTTTCAAAAAAATGTTTATACCTTTACGAAACAATGGTTTATAATAATGTGTCTACTCCTATCTACGTATTCAAAAATGGCTTAACCGCGCCCAAGACACGGATTTTCTTCCTCAAAGTCAATAAACACCAGACTATGAAACGAAAGAAAAAAAAAAGAAAAAAACTCTCTGACGAGGAATATTTTATATTCGAAAGCTCAGTTTAAGATAAATAAATGTTATTTATTTATTTTCTACAAATTACATTGTTATGGTTTTTCAAAAAAATGTTTATACCTTTACGAAACAATGGTTTATAATAATGTGTCTACTCCTATCTACGTATATATATATATATATATATATATATATATATAATATACATTTTGAATTACACAACCAGTTCTGCTACATACTTGCAGACGTGTTTTAGCTTGCCCCGAGAGAGGTGAGCTGATTTCCCTTTGGTGCTGAAGCAAATGTCTGCAAATGTGTAGTCATCATGTATAAATACACATGAACAGTAAATAAACATATACGTTTAGTTGTTATCAATTATCATTATATAAACAGTTAGGATTACATGGAATACTTCATATGTACAAAACCAATCGAAATGTTATATATATATATATATATATATATATATATATATATATATATATATATATATATATATATATATATATGAATTCTGACAATACATGTATTAACATATACTATCAGCGCCTTTTTATTAACACACTTTTCAAAAAGAGTCAGCTCGATGATTGACAGCAATAATAGAGCATTTATAAATAAGTGAGGCTCATTTTATTTTCCAATAACCATGTTTATTTATTTTTTATTTATTAAATATTTTCACATTTTCAAAAGTCAACATTCCTGTGAGATGTATATTTACGACTCGTTTTTCTTGAAATGTGCCAACTAAAATTATTATATCAAAACCAGCTCTGCCTATTACAAGGTTTTTAATAGCGTGTTACAGAGTTTTTCCACATGTGAGTGAGTTTTTTCTTTGTTCTTTTCTTAGTTTTTAATTTTATACGTACACACAAGTTATCCATACACACGTGTTTCTAGCTCACAGCCGTCATTAGCATAGCTCACTTAGACAATGATAGACCCTTCGATGTTGATGTCAATAGTCTAGCGTTTGAAGCATGGACTATGAAGGCTTTCCTAGAAATATGTACGGTTTTTATCACCTTAATATTTTTTGTATTTTTATGTAATTATTTTTGGCAGGTAATTGCTTAATTAATTAGTTTTTCACTTCCTTAGGAAAGTGAACAACTAATTAATTATGCAAATGCAATAAGTAACAAATGCTTCAATCACCTTCAAAAACAATTACATAAAAATACATATATATATATATATATATATATATATATATGTCTTATATATATATATATATATATATGTATATATATGTCTTTATATATATAATATATATATATGTGTGTCTTTATATATATATATATATATATATATATATATATATATATATATATATGCTCGTGTGTGTGCTTCTCCGGGAGGTATTTCATGAGTGTACAGTATAAGATTTTCTTTGCAAAAAACCAACACTTGAGGATAAGGGTTGATGAGATAGATAGATTGACAGCTGAATGATTAAGACTCTTATAAGAGGATTGAACATCTTTACATACTACCTAATAAAAAAAAGCTTACCGAGAAAAAGAGTAAAACAGCAATTTTCCTCCTTCTAAAGGATAACATTGAGAGAGTTACGAAGCTGCTGAAAGAAACCCAAGGTCTACTTATACAATCTTCATAGATATCCGTTTGTCTCGTGATTCCAGCCTAATCTACGAACTGCGTTCAATCCGATGCGACTGCCTGCAACTACCACTCCTGCACTGAAACGATATCGTCCGTAGGTAAAAACAAGTTCATATCTAATAAAAAATATTTATAGTTAAAAATCCGTTTAAAGATGTAATAGTCTTGAAAATAGAGCACCTTAAAATTGAGTAAAAGTTTGTTGTCATTTGCAACAAAGCGAGTTTTTCACAAGCGTTGAACACTGTGGACAGAGATAACTCTCCCCCCTGCCTCCCCGGGTAAGTTGATCTTAATTTCAATTACTGTATTTGCTTATTGCATGTAACAATGTCGTCTTGGGCGTTTGTCTCGTGATTCTAGCCATAATCTACGAACCATGTTCGATCCAATGCGACTGCCTTCAACCACCACTCCTGCACTGATACTGAAACACTATCGTCTGTAGGTAAAACACTTTAATATCTAATAACAAATATGTATAGTATATATATATATATATATATATATATATATATATATATATATATATATATATACAATGTCTATTTTCAACTCTCCACGTATATATTACACTTCACTTAATAAGTTCCGACCCTAAATAATAAAGCAACAACTTTAGGGCAAAATTCGACTTTATTCAGCAACACACTCCCCTTTTAGTGTAATACACTGATTTCGAAACCTCTCTAACAATTCAATGTACTTTTTGTAGAACAAATTGTCTTTTTTTCATTAGAGCAGTAACTTATTTCTGGTGCATTATTTTGATGTCTGCATACAGGTAGTTGTAACGTGAGGCTCGATCTGGAGGATAGTGTTGGTGTATGAAGCAATTTTAAGTTATTTTTTTAGTTAAGGTACGTTGCGATTGATTGGTGACAACGTGCATTGTTTTTGTGAAAGATAACATTTTCTTCGGGATTTGTGACCGTTTTTCAGTGGTTCTTTCCTTCTAACGCATTAATACTGCTATATTCTATTCGTTTTTGATGGTTCTTCCTTTATTAAGGTAATCGATGAACATAATATCCCGCGCATCCAAATATGATGAGGGCAACGATATTTCCTGCTAATGTTTACGTTTGTGGTCGCTTTGTACGGATATCTCTTTCTACTCTCCACACAGTGTACAACAGATTTAACTGTTGAGTTGAAGCATTTGCAAAGACCGCTATAAATCATCGACGCGTAGTAGTTTTTAATTGACCATCAGAAAACGCAACACCTACTTAAAACACAGCTTTGCTATCCGACGCAATTCCAACTTACGATCAGCCAAAGCAAATTCGTGGACTTTATTTGATGTTTTCCTGGAAAGGTCGGAATTTAGACGACTTGAGCGTTCAGCATCATTAGCATACCATCTTGTAACCGTTTTCGAGGGAGCAGAGTCCGAATAACACTTATAAAAAGAATGTCTTTGCATGAACATTATTTTTTCTATCAGAAAGCAATGATTTATTAACACACGGAATTCAGAATTGTTGATTGTTTTGAGAATCTGCAACATTAGCTTAACTTTAATAACTGTATTTTGTAAACTAGTACTCCGATTGGGCTTTTACAGATGTGTACGTTATGAGAATCATACGTTTTTTATTAATGACGCCATCTATATGTCCGTCCCTGGACTTATTGAATAGTATGCTACCTATGTGTATTTTGATTCTATAGATATATAATGTCAATAAACTAAAAGCATATTCATGTGTAGATACAATAAAGTGGTAAATGAATAAACGAATGCAACATAAAAAACAACAGTCCATCGCACTAACATTGAGATAAAGTGTGCCGTTTGTTTATCTTTTTTTCCTTTCATTCTCTCTACACATTCTGTGGTATTCTTATCCTTATTTTGTAGCTACGACATCTTTTGAAAATAGATAAACACGCTTACAACGGCATTCTTCGACTACAGAACAGTAGTGTTGTTGCAGAAAACTGCCATAAAAACCGTAACCAGTTTCTACAGAGATAAACGTAATCTCCAAATGTACAATAAAAGGCTCCAATTTTCACCCCTTATTTTTCTATTAGATTCCTTTTCTCTATTAACACACCAGTCCACTGCACTTTTCCACAAAACCTACGTATTCGTCCGTGAACCTAAAAAAACAACCGTTCACCAATAAAACCGTTAGATACATCGCATTTTTTGTTTATTTTCTTAGTCTTCTACTTCCCTCGTTCGTTCGTTTTCCTTTTCCGTTTGATTGTATTTACATATCCTATCGGATTCTTATCACTGTGTGTGTGTGTGTGTGTTTGCATTTAGGTAAACTGTTCGAGGTGAACGTTATTTAATAACACGTAAGTTTTTTTGTATGATGAGGCATATTTTATTTTTTCAATTTTCCGAATAGTCAATTTATTATTTCGCGTAAATTGGTGTCTAAGTACTGTTAGTTTCTAATTTCATATTTGTTCTCTATTTTTTGCAAGTAGTTTAAATTTGATTCAACAAATTATCATAAGGCGGGGTTAGTCGGATGTGTTACATATATTGTTTTAACCAGTTTATTCTTAACAACTAATATTTAAAACTTTAAACTGAGCGCACATAATGATGGATGTTGTATGCAGAAGTGATTCCATGGTTTGTCTCTAGACCAATTGCTCAACGCGTAGAACAGGTAGCTAGTGTGTTTCCAGCGGAAGTTACGTCATGCCGTCCAACATCTCCCAGACTCAATTTAGATGGTACATTAGGTTGTGCTCTGTTGTTGTGAAGTGCTGGGCAGAAATGGTGGCTATGGTAATTCCATACATATGTCAGAAGGAGTCAATTTCGTGTCACACCTTTGCAAAAATTCTAATATAGCCGTCTGAGAATTTTACGAATTCTGTAGTCTAAACATTTGACGTAAACTCGCCGGATTGTAACAGCATGGGTAATTAAATACGTGGTGCAGTTGTCAAAGATACAGATTATACCACCTGAAACAGTAAAAACTTGGGCGAATGGGCATGACAGAGGTATAAGCTGGCTTCCGGTGGAAAATGATTGAAGAAAGTGTCTACGGATGCCTGAAAGTGATACAACAATTTTTATTCATATTTATTTCAGACTTTTCTTTTTATTCATATTAATTTCAGACTTTTCTTTCATCATATTATAATAATTAACATAATACAGAATATTTGAAACATAATTTATTTGATTGAAAATAATGAATAAAATAGAATAATCTTTTTTTTTCAAGAAATAATGTTTTTGAGCAACGGAATGTGATTTTTTTTGTCAATGTTGTTTTGGAAATATTTAGTGAAAATGTTTTTTGCCAAATATTTTATTGAACGTCATAATAATATCGTATTCAATACAGTATATTGCCGAAGAAATTTGTTTTAATTCGGCGGCGCCACAGAAATTCCTGTAGGTGACCATTGAAGTTTTCTGAGCTAGTCCCGCTCATCACTTTGAATGTTAATTTGCAATGAGCCCAGCTTCCTTCCACACGGTTTGTGTGGATTGTAGGGTCGTCCGGATCCACAAAGTTGTATGTATGGTTGATCACAAAATGATTAGGTAGGGCAGGATAGGCTCGCCAGCCATCCGTTATGATGCGGGTACCTGGGAGAACATATCGCCGAATTATGGGTAAAAGAGTTTCTGCATGTCTCTTGTCGACTGGTACCATCATCGTCGCATTCGTTTCTCGCTCGACCATGCCGAGAACCCATTGACCTTCTCGAAATAAACCGCGGTTATATTTGCGGTTCATGAATTTACTCTCGTCAATTTCAACTGTTCTCCTAGGTCCACCCATCTCAACGGGATTGTCGACCAAACACATGGTGCAAATTTCGCGCATGAAGCTGTACCAGTCCAGCAAACTTCGCCTGCATACGCCAGTCTCTTTCGTAACATGTAAAAAGTTGTATGTGTGGTTGACCACAAAATGATTAAGTAGGGCATGATAGGCTCGCCAGTCATCCGTTATGATGCGGGTACCTGGGCGAACACTGAAAGTGATACAACATTTTTTTTTTCAGATTAATTTCAGACTTTCCTAATAATTAACATAATACAGACTAATAATTTATTTGTTTTTATTCGATTGTTTTCAAAACATTTTTTTTAATAATAGTGAAAACCTTTTTTCTTGGAAATTGAATTAACTTCCGGACCTTTCTTCTTGGAAATTGAATTAACTTCCGGAAATTCATTCTGCTATCTTATCAACAGCTATGGAAAAAATCGTGGATGACGTTATGCCAGTCGCTGAATTATGTGTTATGAACATAAACTTAGAAGAATTAACAGTAAACACGACTAATAATTTGAACACAATAAAGTGGTTGGCACGTCACAGACTGATCAGCAACATTTTAATGTGCCACAAATGTCCTCGTCCATGGCGGATGAATCTACACACAAAAAAGATAAAATTGACGGCTACATATGGGCTTGCCCTAAATGTAAAAAAAAAGTGTACGGGTGGGGTCTTTTGTTGATGGTGTCTATTTAGTGTCAAACAAACTTTTGAAAGTAATGTATTGGTGGTGCTTGCAAGAGCCGCAAGTACATGTTACGAAAGAGACTGGCGTATGCAGGCGGAGTTTGCTGGACTGGTACAGCTTCATGCGCAAAATTTGCACCATGTGTTTATTTCGAGATGGTCAATGGGTTCTCAGCATGGTCGAGCGAGAAACGAATGCGACGATGATGGTACCAGTCGACAAGAGAGATGCAGAAACTCTTTTACCCATAATTCGGCGATATGTTCTCCCAGGTACCCGCATCATAACGGATAGCTGGCGAGCCTATCATGCCCTACCTAATCATTTTGTGATCAACCATACATACAACTTTGTGGATCCGGACGACCCTACAATCCACACAAACCGTGTGGAAGGAAGCTGGGCTCATTGCAAATTAACATTCAAAGTGATGAGCGGGACTAGCCCGGAAAACTTCAATGGTCACCTACAGGAAGTTCTGTGGCGCCGCCGAATGAAAACAAATTTCTTCGGCAATATACTGTATTGAATACGATATTATTATGACGTTTAATAAAATATTTGGCAAAAATCATTATTTTCACTAAATATTTCTAAAACAACATTGAAAAAAAAATCATATTCCGTTGCTCAAAAACATTATTTCTTGAAAAAAAAAGAAGATTATTCTATTTTATTTATTATTTTCAATCAAATAAATTATTTTCCAAATAGTCTGTATAATGTTAATTATTATAATATGATGAAAAAAAGTCTGAAATTAATATGAAAAAAAGAAAAGTCCGAAGTTAATATGAAAAAAAAATTGATTGTTGTATCACTTTCAGGCATCCGTAGACACTTTCTTCAACCATTTTTCACCGGAAGCCAGCTTATACCCCTGTTATGCCCATTCGCCAAGACGTGCATTAGTCTTGGAAGCCCTGATATAGCTCATGGCGACTTCTTCGAGATGGCTATCTTTGACAAAGTTTGAATTTTGAAAATCCATAAATTATGTCTTAAGATATGATGTTTTCTTTTTCGTTCCCCAAATTGTCAAATTTCTACCGAACACACACAAACACATTCTCTTTCTCTTCATAATATATATATATATATATATATATATATATATATATATATATATATATATATATTAAAGAAATACTAAACGTGAGTTGACCAATCTTTCTTTCCCAATGTCTGTACTTGTTTTATTAAATAACACTAACTGCCTATTAGACATACATTAGTCTTGAGATTGAGTTATGTTTTCTAAATATGTGTGGTTTATTATTATAATGGGCCGTATTTTATAATTAACTGAACACTTCTTCCATCTCTCTTAGCTATACATAACTGCCTAAATCCAAACTTGCGTCTGCGTCTAATAAACGTCATGGTCAAGATCTACGAACACGAAACTGAAACTCTGGATGGATCTATCGTCTGAATAATCACTGGCCATAGTATTTTTTCAAACTGCGGATCAAAAAGAGAGTGCTTATATCAAACGAGAAACTAAAGAGCCAATGGCGATAAGGGTATCTTCAACAGACACGATCTGACCACGAAAAGCACCTCTTAAAATGTCTGTTGATAATCAAACTGCAAAAAGAAACCAGATGTCTAGTTAAGATGAATGCGATTTACAAAACAAAAACAAGACAAAATATGTCTTATACATTATCTACATTAATATTTCCTTTTTCTTATATACAATCATACAAACTTATAAAATGCAACCAGAAATCGCTATTATCACCCAGTATGTAGACATACACGTTGATGATTATGTAATCCGTGTATGCGATAGAGAAAAATGTTCGAAGTTGGTGTCGTCATATGCACTAAACTCAGTCTGATTAAGTCACAGTATAAACACTCTCATAATGGTCAACCAATCAATTCGATGCAGACTCCGACTCTTGCGATATATCGTAGTCCACAGATAGCGCTTCATGATGACCAACGGTTGTTAAATACAATACTTTAATCGTTCAATATGCGAAGTTACATAGGTCGTGATGTAAATGTTCTATCGATAAGGAGTATTTCTGTTCACTGGGAAACGGATTTGACAACAGATTGCTTAATCAAGTCGGGAAAACATTTCCCTGCCAAGCATGTTTCGCTTGCAATCAGAGTTCCCTAGCGCCAGCAACCATTGACCTGATAGTTTCAAAATAATTGTCAACAATGTCAAAAGTGAAGATCTAATCACCCATTGGAAAGATTACTCTACTTTAGAATTCGAATTGAAGAAGGCAGCCCGTTGTCCGAAGCTATGCATAAGAGCAAAACAAGATTTCAAACCAGTAAAACTCGAGGCTCGTATCGCGGCTGCTTAAATATGCGAATGGAAGAATATCAAGATACTTAAAAAACCCAAAGAACTGGCCATCAATGGACAATTCGATCACCACAACAACTTAATATGCCTTCATTTGTCACTTTCGATGCATGACTCTAGCAATCATGGATCAGGCGAGAGTGGAGACTACGTGATGTTGCGTGATCTCAATACTTGATCGGCAAACATTTAGATACGTGTATTCTGAGAGGCACGTTCTACGAAAGACGAGTAACAGAACAGCTGTATGTCAATCAAAAACTGTTTACACCCATGTAAACAAACGCCCCAATTACCTAATTGTCGTGATCAAGGACGCAGATGACGGGATTACCATATATCCCCCCTTCTCGAATACTCTACAAGTTAAATGATCCATTAGGAAAAGGGTTAGGAACATTTCGTTTCAATATAAAAAAAATAGTAGATTCTCTGTCGGTGCTTTTTCTCCGTGGACAAGTCTGGCATACAATAACCAGAATTAAATTGAATAATTGGATAAACATTTAAACTCTATACGAATGTAAATATTTTATAACTGTATATTTAAATAGCTTGTTGCACTTTGTTATTTTTGCTGATATATTTGATTGTATTTATCTCGCGCCCTCTCTACCTATGTTGATTTAAACACTCGCTTATATCGCATACTATGAAAATTGACAATATGTCCGTTTCATTTGACTAGATTATCAGTATATCAAAACTTCGGAAAAATAAATCTATATTATATTGTAAAACATCTAATATTTAACATATTCAGCAAACTGAGCCATATATCCATTATTCTTTTGACACTAAGTTTAAAAGCCGTTCGATCTGATAACTACATCTCCGGAAGGTTTCTTCTTAGTGTAGCAATGAAGATTGTATATGCACTCACGTCTCTCCAGTATTTCACTTTTTTGGAAGTCTCTTACATTGACAGGAATATGATGCGGCATTTAACCATTCGTAACTTGTAAAATAATTAGACACTACAACCGGAAACATTAGTTGTACACTTGCGATAAGACTGGAAGTATTTAAAATAGAACCAACAAGTGCGAGTTTCTTTTTATTGAAATGCATACAGTGGCACATTTAAATCGATCACATTATCTACCTCAATGCGAAGTTCATGTTTTAAAGAACTATTGAAAAGAACAATGGAACCACAACACCATTAGGTGTGGGTGAGCATTATCGCTCTGTGCTCTTCAAACTTTGTTAGTACTCTTTTAATTTGCTATTATGAAAGCTACCTACCCGATCGTGAAAGTATAGAGAACGCACACACTCATAGGGAGGGATTTGTACGTGATAACTAAATTATTTGGAGCCCAATTAACGTGAGGGGAATTGTTAACTATTATTCTGGTCTTACACCGTAAATTCCAATAATGTTTGAACGTATGCGAAGCTTGAATTTTCTTTTATTTGTAAATGTGTTTTCGGTCTCTCCATATTTTTAGGCGATGAGTGTTTTTTGAAGTAACGTGGTATCTTAGAACCGCCCTCCTCATTGTTAAGGTGTGTCAGGGATGAGAAAAAGAAACCAGTTCTACTCGGCGAACAAGCTGCAGAATAATGATTTTTTGTTGCAACCATTAACTTCCCGTGTTGCATTTGAATAACTCAACATATTGCTTAAATTAAGTTAAAAATGGATTTGAAAACAAGCATGTGTAATCTGTAGGGAAGCATTTCCGTATGAAGGTGATCCAAATACGGCTAAATATTGTGAAAAAGCTATGTCTGTCGAAGTTTAAGAAAATAAAACAAAATTCAAAATCTTAAAAATTGATGTTGTGATAGTGGAATTCAGGCTTTTAAGTACCCAAGGTCTATAAGGCATTTCACTAAACAAGAACCACGCGTGGCTCTTGTGTTAGCCTCTGTGCAAAAAAATAAGAGGACACATATTCAATTATATTTATTCTTCTTTGGCGGCAGACGACAGATCTGACCACTAACCATGTTCATTACTGTTTCATCTCAGATCAGGCGTAAACAATTTAAGATAAACCGAATGACACTAAAATATATCACATTTGTGTTTGTATAATAATGAATGTGAGTGATCCAGACAGAGGGTCGATATTCGATACCCGTAGCAACAATTTGATATCAAAGGAAGTAAGTTTGTCCCAAAGCCTTTGTTACTTATATATTTATGAAATCATAAAGTAAATTTTTCTAAATTATTTTTTTAATATGTAATATCGGCAGTAAACTCTAATCATCTCGAATACGCTTTCATATATTTCTTACTGTGTTTAGATTTACGTAAGCATATCAGCCCCGTCGCGACTTCAGATCGATTGCTTGATTCTATAGTCTGCATAGGTAACAATTAGTTCAATCGCATTTTCTTGTAAAACTGATTGACTGTTGAAACAACTAGATCGTGTAGGTGTATATAAATACATTCACACACTATTTTGCAAAACAGAGGATGAGTTTAGAAACAACTCAAATTGACCCCTCATCATGCCTCATTTTGATTTGAGAAGTAATTACGCCCCAGATTTTTAAGCATCCGTCTCTTCCCTTTGTTTTGTATACTGTTCGATATATATTCATGTAAGAGACATCAGCTTCTATAAAATCTCTGTAATAATCGCATAATCCGTTTGTTGAAGCGGGAGATGAATCGGAGTATTGCATTACATTTTTTCTTAGACAATGACGCTAAATGAAAATAAAGAACTTGCGCTGAGGAGGATTAGAATACATCATCGATTCTCTTGTCTAGCAACAGACAAAATCCGTTTAAGTTTGACATTTCCGATTTGAGAATTAAAGAGGTTTAGAAGAACGACATTCAGTAACTAATTTGAAAAGGTAAAATTTATGTATGACGAAATTGCAACAAGTATTCCCTGAAAGCTTTTAAATCCTATCCCTTATCTCTCTGTGCTAACATATGCATTTATCTTTTCGGATGTTGAAAGTCAGACCAAAATAGCAACCAATCTCACAAATCGCATATGTTATTGATCCGGATATAATAATATACGGTAAATAAAGCATGATAGTCTTCCCACCCGCGACGTCCGCTTTTTAAAAGTTGTCAATGAATTTCTCTTTACGTAAGCATATTCTTAGTTATTTACTGCATCTTTCATTATAAAACTCTTATATTATTACATCAACCACAAATACTGTTACGTTGTCGAAGAAACAAACATCATAATATTCTGCATAGCTGAAAAAAGAAGACACAAACATTATCACCAACTTAAAACCGTTTTGTTAATGTCATACATAATGTCTGATAGAGATGAATTAATTTATTTAATATTTTTTATTAATATTAATAACATTACTAATATCTGTAATAGTTATAATAAAGCATGTCTCTATTTGAATTTTTACCGACATCTTTACAAAAAGTGACAGTTAAGTCTGCATTTTAGTACAGAAAAATGTGCATACATTAACTTTTATAAAAAATATCATTTTTTTCTATTGGGAGTAAATTTCACGTTTGGTACAACATAGTTATAGAAAATAAGTATTTACATTAAAATGTCCCATAAAAATGGAATCAGATATTTACTTCGATTAAAAAGAAAGCCTTCACCTCGCTATAAACATATCTGCACAAAGCTTATTTATTTCAGAAATGGTTTGGCAAAGAACATTTGTTTGTAATAAGACGTGAATAGTTGGTTTAACAAAAACATTGTAGTATACAAAACGTAAATACTTCTCTTAGTAAATAAAAATTGTCCATGTGTGCTCTTCGTCACTACGTGTATCTCACGTGTTCGCGTTCTATTCAGCCATTATTTATGCGAATTTCGAAGATCGCGTAAAGTTTAAGTGACAGAAAACAGACCGCAAAGCATATTTTACATTTTCTTTACCTTTGCATTTTTTATACATAATTTTCGCTATACGTCATTATTTTAAATTGATTTAAAATTACTTTTCTCTAAGCTTAGATTCAGATTATGTAAGTTTGTGCCTTAAGCTTTTCATAAATATATGTTTTTTCTTCATTTAACCCTGTCCATCTTGAGAAAAATCATATCTATAGTATAACTAACTAAATTCATAGCATAACTAACTTTTTTCGTATTTTTTATTTTATGAAAACGAAAATAAAGTTTGGTTTAATTTTAGTATGAGAACGCGTATTTATTTTTGTTTTTATTCTAAGTGATAAAGAGTGAAATAAATTAATTGTTTATGAAAACGAAAAAAAAGTCTGGTTTAATTTTAGTATAAGAAGTTATTGAATTATATATAAAAGAATGAGAAGTAACGTAAGTCGATTTTAAATGTAACTAATTCAGTATAATCTAGACATAAAAATAATACTTAATAGGTTTCTTATTATTACAGGTTTATTTTTGTTTAAAATGCGGCGTAGTGTTTCGGCGAACGATTTGATGCGTAATGTCTATGTAAGCTTTGCTTTGAGTTCATCTTTTACAAACTATGAAACGATTTAACTTGATTGGCGTTCCTTGTTAAATGATAGCGAAACGGTTGTTGAGGAGGGTAATGGTTATTAATTCATAGAGAGAAATTAGCGTGCTACAATCTCTTTGGTTTCATTAGTTGGGAGAGGCTTACAGAGGAGAATGAAAGTAAGGTTTTGGTTTAGGTTATACAAATAATTTTAAGTGTCTGGAAACACGGTCGAATATATTAGGCGACTGAAATTGTCGAAATTCTCGTATACAGTCGGGATTTATCCGCCCACGTTTATATAGATTACCCAAAACTCACAAAGCGGTATTCCCAGTAAGGTCCATTCTCTCTATGGTAGGGTCATCACAGCACAAAGTTTGCAAAATGGATCTTTAATATTTTACAACCAGTATTGAAGTACCATAGTAAATACTGCTAAAAAGAGTCATTATATTTTGCCAATTACATTCAAAATTCTGAGTGTGTTCATAACCGTATGTTCTTACGATATTAACAACCTATTTACCTGTGCTCCTATTTTGGAAAGAATAGATATCTGTGCCGGTTTTTTTTTATATCATAGTCAGTTATTGCAATCTTCAATTCCTGAAAGACTATTCGTGCAGTTGCTGAAATGTGCCACTACATCCGTGGAATTCAGTTTTAACGATGTAATATATAGGCAAATAAATGGTGTATCCATGGGCTCAGTCCTGGGACCGACAATGGCGAATATTTTTGTTCGTTTCCATGAGAAGGAATTATTATCCTGACCCACTAAATCCTTAGTCTACTTTCGATATGTAGACGACACATGTTGCCTTTTTAAACAATCAAACGGAGGCAAATAAATTCCTATCCTTACTTAATAGCATTTATCCCGCATTAAAATATACCTATGAAGGTCAGCGCAATTCCACTTTAGCTTTCCTCGATGTATTGGTAACAAAAACTCCATCGAGTTACCTACGTTTACAAGACTATATACCCGCTGGGATTCATTTTGTCTTAACAAACGAAAAGTAAACTTAAGTTGGACTCTAACACACAGAGCCCTTATGATTTGTTCAAAATCAAAGTTGGACGAAAAAATAAAAATTATAACAAACACTTTGTCCAATAGAGTGTGATTAGGTTAGTCATCAAAACGAAAATCAATACTTTTTTCTGATATAAAACCAAATAGGGTGACTAAATGCTCGAGTTACATTCGTTTACCTAGGTTAGACACAGTCAGTGGGAAATTCGCCAAGCAAATCATCTCAACAGTTGGAAATTGCAATTTTGCTTCGAATGTGCGTGTTGTGTTCTCTGCAAACCCTTTATTGGCGTCCTCTCGAAAAAACGTTTTACCCCTACCCCACCATAAAAATAATGTAATTTATCATTTTAAATGTGGTTACAGTGCCAACTATGTGGGTAGGACGACGTTAAGATTGGATAGTAGAGTCTAACAGCACATTTCTAATAAAATTAGGAATAGCACCTCCCGTACAAGGGACGTTCAAAATAACACATACGGGTCTTCAATTACAGATCATTTGCTTAAAAAAGCCGCCGTGCGCTAGGAATTCCAGCATTGATTCCGTCACGATCCTCAGTAAACAAAGTGATTGTCTATTCGGACTAAATGTGATCAGTCTCTAAGATACACTGTACATATACCATAACGGTGTTTTATTTTTCTCTCTTTATTCCATCTTCTCATCCCTTTTTTTTTAATTCCGTCGTATTGGTTTTACATCCCTCGATACAGCTTTTGTTAATAGAGGGTGAAACCGGTCGGCAAGCGTTTTTTATGTTTAACTTTTAATCATGAACAACAAAACTAGTCTTACCTTTATGCCTGTAATAATAAAAATGCGTACTCCCAAAACATCATGAAATCTATAAATGTATACACATATTCCAACGTAATAGAAAATTAAATACATAAACATTTTTTTCATTATTCATATATATATATATATATATATATATATATATATATATATATATATATATATAGTTAAAACTGATAACATAAATAAGTTGAGAGATGAAGGCTTACATATTTATCGCTTTAATTGACAGAATGCTTATGATCTCAGTTCAACTGCTGAAGAAAATAACATGTTCTGGTCATCCGTAGATTGCGTACTATAATTATAGTTTTATTAATATGTTCCACGCATGTATTGAGCATTGATGACTAAATACGTTAACATATATGTGCACAATATAGTATTTTATAATATAAGTATATAAACTGACCCGTATCACGCCATTGCCCGTGAAATTTAATTAACTGAATAAAGTATTGAACTATTGTATTATTTTCTACTTATGATTGTCGGACGCGAACCAAGAACCCTACAATATTAATGTAAAAGAGCAAACAGAATAGTATAACCTTGAAGCATCAAAATTGTTGAGTAACACAATTGGGCTTCCAGCTATTTGGTTTGATTTCATCAAGCAGTTATTAATTTATGACATGTAACATGTAATTTTTAGGAGCAAAAATTGCTCATTCAATTTATTGTTAAGTTAAGTGAGTGAGGAAACAACTGATGCAATATATGTAGTAGAAACAATCTTAGTTGATTGTTTCAATCTTGCCTTCAACTACTTATATAAGTAGGGAGGAAAACTCATTGGGGCTACTATTGAGATGCATACGCATGTTTGTAGATCATTTTACAGTCTTGATGTACTTCCACAAATATGACAATTTAATGGAGCATTGAGCTCAACAGCAACTCTTCCACGTTGAACAATAAGAGGTTTGTGGCAGAAAGTCACCTGATAATAAAAGTGTGATGCCACCCATAACATCATCACGTCTCTTGAGATCATGCGATGTTTTATCATGGGTTTTGAGTGCTTTTATATTATATAATAAAAATACCTCCAAGTGAATCAAACAATATAAGGGCACCCTGCTGATTTTCTGCAGTATGAACTGCAGAAAGAAAACACATGGATCTGCTTATTATTTGGTTGTGCGATACAATCTCGAACAAGTGGTGTTTGCTCATGCGGTTGATAACAAATTGGACGCGCCTATGTAATAATTACCAGATGTCAATTAGATATGTCAGGTGAAGTAAGCCCTAATTTTGTCAGTGTTTTACCATTCATCTTCGATATAAACTAAAACAATATAAGAAAATGTCGTCTTAAAATGTTATATTAACATTGGAAGTCGATTGCGCTTCCATAATTCTTTTTTAATTTACTTATCTTTTTGTTAGGGTAAGGGTTAGGGTTTAGGGTTAGGGTTAGGGTTTAGGTTAGTGCATTCTGCCGGGTGGCAGACATTCACACGTTATTTAAAAGACTCCAACCTACAGATCTTTTTAAGATTTTAACAATCTCTTTAAGTGCAATTGTTGATATCTCTCTTGCACTAGGTTCACGTGTATATTCGCCAGGTACTTTTTGAAATTCGTTTAATGAGCCTCGTTTCTCCTATACTTACTGGAATGATTGAGATCTTCCTAAGATTCAAATTGTTTTTTCATGTCGTATTTACGATGTTGGTATTTCGTTATCTTCTCAATCTCAGCTCTGTTTAAGCCAGTATCATGAGATACACTGACTTCAACTAGGGTTGCTACTTTCTCTCTCTTATCCCGTGCGATTTTTAACAGCTCCTTTTTTATAAGTGTGTAGCTGTAGTAATTACATAGTCATAGTGGATAGTCCATGACTCATCTGTAACAATTCTTTCTGGTATATGTTCCCAAGACTTGTTGCTACACTGGATATTCAACTTTTTAAAGATGGTCCCGTAAATATATTTACAGACTCCATTGTGTTGCATTGCATATGAGCCACCCTCATCAGAACCTTAAAACTAGGTATAAATGGTTCACATATTCTACTCCTATGCAGCAGGACCAGCACTTGTTGTTTCTGAGACAATTCATCTTCTTAAAAGTCATTACGCTATCATCTTGGAAGCCATAATCATCTTCCTCTGATTATAGAGGGCCGATCCTCCTGTAATACAGTATACAGAGCCTTCTTTATCTATATATCCCTAGTACAGTTCATTCATAGAATATTTGGCTAAATGTTGGTTGGCCTATTCTACTAGTTTTCTGCAATGGAAGGTATTGGTGTATTTCTGGCAGCTCTTTAGGGTTATTTCCGTGGCATGCTTGTTTGTTTTCTCGGTTTAATCTGTAAGAGAGTATTGTTGAAAATGTTCGGCTGGTTTTGTAATAGAGCTTTTTCTACTCACAATTGTTTATTTATATTGATGCACCATTATAATATTTGGGTTCTGGGAGCTTATCAGATAATAGTGGCTCAATGTCGATGCCCATTTTCTAGGAGACACATACCTCCTGCTCTTCTGGGCAGATACAACCTTGGTAAATACTAGTATTTGTGCAGTGTCAACAGCTTTCTCGTCATAGTGGCTGGCTATTTAATGTCGTTTTGTGGTCAGTTAATAACGCCAAAGATATATCTTATCACTGACATGCCAAGTTGGTTAATTATAGTTACTTTTTTTTTCTTTGTAAGCATAATTTTGCGAGTTTTTTTACACGGCGTACATATTCTCTGCCTATCTTTTCTCCTATCTTGACATGTTTAATTGAATCGCTTTCTTCTATTCCAGTGCATTTATATTGTTTTTGCTCTTCTAGATCTGTAATTCCAGCTTGTTCATCAAGTTGTATGTTTTCTAATTGGATCTTTTTTACAGCTCCGTGGAAGTACTTGCCACATTTGGTACATGCTAGACGTCATTCCAATATATTTGTTATAAGGTATGTACAACCTGCAAGAGTCAGCTTAGGTCAGCGTCTTAACTGGCATACAGCATGATGTCATCTATTAATACCATATGGTTTACTCTTTTGTTTGAGTGTTTTAGCGGTCCTGGCTTAAGTTGTTGCTACTCCGGCATCCATTCAGTAGCTTACGTAGCGGGTCTATCTTTCTTCAGTGATTGTCATTGTTCAATTGGTTTGAATGATGACATGGTTGTTTGCCACACCTTTATATGTACAGCCATGGTGTTCTGGATTACCAGATGGTTTTTATATAATTCAAGGGGCCGCAGTAGCGACAGGTGGGGCACACTATCATATGCCTTCTGATAATCGATTCGAGCCATGCTTAGGTTTCTTTACTTCTTTCTACAGCCCTCACAGATGGTCGTATTAATCAACAACTGATCATTGTTGCTAAAACACTTTCTCCTTAATTGTGCATGTTCTTATTCGAGGTATGATTCGGAAAAGAGGTGTTAATACATGCTGTCTTCAACTAAGCCAGTTAATAGCTTGTAGTTTGTAATGAGACGGCAGATGGGGTTGGACTTACTAGGGCGTTGTATATCACTCGTTTTGTCATAAATTGCGTAAGTTGTCTATGCTAGTTTTGTTGTGATTCTGGAACGATCCGAGTTGCGCTTTAGCATTTCAGGCGTTTTCTCTAGCTCTGGTATGTCAGTCTTGTTATCATAACTGAGGTATATTCAAGATCCAGTTGATCTCTTGATTGCATGATCCTTAATTCTGATACAGAAGCCTCGAGTAGTTTTCTAACCTTTGCTTTTTGAGTGTGTTATGAAACACCTATTGAACAGTCTTACATTCTTTTTGAAATGTGTTTTCCACTTCGCTTTCGTCTTCGTGTCCTAGTTTGTATTCTTTCGGCAAATGCTGAAATCTTCCCTCTATATTTGTCTTATATTTTGAACAGAGTCTGCAGATGATGTTCTTTTGCCGCCTCTGTAGTGTAAACGCTGCAAGGAATATTTGAGTTGAGACAATTTCTTTCTGTATAAGTAAAGTTGCTGTTGAAGATTTAGTTTCCAAGTTGGTGTTGTGCTTAGTGCTCTTAGGTTTTATTTATTCAGGAATTTAGGGTGCACTTTTCTGACGATGTAGATTCCCACAGCAACGTAATGATTAAACAATTCTTTGGAGATCGATGTTTGTTCTTTTCATTACAGCCTTGGTAGCTCTTGAGTGCTCAATTTGAGACAGTTGTCTAGTTATGAAAGACTAGGTTTAAGTGAGGTAATATCTGATGATGGTAGTTAGATATTTGTCTGGAAACCAATTGATGAAGTGGATCCTTGTGCTGATGGAAATCTATGGTAGCAAGTCATGGGCCAAAGCTGGATCCAAAGCTGAAAGGTGATGTTGTTATGGCTGTACTTGTGGTGTAGTGGGTTAATCGATGATTGGAATTGTGATGGGTCCTTCCAGTAATATTTTGGTCTTATCTTCACAAGAATTAAAATAGAAACGATGTTGATAATAGCAATAGTCCGATGACTAAATTTAATGTTGTAAACTTCAGTTATTGCTCCCGGACAATGCCGAGTATACCAAAATGTTATTAAATCCATGGTCCCGGACAATTCTGAGTTTATTACCCCCTGTTTTCATAATAATTCAAATATAAATGATGTTGATGATGTAATTAGTCCGAAGATCTAATGTGATGCTGTAATCTTACATTTATTTCCTTAAGACACCGCAAAGTAAAACAAATGGTTCCGGCCAATTCCCAGTTTCCCCCTCGTTATAAACAAGATGTTGCGGATGATAATGGCTCAAAAACCAAAGGTAATACTGCAATATTTTATTTATTGCTCTTGAAAAACGCTGCTTGAAACAAATGCAATGAAATTCATACTCCAGGAAAATTCCAATTTTGTTGCCCCCATCCTCCTTTCCCAATAATCAAGGGAGGCGTGAGAGCTCTCCACCCCTTAATAGACTTCAAAAACGACCTATGCTGGAAATCCTATTTCTTTTATCAATCATAACTCAAAAACCAATAAACCAAATTAGTTAAACATTTGCACAATTTTTTTATAGGTTCTATGAGTGTAGAATTTCAGCATCATTAGTCAAAGCAACCCAGAGATCGGAAAGTTCGATCATGAAATCATGTTATCCGTGTGTACGTGCGTACATCTGTGCCACCCTGTATCTCATCAACTATTTGATGGATTCAGCTGATTTTTAGCAGAGATAGAGGTTCTACGGTCTAGTTGATGTCATTTAAATTTCAGTTTACCATATACCTTAGTTCTCCGGAAAATTCAAAAAAACTTTAAAATGACTATTGTATTGAGCCAACACATAGACATATTGACACCAACGCACCCACAGACACAACGACACCAACGCACAGACAGATACAATGAATTTATCTCCAAACTTTCTCTTATGAAAACAAATGATGATTGACTCCATTAAATAACTTTGAATGAAATGTATTTTATTTAATTGAATAAGGAAGTTTTTATTACGATTTCCTGTCAGATGAAATCGAAAGTCTTTTCAAAATTTGCAATTTCTCATAACCAAATTCAACGAAATATCGACCTACCTATATATCTCTCTATCTCTATATATATATATGTCTATAATTGTTGATTATATATATATATATATATATATATATATATATATATATATATATATATATATATATATATACAGATTATAACGGAATTAGAATAATAAAAATTTTTTTAAACATAACTCCATCCCATTACTAAGTTACATTTTAACATAGGAATAATAAAGCCTTAGAGAAAACAACGTTGATTAACTCACAGTTAATATAAGTATATATATTTACTGTGAACAAATGTGTTCTAGTTTGAATTGTATCATGAGTAAATATACATTAATCATAATTTTTAAGAAATATTTACCTGTGAATATTGGAAGATACATTGATTAATCAAACTACCAACTATATCAGTTATGAGAAGGCATTGTATTGAGGCATAGCCTTTACAAAAGTAGTGACATTCAATGAAAAATGCCAGTATACTGAAATCATATGCCCTTAATAGGGTTAATGTTATACCGGCCGTTCTAACAGAAGGGAAACTACACCGGTTCTCACTATAAATAGTGCGAGTCACCAGAGTCATGAGAGAGAGAAAAAGGACAGACTTGTAACTGTCTAGCCAAGTGCCAGTCAGTTTCCTTGCCTAGTACCTTTTATGTTAATACACTTGTTATCTTAACCCAACCTCGACTTGACTTCTTTTTACTGTTGGACTACTTCACAACAGATTGGCGACAAGAAATCGAAACGATATCACTGCAGAAAATCACCCAAAGTTATTGATATACAAGGATTCACAAGATCTTCGCGGAAAAACGTCTTTTCAAACAGATATTTGGATTCGCAAGGATTAACAGCAAATAAACCACTACAAGAGTAGTTAAGCGACGGAAAAAAAACACAAACTCAAAACTTGCTACCAAAAATCGAAAACTAGAAAACGCGAAAGACATTTTCAATTATTAAAATAATTGAATACACTGACACCTTTATTTTTTTTTCCCTTCAAGTTCACTGACTCGTTAAGATAAATGGTATCCGCGTCAACTATTACAGCTATTGTGTAAGTTTGTCGTTATTATTAGGACAACATCTGATATTTGAGCAAGATCCGGATTGACTATTTATTAAAACGGTCTACTACAGAATTGTCGAGGGCAAAGAAGGGCGCGCAGTGAAAAAGATATATTCGCGTAAGTAAGTTGTGCTTCTAACAAAAAAACTGTTAAATAAGCAAGTCGCATTTTTGCAAAATGCAAAGGGGTTAAAAAGATTTCCCATAAAACTAGTCTTATTAGGCATATAGCGACGGACTTGGTTTTGTAAAACTACGTACACATATGAAAAAAAGGATTTTTTTTCCTCAGTTTTGTTTTTCAAACCAAAGAACTGAGATTGAACTTTAGTTTTTGCTAAGAAATAATATATTTCTTGCTTTGTGTGTTGGTTGAGCAAACTAATTATATCAAGCACGTTGTGGGGAAAACTGATTTTTTTTACAAGTGTAAATTGTGTGGTGCATAATTTGAATTCGGAAATGATGGACGCTGAATTCAAAGATTCTCTTTTTCAATTCGTTAAATTCTAAACTGAACAAAATGTTACGTTACAAAGACAGCAAGTTGAACAACAAATGGAACTTCAAAGAAAACAAGTTGAAATTGAGGTGAAATTTAGAAGAGAGTTGTTGGAACAGCAAAAAGCCCAAAGAAAAATGCATGCTGAACAACAAGAGCTGGCGACAACACGAGAAGAAAGATTTTAAAAAAGACTCCTACAACAGCAGAAACACTTCGAAGAACTCTTGATAAAACACATGAGGAACAGAGAACATTTCTGGAGGCAACACAGTTAACGAAAGCAAACGAGAATCATAATGCCTTCTCCCAGACGGCTGTGTGGAGCGCCATCAAAATTTTCAATTATAATCCAGAAGGCAATGTCACTTTTGCTCACTTCTATAGAAGATATGAGGATATTTTTGTATCGGACTGCAGTACATGGACAGACTCAAAATAAGTTAGCTTTTTGTTAAGAAAATTAGGAGCTGACGAGCATACAAAGTTCGTGAATTTTATCCTTCCAAAAAAGACCTGTGAGTTAAACTTCCGGGAGGCAATTACTTTACTAGCAGAACTGTTTTCTACAAAAAACTTCTCTTTTCCACCGGAGATATAAGTATATGAATGTCACTAGAAGAGAGGAAGACGACTACATTACGTATGCAAGTATAGTAAATAAACTTTGCGACGATTTTAAATTAGAGGAATTATCATCGGATAATTTTAAATGTTTAATATTCATGCAAGGTCTGGTCTTAAATAAAGACTCCGAAATAAGACGTCGTATTTTAAATAAACTCGAAAGTGAGCCATTTTTGTTGCGTTGAAACAGGACAGTCGTGACATAGAGGAAAACAAAGTGTCGCACATTAAAAAGATCCATCAGAAGAAAAAATTGACTTCAATGAATAACCAGAGAAAAAAACATGGAAAAGATCCACCTGGACCGTGTTAAAGGTGTGGAGATAACCATTGGTACAATGAGTGTCCCTACATATTCAGACAATGTGACAACTGCCACCAGAAAGGACATAAGGCATCACGTTGTAGGAAAAAATCTGGTAGAAAGACAGCCATTAATCTGACAGTAATTGAACCTGACGAACAAAATATCCGGAAATATGTACAGGTCAAAATGCTTAAAAAAAAGTAAGACTACAGCTTGATAGTGGGTCTGACATTTCCACCATTAATGTAGAAGAAGCTTGAGAGACCGACTATGATCAAATCACAAAAAACGGCGAGAAGCGTCAGTGGTGAAAAAATATCCTTCGAAGGGGAATTATTGACGATTATTTCTTTCCAGAATAAGACCGAAAAAGCAAACATTTTTGTTAAGCGAAAATCGAATAATCTTTTTGGAACTGATCTAATTGAAGAGTTTAGATTATGGGATCTGCCTTTAAGCTCCTTTTGCCAAAAGGTTGAGGATTCGAATGTGGAGGCAGAAAAACTCAAGAGGGAAACAAAAGAAAATTTTCCAGACGTATTTTAAGGTGGTCTTGGAAGGTGTACGGAAGCGGTAGCAAAGTTTGAAGTCAAAACAAATGAACTGTGTGTGTTCAGAAAGAAAATAAATGTTCCATACGCCACTATAGACGGTGAATTCGGAAGACTCGGGAACATGGCTGTCATTTCAAAAATTGATCACAGTGAGTGGGCTTCACCTACAGTTTATGTTAAGAAAAAGAACAAGGAGATTCGGGGTTGTGCCGACTTCTCTACATGCATCAACAAGGCATTACAAGATCACTATTACCCTCTTTCGAGCCCTGAGGAAATATTTGCGAAACTGAGTGGAGGAAAATATTTTTCTAAAATCGACCTCAGCGACGCTTATCTGCAAATCCCTGTCGATGAGGAGTGTTCAAAACTGCTATGCATCAATACCCATAAGGGATTATACAAATTTAACCGACTTCCTTTTGGGGTCAAGGTCGCCCCTGAAATTTCTCAACAAATTATGGACATGATGTTAAATGGGATGGATTTCGCAGTAGGGTATCTGGACGATGTATTAATGAACAGCGTTAGCAAAGAACAACACAAGACTCATGTAAACCAAGTATTCAAAAAAATCTAGGATTATGGGTTTAAACTCAAAGATGAGAAATGTACTTTTTTCATGGAAAAAAAAATAAATGGAAAAATAAAATACTTAGTGCAAATCATCGATGAACAAGGAAGAAGGCCAGACCCAGATAGGGCTATGGCGGTAAGGTACATGCCTGCTTCAGAAAATATTGCGTCTCTACACAGTTTTTTAGGGTTGGCGAATTACTACAATGTGTTCGTACCAAACATGCATTAACTAAGATCACCCTTAAATGAACTGTTAAAGAAAGACCAAAAATGGGTCTGGACGCAAGAGTGAGAAGAAGCGTTTCAGAAAAGATATCTTAACGTCTGACTTGTTAAAAACCCATAGCCCATGCATCCCAGATACTTCTACCAGCCGAAAAAATACTCTCAAATTGGGAAAGAGGCTATAAGCATTATATTCGCGGTAAGGAAATTTCATCGTTTCCTGCACGGTAGACAATTTCTGTTACAAACAGACCACAACCCCTTATTAACGATTTTTGGATCGAAAAAGGGACTACCACAACACACTGCGAATAGACTCCAAAGATAGGGTACCATTCTTCGTAACTACAATTTTCAAATGGAGTATGTACCATCTAAGAAATTTGGTCATGCAGACAGGTTATCAAGGTTGATGCCTAAGCAGACAGAAGCATTGGAGGATATGGTGATAGCAGCCATTCAAGCGTAAGCTGACGTAAAAAATACGTTTTGTGACACAATAAGAGAACTTCCAGTAACGCTTGATTAGATTAAGAGTCATGCAGAGGTGGACGAATTCATCATAAGCACGAAAGAAAAAAATCAACAATAACCAACTAGATGATGGAATTTATTCAACATCCTGTTATATAGCGACAGGGTTGTAATTCCTATGACATTAAAGAAAAGAATGCTCAAGGAATTCCATGTAGGACATCCAGGCATATCGAGAATGAAAAGCCTTATGCACTCTTTCGTTTACTGGACAAACATGGATAAGCATATCGAAGAAAAAGTCAGAGAGTGTAGAGGATACGCCTTAGCTATGAAAGCTCCGACTCAATGAGGATCGTGGACTAAACCGGACCGACCTTGGTCTAGAATTCACTTAGACTTTGCGGGACCACTGGGAGAGTTCTACTATCTCATTGTTGTAGACAGCCTTGCTAAGTGGCCGGAAGTACTAAAATGCAAGGACGCCACATCCGAGGCAGCTATCAACTTCCTATACGAACGCTTCGCTAGGTTTGGAGTAGTATACTGCATTGTCACCGACAATGGTACTCAATTCACGTCTACTGAATTTGAACACCTTTGCGAAGATCATCTCATCGAGCATATAACAATCCCTCCATACCATCCAAGAAGCAATAGACGGGCAGAAAAATTCGTTGGCATATTCAAGAGAGCTCTAAAAAAAGCTAGTGGATCACCGACGGATAAGTCAATCCAACAGTTTCTGCAAGTTTACAGAGTCACACCGAATGCAAACATCGAAACGTCGAAGACACCTGCTGAGGTCATGTTCGGACGCAAGGTTAGATCGATTTTCCACAAGTTGTTACCAAACCAGGATAGGGCAAACCTAAAAGAAACGATAACAAAAACACGTTATAAAGTTAGCAAAAAAGTTTTTTATGAGATTTACAGAAACAATAGAACTTTCTGGGAGTCCGGCACTGTGGATAAATATATAGGCAACATGGTCTATATGATTAAGGGACCAGATTTCGTGCACAAACGTCACACTAACCAAATCCGGAAAAAGATACTCGAACAGTGAGGTGACCAGATCGCCCGAGGAGGACATCATGGACACAGTGTTTGATACTTTTCAAGTGCCTATACAAGAGACTGCTCCTGAGATTAGGAGATCAAAATGAAAACGGAAATCGACTGAGTTGATGATGGTGATTCCCAAACAAAAACTTTATTAACCCCCAGATGGGATATTTTCAAAGGGGGGGGGTGTTACAGCGGCCGTTCTAACAGAAAAGAAACTACACCGGTTCTCACTATAAATAGTGCGAGTAACCAGAGTCACGGGAGACAGAAAAAGGACAGACTTGTAACTGTCTAGCCAAGTGCCAGTCAGTTTCCTTACTTTGTACCATTTATGTTAATACACTTGGACTACTTCACAACAGTTAAGATAAAAATGTACAAAAGCAAAGAAATTCTCAAATGTTTGCACTTTTATTGTTATTAAGAGTATGCGAGCACAACAGGGCTATGTATGAAAGGAGGGCATACAATTTATTTCTAACATATTCGAATTCCTTCCATTTTATCTTAATTTGTTAATCTCAACACTCATTTCAGCGATTCTATTTTTTAATTGTTATCATTCATTTAAAAGCAGACAATTACAAAATGAAATCTAAATTACCGCTTAATTGACAATTCTTTTTCCATTGAGAATTGTTTCATATTTAAGAGATTTTTAAATAAATCGTTTATAGATGAAATTTAAAATTCGCCCTTTACACCTTTAACGTTTTCACTAGTCTTGTTTTTTTAATATAGAGTTTGTTTGCTATTTCTGGCCTATCAAAATCCGAATGAAATTAAAACTGACAGGTATAAAATATTTATTATGCATTTTATCAGGGTTAATTGTATGCACACATCTTGACTTCCCCTATTTCCAATGTGTCAGTTGTTATTGGACAACCTTGCATTTAAAATGTTTAGTATTTAGTTACATTAGCCGTTGTTATATTGCAGGAGATTATTTCTTTCTGTCTAAGTATTTTACATGTTTCAAGTTGGTTTTCTATCATTTTAAATTTGTTTAAATGCGTACACACATTCCGATTAGAAAATTAGTTCGTCGGTCAATCAATCATACTTTAATTTACTTTCAAATTATTTCCATAAAAGGTTATTTCTGTTTGTTGGTCTGTCACGATTAAATCTCAAATAAAAATGTTCTCGGTCTGTCACACTTACTTTTGAAATTGAATTTTCCATGGTTTGTTGTATCAACATTTGACGTTATATTACTTAAGTATAGCTAAACATTCCACACAAAACTATTGCGTAGAAATTAAGCTGGCGTGAATTATGCTGAATCTGACTACGTCGACATATAAAGATGGCACGCAGTGAATATAGTGAGTTAATTTACGCTGAGAATTAATTTTCTTTTTACAAATACAATCGTATCACATGCAAAAATGTATAAGAGTTACATTATATTACATAAAACGACGTATGAATCGGTATAAATAAAACCATTTTCAGTGCTCAATCTCTACCACTGGACGAGTGAAAACAAGAGTAATACTTGTGTATGTAATACGTATATTACTCTTTAATATACTTCATCTAGTATGCATTTTTATTTGTTAAAAAGAAATAAACGTCCACAAAAATCATATAAGTTTTTGAGCAAAATAATTATTCTTTGTTCTTCAACGATTACATCTATGAAGCTAAGTGAATCGAAATGAATTCACTATCACAGTTAAGTAAATTAAAATTATACACCGCAACTTCTGGTACGACAACAATTACTAATAACTGAGCTGTTGTCAACAAAACACAGTTGTTAGCTGCCAAGTGCGCTTGCATATTTGGTGTGTCCTAAACATAGCGACAATTGGATATAACATTTGTTCTGTTACAACCCGGGTACGCTTAAGTTTTTTAAATAGAATGTGTGTTAGTCTGTCATTCTTACAAGTAATATATTTTTGATAGTATATATATATATATATATATATATAGAGAGAGAGAGAGAGAGAGAGAGAGAAAGAGAGAGAGAGAGAGAGCAAACATATGCTACACTATCACTCAAAAGGAGGAGGTAATTCTGGTCAAGGTGTTTTTATGACGAACGAAAATATACTACAATACTTTCACAAGTGGAGGTAATGTCTGGGAGGATGCTATCATAACAACATAACATATACTACACTCCCACCTTCACCTAAATAGGAGGAGGTACTGGTTGGGAGAATGGTAGCATAAAAAACCAACTCCCCCCCCCCCCCCCAGAGAAGAGGTAATCATGGTTCCATGACAAAAGCATATGCACTTCACTACAAACCTCTAAAAATGAGAATGTAATGCCTATGAGGATTGTATATGGCAGCACAATAGATGATACACCCTGCCCCCCTGAATTAAGCAAAACAATATTACATTAGTCTGAAATAGTATTGTAAACTTAATTGAGCATTAAAATATAGTAATTGTATAGTTTCACCTTCAAACAGGCGAACTCTCTATCATTTATAGATGTCTGAAATAGCGGTTTTGTCATGAAAAGATCAGATTAAATGGAAGTTACTGGAGAAGATCATATATGTGTATATGTACTTACATTGTGACAATTGTTCTCTGGTAAATTTTAGTTCAAAGAGCACGTTATTAAAAGTCAACTGTGCAAAAAATTAACTTACTTTCACTACTGTTAATTAAACATGAATCGAGAATGCTACGTTTTATGATTCTTATTCTGCTATGATATAGCGTTTCTACCTTCATCCTCGCTGTATCTACAGCGAACCGAGTCAATGGTTATAAGTTCACAGCGTGCAATAATAGACCGTTCTTACTTTTCACTCATTTAATAATTGACACTCCAGGGATTTTATGCTTACAATCAGTGATGTTCTCAACACGCTAGGGAGCAATAGTCTCACACAGCTGAGATGATCTGGATGAAACATAAGAGTCTTTCAAAGTGTTGCTTATTTTGAGTTTTGAACATACATGATATATTTTAGGGTAACTTTTCAGAAACATTAATCGAAAATTTCGATCAATTTGATACATTCATACATTTTCTTAAACTCTATTGTTTTGTGCACATATAAATTATCTAAATTACATTGAAGATAATTTGTACTTCATTATCTTTATATAGTTAGAAAATCCAAGTATTAATAATACAAACATTTGTATTACGCTTTCTTGATCTGCTTAGTTCTCTAAAAGTATACAATAAGACTATAATTGTGTGCATTGACTTCTCCTCTATATTGGCACGTATATTTCAATTCGGTTTCACAACTTCGTCTTGCTTCCTGTGTCTATTTGTGCCAACTAAACACTGAAACTAAAAGATGACGTACTACTTCAATGGAAGAAAGGTGGCGTACATAAATAGTATTTACTCGATGAAGCACTTTAGAAAAAAAAGATGACGGACTCGTCACACCTGACGCCGTCACGAACAACCTACAAAACAGTCACCAATGGGCAACATCTGATACACAGTAATGCTCTCTATTTTTGCCTCGAAATTATTTTTCTTTTATATTACACAATGTCGTTAGTCTAGTCATTTCAAAAATTAAATCGGATATATTTTAACATCTTTCAGTTATTAGCTTTTATTCTACTCTGTTTAATCAACTAATGTCATTAATATGCGGTCCAGGTTCTAATCGCACCGGAAAAAAGGTTTATTTTCTATGTAAATGTTAGCTATTTTATTTTGTGGTGGAAGAAATGACGTTTCTTTCTTCCCAATTCGTACATGCCAGACAAAAATAGATTCTCGTTCGCCTCGTATACGACAAATAACTCTACCCTCTCTGCTGCTAGACTCCAGCTGCGGTTCAACACTTCAACTACAAACAATTTACGGTTATTTAATGTCGAAACACAAGACCTATTCATAAATGAATTATGTATACTATTAATTGAAGATAAACCCATTTTATGTAGATCACTTGATCTTCAGTTTATAGTATACATGATTCATTTACCAATTGGTCTTGTGTTTCGACATTAAATAACCGTAAATTGTTTATAGTTGAAGTCGTAATAATGTGTTTGTAGCTGAAGTTGGGAACTGTAGGTTCAAACGTTTCCCACTAGTACAATTCCATATATGACGAGAATAGATCCGATAGGACGCGAATACGGCATAACAATCTCATAATCTTAAATAGTATTAATTAGGCTAATCACCCGCTCCCATCAAAGCGTAATTTCGAAAGCATAACTCAAATACAATTGAAAAAAAACTAATGACATAATAGAAAATTCTATTCCAAACAGTAAAAAATAAATCAATATTGAATACATTTTGTTAATATTCATGGGGCAATCGGCGCACCATAATCGATGCACGGCGATTGTTTTGAATTCTTGAGTCATTGTTTTCCAAATTTTTATTCAAGATTTTAGAACCGATTTCTATATTATGTCGACAACATTTCTCATGTAGACAGAGGGAATTTCCTTTTTCTCTTTTACACATATTGACAATATTTGATGGGGTGTATATAACTATTATTGTCATATTAAATATAAGCATTTTGGAATAGCTACAGTGATGCTTACGTTAAAATCTCGAGTCATGCATTAACAACATTTGTATTTTAACGTTTGATGATAGATTTAAATTTCCTTTCGATAACCACCCTTTTGTCGGCAAATGAAATATGTTTCTAAATGTTTTATAGATTTAATCATATGTCATTAACTCTTATTTTCACATTCAATTTATATTTTGATTTCAATTCTGATGATAATTGTCTGAGTTATTTAAGTTTAAAGACATCTTAAGGGGAGAACATTGGTAAATTAAACCCACTTTAATTTTTACTACATTCTATGTTGCCGTCATTTGAGCAGACTATTATTCTGTCGGTAGTATAATCATTTCGGCCATCCTCCATGGACGAACAATGAACCATGTCGTCGGTTGTAATGTTGTTATGTGCAATAATTGATCGAGTCTGCTTTCTCACTTGTGTGAGTTGAACCCCCAGAGATTATTGGCCTTTCACAACAGCTCAGATCGATAGTCGCGTAGGTTTGATATTATCTTCATGAAACACAAAATACTTTTTTCTCATTACTACCTTACTGTTCGTAGACACATACCTATCATTTATATTGCAATAGATGTAATGTTTATCATTGTATTTCTTTAGAAATAACATTTAGATTAAGAACTAATGTCGCGTTGATCGAATTTTGGATGCGCTAATGAATGATAGTAACACTATTACACATGGTTAAGTATCTACCACTATGATACCCACTATTGTTGGGTGCTATTTTTATGACACCGTGTGAGTAACGGAACTCTAAAGATGAACCTAAATACATAATATTGATATATGAATAAAAAATACGAATTCTCTATTTGTCATTCGACACTCCTTCTGCGAACTCACCCCTGAAATATTCATCCCACTTTATGTATCATTTTTCAGACCACTATTACAGGATGTGGTCAAGGCATCTGCTCCATAGCTAAAACGGGTTAGGGTTAAATGATTGGCTCAGACTCGATAAGTTTAATCTTTCTCCCTTAAGCGCTGGCGTTGACACGATTACCTTATTTTAGCATACAATTTCCTAAATGGCCATCATGATCTCACTCGGGACCTAATATTAACTTTTACACAAGAAAGACGTCTGCGCGGGTATTACTTTCTAGAGTAATAAAAATATCTATCCTACTTTCTGTTTTATCGCCGATTTCGATTGGCCCGGAGCAGAGTCACTTTCTCAATCATCATCACTGAAACTTTGATATAGTAAATGCACCAATGGTGCAGAAGTTCAAAGCGTTATTAAACAAGTTCTGCGGCATTTTATCATCTTCTTTGTTAATTCCTACCTCCCCTTTCTCTAAATGGCAAATGCATGTTTGTTATATATTTTCTGAAATTTATTCAATTGAACTGAAAAAAAGAAGAATCGACCTAAAAATTACAAGCACATTTTTCACTTTTATTAAAACTGAGAGAAGGTGTAATTACGTATGCACCTTTATTAACCAAGTTGTGTCGACAGATCAAGTTCGAAAAAGATAAGTTTCACCAAATGTTTATCATTTTCAGAATTACAATTAGCGGTAAAGAAAATGTAGATATGCTTGTTACATGTCGTTTACGGACTAAAACGACCGGGGACAACAAAAATAACAATAATAAGGTGTATAGGCAGATTCGAATTGTTAAGACTGCCCACGGGTTCTGATTAGCAGGCAGCTTTTTGTCTAAAAAAAAAAGAATTAAGTAATGTTTATTAACACGTATGTTTAACATCTTATATGGCATAGGAGTTTGATCGGATATTGTGATAAAAGAAGGTTGATGGTTGATTTTCTAGGCTTGATCAAAGAGGGGAGATGCAGCCAATAAAAGGAATATTAATTGTTACAAAGTTTTAACTGCCAATTGTCGTACACACATTTTACCATGAGAATCGTCGAATCGACAGTCGTAGTAAAAAAGGAAGATTTGCCATCTGTCACTTGTCAATAGGGCTGGAAACATTTCTAAAAAATGTTGACAAATAAGATGGCAAGAAAAGTTTATTAACAAAAGATAGGTAGGGGGATCTTTAAAACATTCGATAATTATTTAGCCTTTTTATTAGTTCGCCAGTTCAAAACATTTTTCTTAAAAGGCAGCTACTCTGAGATCTCCTGAATATTAGTGGCTACTTCTAAAAATTAAGTGAAAAAAAGAAGAGAACTTAAGTGGAATTTGCAGTGCCAAACTTGCACAGTCTCTGGTAGGGTATTATTACACTACAAATTGTATCGAAGTTGTGTATATGAACAGATCGATTATTACGATTAAACCGTGTTGATACTTATTTCTTGACACTGTCAGCGCCAGTAAGTAATTAAATAATATTCCTTAATCAAATCACATAACGTGTGGCGGAAAGTACGAGCCTGAGAATTTCCAACCGGACGCTAATTAGAACTATAAGCGAGGAAACGACTCGTGTCAGATAAAAAAACAACACTTTATAAAACTCTATTTTTGTTCTGAATATAAAATGTATTTCACGGTGACGTATAGAATAGAAAGAAGGAAACAGTTGGCATAACATGTGCTTCATATCTAACAGAAAAGTGTCGTGCGAAAATCAAAGAGAAAATATTGAATTCCCCCTTTTCTTTTAGTCAACCTCATAATTTTAACTTCAATATATTTTTCATGATTTTTTTAATCTTGTGGGGTATAATGTAAGAGATACATAGCGTTTAGGCTATGTTGGTTTTCGTTAAGGTCAGATTTTTTAAAGATAAATATTAATAAAAATAGAGAAGGTGGGATTGTTAAGAAAAAATATATATCATATAAATTAATGTAATCATGTTTATAATAGAAACAAATACACTATAAGTGAATCGATTATTTAAATTCTGAAATGTATTAAATACATATGAAAATGTAATTTTTTTCATGTGTAATTGTAAATGTAATTTGAATGTGTTACCATTTAAATGTGTGTATGCACAGAGCAATACCTAAATAAAGATGCAGGAGAAATCTAATTACACAAAGTGTGTTACGAATTTCGTGAATATTTCCGTATACGAAAGGCACAATGATCATAATTGATTCAATATTTTATTTATTCAATTTTTCGTATTAAATTTTATAGCGGGTTCGATTTAAAACATGCAACTCATACTTCAACACACGAGAAGATGCATTACTACACGCCAACAACATGTTATCCTGGACTTTCAATATTGGCAATATTTAAGTGAGCATTTAATAATATATATGTAAGTGTATTTTGAGACAAAATCTTTAATATTTAAGCGTTTTAATAAGAATCATCTCAATCACCACAATACCACATTTACTCATAACCATATATTTGTTTATGCTTTATTGAACAAGTTGTACACTTTCGTTTATTTTATTTGTTTAAGAACGTTAACCAACCACTTAACCGGTAAATACATACGGTACCGGTCTAAGGTTTGTAGCATCCATCGGAACAAATACTAAACAGTATCTCCTTGCAGAAAATATGAACAAATCACATTCAAACAAATTGGGCACAAGGCCTTCAAAAGTGTGACAAAATAGGTGTCGTTGTTCATCCTTGGTCTAAAGTAATAAAAATGTCTATCCTACTATTACTACTATACCACATTTACTCATAACACAACTTAGGCACAAGGCCATCAAATGTGTAGGGAAATAAGTGTTGTCGGTCATTGGTTTAAAGTAATAGAATGTCTATTCTACTCTCAACTAGAATCACCTCAGTCACCACAATACCACATTTACTCTTAACCATATATTTGTTTTTACTTAGCGAACATAATTTAGGACGCTGTTTTGGCGCCCCAGGCGAATAGCAAAAAGCTAACCTTTTCTCAAAGGGTGAGAAGACAAAGCCTGGGAGGATGAACCTCCTAAAACTGCACAAGCCAAACGCTAAGACTGGCGGGATAAAAGGTCGAAGGGAAAAATGTTAACGGTCTAAGTGTTGTAGCATCCATCAGAACAAATACACTTTGAATTATTAGTTTGCATAACATTTTTTTAAATTACATTCAAAACAAATTAGGCACAAGACTATCAAAAGTCGGAGGAAAACGGGTGTCTTTGGTCATCCTTGGTCTAAAGAATGACGTTTTATTTTAATTCTCGCGCTAAGGCATGTGTTGCTGAGCAAGGTTAGTAGAAGGTTAAAATGAAAAAATAATTTCTTTGGGTGTAAAATAATATTGACATTTTTCCTTTAATTTTATCAATAATTAAACACTGCTTTTAATGTTATCATCCAGAAATTAAGACTAGAAAATCAGTCAGCATTTTTTTCATTGAGATTTAACAAGTTCTAGGCGCTTGGTTGTGATAGTGCTCTCTCGACCTCCCATATTTTAAAATTGTTCATTATTCTAGATAGAGCTGGTGTTTAATCAAAAAGTGTCCCATCTTCTAGATAGAGCAGGTGTGTTTATACGCACCATTGCCTGGGATAAAAAAACTGATGTTCGGGAAGCAGTTATAGCCGGACGTTTAGGAAACAGCAAAAGCTGGAGGTTCAGTAAACAATCAGGAACGAGTCAGAGCCTGGGGTTCGGGAAGGAGTCAGAGCCTGAAGTTCTGAGAAGGAGTCAGAGCCGACGGTTCAGGTAAGAGTCGGGTCTTGACGTTTACGTAGGAGTCAGGGCCTGAGGCTATGGTAAGTGTCAGAGCCTGAGACTCAATATCCTAGAGAAAGCAGATGTGTTTAGATGCAGCATTGCCCGGAACAAAAAAAAACTGATGTTCGGGATAGAGTCAGAGTCTGGGGTTCGGGAGGGAGTCAGAGTGAATCTTCAGGAAGTTGTCAGATGTTGATGTATGGGTAGGAGTCAGAGCCGGAGGTTCGAGAAAGTGTCAGAGCTGGAGGTTTGGGAAACAAAGAAAGAGAAGAAAAAGAAACAGAAGTGAGAGTTGGCTTCCTTAATTTCAGAAGTGCATGTGTGTTTAAACGCAGCATTGCCCGGGGTATAAAAAAACTGATGTTCAAGAATAAGTAATAGTCGGAGGTTTTTGAAACAGTCAAAGCTGGAAGTCTGGGAAACACTCAAGCCGAACGTTCAGGAAAGAGTCAGAGCCTATGATTCGTGAAGTATTAAGAGCCTGAGCCACGACCGAGATTCTAGAATGAATCAGAGTCTGCACTTTGGGAAGGACTTAGAGCCATAAGTTTCGCGAATGATTCAGAGCATGAAATTCAGGAATAAGTCAGAGACTGCAGTATCGGTAGAAGTCAGAGCCGGAGGTTCAGGTACGCGTCAGAGCCTGGAGTTAACTACTGATAGTATGTTACTGACTCCGAGTTTCATAGTGTTGGAAGGAGCCCGAGTAAAATAGTATGGGAAAAGTTAAATAAATAAAACAATTTTTTACTCTATCTTACCCAAAATAATATTTTTAGTAAAAAAAGAAAAATTACCCCCCCCCCCGCGTAAAAATAACTAAAATGTATTTCCTGTTTTACCCTATACTGCAGAAGCACCGGTATTTCCTATGTACCCTATACTGAAGAAAAACACATATTTCCTATTTAACATATATAGCAGTATCACCGGTCTTCCTATGTACCCTTTACTGCAGAAGCACTGAAATTTCCTATGTACTTTATACTTCAGGAGCACTAGTATTTTCAATGTACCCTATAATGTAGGAGCACAGGTATTTCCTATGTACTGTAAACTACAGAACACCGGCATGTCTTATGTACTCCATACTGCAGAAGCACCGGTTTTTCCTATGGACTCTATACGACAGAAGAAACGGTATTTTCTGTAGCCGCTATACTGTAGAAGAACCGGTATTTGCTATGTAGCCTATACTGCAGAGCACCGACATTTCCTATGTACCACATATGTAGAAGCACCGATATTTCTTACGTACCCGATACTACAAAATCACCGATATTTCTTATGTACCCAATACTGCAGAAGCACCTATATTTCCTATGTAACGTATGCTGCAGAAACACCGATATTTTCAATGTACAGTATACTGCATAAACTAGTCCGATCAGGACTCTCTGATAGCCGTCTAAGTTATTAATGTTAATAAAGGTTATTTACTTCTTTCATGTCTGTGTATGTTAGCTGAAATAAACTAGGTCGATAAGGACCCTCTGATAGCAATCTTCATTGTTAATGATAATGAGGGTGTCTATTTACTCCATTCATGTCTGTGTATTTTAGATGAACTAACCTAGGTCGATCAGGACCCTCTGATTGAAGTCTGTATTATTAATGATAATAATGGTGTCTATTTACTTCACTAATGTCTGTGTTTTTTAGAAGAAATAACCTAGGTCGATCAGGACCCTTTGACAGCAGTTTTTATTGTTTATGATAATAAGCGTGTCTATTTACTTTTTTATGTCTGTGTATGTTAGCTGAAATAACCTAGGTTTATTAGAACCCTCTGGCAGCAGTCTTCCCTGTTAATGATAATAAGGGTTTCTATTTACTTCTTTTATGTCTGTGTATTGTTTATGAAATAATATAGGTCGATCAAGTCTGCATTATTAATGACTAGCGGGGCGACCCGGCGCGGCTCGGGGTCATAAAGACATATAATTGAAGAACAATCGCGTGTGTAACATCTTTATATTCAAACTTCTATTTCTCCCCCTCCTCTATAGCCGTCTCTTTATCTTTCTACCTTTCTCTTCCCTGGTCGCCCCATTTCATCGCTACTTTCTAATTTTGCCTTTTGGGAAAGCTGCTTCTTCCCTACAATTTCTCCTACGTTGCCCAGGGCAATAGTATGACATATTTCTATAAAAAAGTACTACATCTATCTGCGCCTTCTATATAGGTACTTATTTCCGCCCCGGTATTCATACTATATACATATATATCACCACCCCGGTGCACATACAATATACGTACCTATCGCCGCCTCTGGGGCAGATACTATATACGTACCTATTGCCGCCCAGGTATGCATACTACATAAGTACCTATCGCTGCCCGGGTGCAAATGCAACATATGTACCTATCGCCGTCCCAGTGCGAATGCTGCATACATACCTATCGCTGCCCCGTTGCGAATGCTACATACGTACCTATCGCTACCCCGGTGCAAATGCTAAATACGTCCCTATCGCCGGCCTGATGCGAATGCTAAATATGTACCTATCGCCGCCCCGGTGCGCGTGCTGAATACGTACCTATCGCCGCCCTGGTGTGCGTGCAATATACGTACTGATCGCCGCCACGGAGTGCTTGCTACATATATACCTATCACCGCCCTGTTGCACATTCTATATACATACTTACTGCTATATCTGTGCACAGTCTATATAGTACCTATCGCCACCTCTATGCACTACTATACACGTACCTATTGCCACCCCGGTGCACATACTATATATATACCTATCGCCGCTCCGGTGCGCATACTATATTCGTACCTATCGCCGCCCCGGTGTGCATACTATATACTTACCTACAAAATATTTTCAATTAAAAAAACAAAAAATTTCGCCCGACCCCCTGAAAAGTTTGGCCCGACCCCTACAATTTTCCCCGACCCCTCAATCTCTCCAGCCGCACCCCCACAATTTTGTTTTACTCTCCCCCAACCCTGAGAAATATTTTGAGTTAAAAAAAAAAAAAAAAAAAAATTGGCCCGAGCCCTAAAATATTCGGCCTGACCCCTAAAATTTTCCCCGACCCTCAATCTCTCCAGCCCCCCATTCCAACTAATTTTTCCATCTCCCCCAGCCCTGAGAAATATTTTGAGTTCAAAACAAACAAAAAACAAAACAAATTTGGCCTGACCCCTAAGAACAAAAATTTGGCCTGACCCCTAAAATTTTCCCCGACCCCTCAATCTCTCCAGCCCCCTATCCCAACTAATTTTTAACTCTCCCCCAACCCTGAGAAATATTTTGAGTTCAAAACAAAAAACAAATAACAAAAATTGGCCTGACCCCTAAAAAGTTCGGCCTGACCCCTAAAATTTTCCCCGACACCTCAATCTCTCCAGCACCCCGATCCCAACTAATTTTTTACTCTCTTCCAATCCTGAGAAATATTTTGAGTAAAAAAAAAATTTTTTTTTTTTAATTTGGCCTGACCCTTAAAAAGTTCGGCCTGACCCCTAAAATTTTCCCCGACCCCTCAATCTCTTCAGCCCCCCATCCAAACTAATATTTCACTCTCCCCCAAACCTGAGAAATATTTTGAGTTCAAAACAAAAAACAAAAAAATTTGGCCTGACCCTTTAAATGTTCGGCCTGACCCCTAAAATTTTCCACGACCCCTCAATCTCTCCATCCCCCCCCCATCCCAACTAATTTTTCACTCTCCTCCCACCCTGAGAAATATGTTGAGTTCAAAACAAAAATAGAAAGAAATAAAATTTGGCCTAACCCCTAAAAAGTTCGGCCTGACTCCTAAAATTTTCCCCGACTCCTCAATCTCACCCCGCCCCCATCCCAACTTATTTGTCATTTTCTCCCAACCCTGAGAAATATTTTGAGTTCAAAACGAAAAAAAACAAAATAATTTGGCCTGACCCCTAAAAAGTTCGGCCTGACCCCTAAAATTTTCCCCGACCCCTCAATCTCTCCAGCCCCCCATCCAACTAATTTTTCACTCTCTTCCAACCCTGAGAAATGTTTTGAGTACAAAACAAAAAAAAACAAAAAAAATTGGCCTGACCCCTAAAAAGTTCGGCCCGACCCCTAAAATTTTCCCCTGTCCCCCTAATCTTTCCAGCCCCTCATTCCACCTAATTTTTCACTCTCCCCTAACCCTGAGAAATATTTTGAGTTCCAAAAAAAAGAAAAGAAAAAAATTTGGCCTGACCCCTAAAAAGTTCGGCCTGACCCCTAAAATTTTCCCCGACCCCCTTAATCTCTCCAGCTCCCCCCCTCCAATGTGAGTTATCGCTCTTCCTTAGCTATCCTTTAACAACATTCCTGGTGGGGGACCTTTACACTTTGGAAGCAGCAATATTTCTAGGGACCGTTATACTTTAGAAGCACCAATATTTCTAGGGACTGTTATACTTCAGAAGCACCAACATTCCTTTGAAAACTAAGGCGGCCCACTGAGCACTACAGAAATCACTCTTACCAGATGTCAGGTGCGGATGTGATTGAGCAACCCTTGTTTCACTACACACTATTAATTAATGATGTTATTGATGAATCCGGACAGAACTTATGGGATGACCTGATACAACCGGACAGAATTTAGGGCAAGATTTATGGATTTACGGACGGACGTATCTAGACGGACGCACGTATCTAGACCGATAGACGTTGCTGGAATGACAGACGGACGGACGGACGGACGGACGGACGGACGGACGGATTGACGGACGTAGCTTGAGAGATGGACTGACATAGCTGGGACGTATCTAGACGGACGGACGTAGCTGGACAGAAAGACAGACGGACGGACAGACGTGGGTTGAGAGATGGACTGACATAGTAGGGCAGACAGCCGGACGGACAGACGTAGGTTGACAGATGAACGGAAGTATGTTGACGTAGCTAGACAGACAAACGGACATACGTAGGTTGAGATATAAACTCACGTAGCTGGACAGACAGACGGACGCACGTAATTCGACAGATGGACGGTCGTTAGTGGACGAATTTACGGACGGACTTAGCTGGACAGACAGACGGACGGGTAGACGTAGCTGGACAGACAGACGGGCAGACGTATGTGGAGAGATGGAGTGACGTAGCTGGATAGACAGACGGACAGACAAAGTTGACAGCTAGACGTATGTAGACGGACGGGCGTATCTAGACCGACGGACGTTGCTGGAATGACAGACAGACGGACGGACAGACGGACGGCGGACGTAGCTTGAGAGATGAACTGACATAGCTGGGACGTATCTAGACGGACAGACGTAGCTGGACAGACAGACGTACGGACAGACGTAGGTTGACAGATGGACGGAAGTATGATAGACAGACAGACAAACGGACATACGTAGGTGGAGAGATAGACTCACGTAGCTGGACAGACAGATGGACGCACGTAGGTCGTCTGATGGACGGCCGTTAGTGGACCGATTTACGGACGGACGTATCTAAACGGACGGACGTATCTAAACGGACGGACAGACAGGTGTAGCTGGACAGATGGACGGACGTAGATTGACGGATTGACGAACGGACGTATCTAGACGGACGTAGCTGGACAGACAGACGGACGGACGGACGGACGAACGTAGGTCGACGGATCGACGGATCCATGTTTGTTCAAAGAAAATAATACTTATTATTACTTGCCCCGCTGCAGATACCATATAAGTACCAATCGCCACCCCGGTGCGCATACTACATAAGTACCTATCACTGCTCCAGTGTGCATACTACATAAGTACCTCTCGCCGCCCCGGTACGCATACTTCATAAGTACCTATCACCACCCTGGTACGCATACTTCATAAATACCTATTGCCATTCCGGTGCAAATGCTTAATACGTACCTATCACCACCCGGGTGCGCATGCTATATACGTACCTACTGCCGTCCCGGTGCATTTGCTATATACATAACTATCGCCGTCGTGGTGCGCATACTATATAGTACCTATCTCCACCCCAGGGCGCATGCTATATACGTACCTATTGCTGCCCCTGTGCACATGCTATATACGTACCTATGGAAAACCCTATGCAATAGTATATTCGTGACTATTGCCGCCCCGATGCATATTATATATGTACCTATCGCCACACAGGTGCGCATACTATATACTTACTTATCTCTGCAAGGGTGTGTATTCTATATATGCACCTATCACCAGCCCAGTCCGCATACCTAATGTGCCCTGTCGTATCCAAGAACAAAATTCAAGTTCATTCATGTAGTGTCACTATCATAACAAAGAACTCATATTAATCAGCCCTATTTAAGTTCAACTAAAAAAATAATTTTGCCCCATTCCACAGGAAAACATTTTATTCTCCACCCGAAAAAAATTTTACACTCCCCCAACCCTGAGAAATATTTTAAGTTAAAAAAAATTTCCCCGACCCCCCAAAAATTTTACCCTCCTACCCTACCAACCCCCAAAAACTTTACTCTCTCCCTATCCTAAGAAGTATTTCAAGTTCAAGAGAAAAAAAAAATTTGGACCCACCCGCCAAAAATTTTCCCCAACGCGCCCTCCCCAAATTTTTTACCTTCCACCCCAGCCTAATTTTTTTTACTCTCCCACTACCCTGAGAAATATTTTGAGTTAAAAAAAAAAAATTTGGCCCCACCCCCCAAAATGTTACTGATTGAGACGTTGTTTAATATGTATACAAATATTAGTGAAAACAATGGTGGAGCATAATTATTTAGTCGGTTAATTTTACTGATTGAAACGTTATTTAATATGTATACAAACATTAGTGTAAAACAATAGCGGAGCATAATTATTTATTCCTTTAATTTCACTGATTGAGACATTATTTAATATGTATACATATATTAGTGAAAACAATGGCGGAACATAATTATGTAGGCTTTTTAATGTTACTGATTGAGACGTTATTAAATATGTATAAACATATTTGTGAAAACAATGGCGGAGCATAATTATGTATTCCTTTAATTTCACTGATTGAGACATTATTAAATATGTATGAAAATATTAGTGAAAACAATGGCTGAGCATAATTATTCATTCCTTTAACTTCACTGATTAAGACGTTATTTAATATGTATACAAATATTAGTGAAAACAATGGCGGAGAATAATTATTGATTTTTTTATTTCACTGATTCAGACATTATTAAATATGTATACAAATATTAGTGAAAACAATGGCGGAGCATAATTATTCATTCGTTTAATGTCACTGATTTAGACGTTTTTTAATATGTATCCAAATATTAGTGAAAACAATGGCGGAGCATAATTATTTATTCCGTTAATTCCACTAATTGAGCCATTATTTAATATGTATACAAACATTAGTGAAAACAATGGCTGAGCATAATTATTTATTTCTTTTAATTTCACTGATTGAGACGTTATTTAATATGTATACACACATTAGTGAAAACAATGGCGGATCATAATTATTTATTCCTTTAATTTCACTGATTGAGACATTATTCAATATGTATACAAATATTAGTGAAAATAATGGCGGAGCATAATTATTTATTTCTTTTACTTTCACTGATTGAGTCGTTATTTAATATGTATACAAACATTATTTATTCCTTTAATGTCACTGATTGAGACGTTATTTAATATGTATGAAAACAATGGCGGAGCATAATTATTTATTCGTTTAATTTCACTGAATTTAGTCATCGATTTAGTATATGCCATTATATGCTTAAGCTCGATTTTACAGCACCTGGTCACCATAAATCGTCACACATTTAGTACTGGCCACGCTATGCATTGCTTAACTTCTTTTTGACCAATAATAATGATAACAGAACGTTTTTAACATTGTATTGTTTTATTCCCGGTCAACGGCAAATACAAGGAGGTGTACTAAATCGCTCTGTCTTGTTCCCCTCCCTTTGGTTAGGGCAATAGTCCGAAGAGAAATGAAAAATAAATCAATAATAATGTGACGATTGCATAAAAATAGATTCAAACCTATCACTATGACGTCATGTACCTATCAATGTGACATCACGTGCGCAAGATAACATTAAAAATCGTGATCACATTAAACGAAAAAATGGCTATTTGACCCCTTAAAAAAGAATTTTTTTAAAAATGTTTAGATATTATTTTCTCGAGGTTATGGCGGTTTAAATAATACCTGATTTGGGGGTGTTTGTATAGTATTTTTTAAGTTTTTGCGAGACATACACACACACAGATTTTTTGCCTTATATATGTTGAGATGAGATGAGATAAAATGAGATGAGATGAGATGAGATAATAATGGGGTATATTTACTTCTTTCATGTCTGTGTATATTAGATCAAATAACATAGGTCGATCAGGTCCCTCTGACAGCAGTCGTCATTATTAATGATAATAAGGGTGTATATTTACTTCTTTCATGTCTGTGTATGTTAAGTGAAATTACCTAGGTCGATCAGGACCCTTTATATTCACCGATTAAGACATTATTTCATATTAATATACATTTTAGTTCTAACAATGGGGAAGTATACTTTTTCTTTCTTTAAATTCACCGATTGAGAGGCTATTTTTTTTAATATAAATATTAGTGCTAAAGATGGGGGCTCTTTCCTACACAATTCTACTCAGACCCCTTCCCATACCGTTATACTCGGACTCCTTCTCATACAATGAAACTCGGACTCTGTACCGTAACATGCAACCTAGACTCTTTAATATACAATCAGTGTTGAAATAAAGCTTTGACTCTTTCCTGAACCTCCGGCTCTTACTCCTTTCTGAACATAAGGCTCTGACTTCTTCGTAAACTTCAGGCTCTGAATCCTTTCCATACCTCAGGCTTAGAGTTCTTCCCGAAGTGCAGCCTCTGACTCATTGAAGAATCTCGGCGCTGGCTCAGGTTTTTACTCTTTCTCGAATCACAGGCTCTGACTCTTTCCTGAACTTCGAGTTTTGACTGTTTCCAAAACCTCCGACTATTAACTATTCCTGACCATTAGTTTTTTTTTAATCTCGGGTTATCATGCGTTTAAACCCACCTGCTCTATCTAAGATAATAATCACTACTAAAATTAAAGAGGCGAACTCTTACTTCTTTTTTTTCTTCTTCTCTTTCTTTGTTTCCCAAAATACAAGCTCTGGCTCTTTTTCAAACCTCTGACTCTGACTCCTACTAGAACCTAAAGACCTGACTACTTCATAAAGATTTTGCTCTGACTCCTTTTTGAATCTCAAAGTCTGACTCCTTCCCGAACCTCATACTCTGACACTTTCCACAACCGCAGGCTATGACTCTTTCCCGAACATCCAGCTTTGATCGTTTCCCAAAACTCTGACGCCTCCTGAACATTACTTTTTTATCCCTTGCAATGCTGCATCTAAACACACATGCTCTATCTAGGATATTAAGCCTCAGGCTTTGATACTTACCCAAGCCTCAGACTCTAACTCCCACCTAAACCTCAAGACCTGACTCTGACCTGAACCGTCGACTCTGACTCCTTCTCAGAACCTAAGGCTCTGACTCCTTCCCGAACCTCAGGCTCTGACTCCTTCCTGATTGTTTACTAAATCTCCAGCTTTAACTGTTTCCCAAGCGTCCGACTATAACTGATTCCCGTACATCAGTTTTTTTTTTAATCTCGTTTAAACACGCCTGCTCTATCTAGGAGAGTGAAGACTTTTTGATTTAACACCCGCTCTATCTAGATAGGACTATCACAACTAAGCGCCTAGAACGTGTTTAATTTCAATGTAAAAAAATGCTGCCTGATTTTCTAATCTCAGTTTCTGGATGATAACATCCAAAGCAGAGTTTAATTATTAATAAAATTATAAGAAAAAATGCCAATTTTACATTACCAATAGGTACGCATATAGGATGCAAGCCGAGGCAGTGATAGTAACGTAAATAGTATGCGCACCGGGCCCGGATAGCTGCGTATATAGTATGCACACCGGGGCGACGATAGGTACGTATATAGTATGTGCACCGGGCGGCGATAGGTACGTATATATTGTGTGTACCGGGCCAGTGATAAGTATGTATATAAAAGGTGCAGACAGAGGTGGTACTTTTAATAGAAATATGTCATAATTTTATACGTGGGCAACAGAAGAGGAGTGGTGGGGGAAGAGACAGCTTTCGTCGAAAGCAACAGGGAGAAAGTGGCAACGGGGATAGGGGGCGGTTAAATAGGGCGACAAGGGAAGAGAAAGAGAGAAAGATAATTAGACGGCTATAGAGAGAGGGAGAGAATTAGAAGTTTGAATATAAAGATGTTGCACACGCTATGTTTCTTCTACTTTGTGTGTTTATGACCCTGAGCAACGCCGGGTAGCTCAGCTAGTCTATTATATAAAAGGGAAACGTCTGTGTGTATGTATGTATGTATGTATGTATGTAACATATCTCCTCGGAGAGTACTGACCAAACAGTCACACAGTTGATGTCATACGAACTGGCCAGCCTTCGGACGTATGATATTTCAGAATCAGAAAAAAATATCCTTTGGTGGTCAACGGAGCATTTTTCTCCAATGGGGGTAACTTTTTTCCGCCATTTTCGAACGCTTTCATGTACTAATTTGAGAAGAAACCAATGATATTAGGTATGATTTGAGAAAAAATGGCAGTCATTCTTGAACTGGAAATGACATAGGAGGAAGTGAGTGCCGGGAAGAAATTCACTCTCACTACACCCCTTTTTTTTCTTTTGTACTTCTTTCCCATTCACTACCACCCTACCTACCTTCCTTTTTTAATTAATAGATGATAATATTTCATCTATGCCCGTCCGGCATTCAGTCCATTTATGTCGGTCCGCCCGCCTTTCCACTTACGTCCGTCCGTCCAGCTACATGTGTGCATCCGTCTGTCAATCCGTCCCCATACATCCGTCCTTCCAGCTACGTCCGGCTATGTATGTTTGTCCGTCAAGCAACGTCTGGGGGTTGGCGGTGAAAAAAAAATATATATTTATTTTAACTAAAAATATTCCTTTGAGTGAAAATACAAGTTGAAGGGGGAGTATCGGCTTTCTCCGGTGTGAGCGCCTTAGGCTAAACTTGAGGGGAGAGTGTCGGCATTAGCTGGTGGGTGCACCTCAGACCAAATTGAGGATGTCGGTAGTAGCCGGTGTGAGCGACAGGCCAAACTTGAGAGGATAGGGTGCGCATTAGTGAGAGTGTCGGCATTAGCCTGTGTGAGCACCTCAGGCGAAACTTTAGGTGAGAGTGTCGGCATTAGACTTTGGGTGCGCCTCAGGCCAAAGTGAGGGGAGTGTATGTGCATTAGTTTGTGTGTGAGCCTCAACAAAAACTTGAAGGGAGGTCGTCAGCATTAGACTGTGAGCGCCTCGGACTTGAGAGGAGAGTGTTGGCATTTTCCAGTAGTGGCGTTCCAAGAAAAAGTATATGGATTCGCCGGTAAGAGTGACACAGCCTAATGAGATAAAGGAGAGATCTCAAAAGATGAGATATTTGTTAATGTTTTTAAAGAAAGAAGGGAATAGAGGATGTTGAATTGAATGATAGTCTGATTTTTTATTACAGAGTGTAAGATCGAGCCTTACAGGATAGGACTAGATAACACACTTGATCTGCCGAGAAGAAATTCAGAAGAAAAAATACTACACTTTAATCTTAGCCAAAAGGCCTATGAACAAAGTTGTTTTTTTAAATTATTAAATTTAATAGAGTTATCATCCTTATTACATCGTCGAGTAGCTAGAATGTTCGAATTCCCTTAGTAAATTCATGAGTAATCATAAGTTTGGTTGAGTTTTAACTAAGATTGTATAATACTATGTCACAAATTCTTACAAGAGGTTTGGAGATAAAAGAGGAGTCGAGGTTCAAATGGGCCGGTTTTCGTGAATTCAACGTTATTATGTAGTGATTTTAAAATCAATGTAATATGTAGTATTGTTTCGAGTCATTCTTAAAATTCAACCGGAAATGAAATCAGAGAGGATATGCAGGAAGGGAGGGATTAAAAATTAATAGACGCTCATATTTATTTATTTATTTATTTTCTTCTTTCCTTCCTTCCTTCCTTCTTTCCTTCCTGTCGGAATAACCCGGTAAAGGCGCCTCAGGTCAAACTTTTTTATGTTTGTTCATTTTTTTTAATTCTTTTTATTTTTGTTTTGCTTTTCTGATGTTTTTTGATGTTTTTTTGTTTTTATTTCTTTTTTATTTGTTCTTTTCATGTTTTTTCATGTTTTTTATCAATGCTTTCCTTTTTACGGATTTTTTTTTAACTAAAACAATTTCTTTGGGTGGGGAAAGGTAAACCTTTTTGGGGGTGGGGGATTTTTGTTTTTTAACTAAACATAATTTTTTGGGTGGGGGAGAGTGTTACAAATGTATTTTTTGCGGGAGAGTGAATTTTTTTTTAATTAAAAGTATTTATTTGGATGGGGGATAGTAAATTTTTGCGGGTGGGGGAATTTATTTTTTCATTTTTTAACTAATAATATTTCTTTTAGTCGGAGAGAGTAAAAAAATGGGGTGAGTAATTTTTTTTCCTCAAAATATTTGCTTGTGTCGGGGAGAGTAAATTAAAAAAAATTGGGGGTGGGGGCGAACATTTTTTTTTTCCTAAAAATATTCATGTTTTTTTTTAATGTTTTTTCATGTTTTTGTTAATTTCTTTTCGCTCTTTTGCGCCAATTTTTATGTATTTATTGTTTTGTTTAATCTGTGTTTTATTTCATGTTTGTCAAATTTTCTTGAGTGTTTTCTGAGTATTTTTAACCAGGGCGCTCGATCGAGATACAGCCAGATCTGAACGCGTCAGCCGATTATCCGTCGATATATAGACTTAGTGTAGTATGGGTTCTATTATCATGATACAACCATTCGAGGAACGGCCCTCTTTTGAGAGGTTTGGACTTAGTGTAGTATCTATTTTGTTGTCATGATACAATCCTACTCGGCGCCCTTATGTAATACGTTTACTTCTTCTTTTGCTTCTTTATTAACAGGGGACAAAGGGGCAATATGGGTTCTTTGATACAACAGGGACGCATTAAAATGATTTCTTTTTTATGATAGTGACGCTACATGAATGAACTTGATTTTTGATTTTGATACAAGGGCGCATAAATATGAGTTGTTATGTATGTGCACCAGGGCGGAGATAGGAACGTATATAATATGCCCACTGGGGCAGAGATAGGTATTATATAGTATGCACTCTAAGGATGAGATGAGTACGTATATAGTATGCGCACCGGGGCGGTGATAAGTACTATATATATGTGCACCATGGTAAAGATATTTACGTATATAGTATGCGCACCAGAGTAGAGATAGGTACATATAATATGCGCACCGGGGTAGTGATAGGTACATATACAATATGCACACCCAGGCAGGGATAGGTACATATTAAGTGTGCACACGGGGGCGGATATAGGCACGTATATTGTATGCGAACCGGGGCAGAGATCGGTACTTATATTGTATGTGCAACGAGGCTAAGATAGGTATTATATTGTATGCACGCCAGGGCAGGTATAGCTATGCATATAGTATGCTCACCAAGGCGAAGATATGTACGTATATAGTATGTGCATCTGGGCACTAATATGTGCATATATAGTGTGCGCGCCGGGGCGGGAATAGGTGCGTATATATAATGCACACTAGGGCGGGGATAGGTACATATATAGTACGCGCACCAGAGTGGAGATAGGTGCATATATAGTATGCACACCGGGGTGGGGATAAGTTCATATATTGTATGCGCACTGGGGCAGGGATAGGTGCGTATATAGTATGCGTACTTGGGCGGGGATAGTTGTGTATATAGTATGCGCACATACCGGAGAAAGGGACGTATATATCATGCACATTAGGGCGGAGATAGGTACGCATATAGTATGCGCACCGGAGCATAGATAAGTATGTATATAGTATCCACATCAGGGTGGAGATAGGTACATATATAGTATTTGCACTTGAATTAGGATTGGTATATATGTAGTATTCACATCACGGCGGTGATAGGTACGTATATAGTAGGCGCACCAGGATACAGATACGTACGTATATAGAAGGTGCAAACAGAGCTAGTCCGTTAAATAGAAATATGTCATACTGTTGCCCTGGGCAATGGAAGAGGAAGGGTTGGGAAGAAACAGCTTTAGCCGAAGGCAACCGGTAGAAGGTGGCAACAGGGAGAGGGAGCTGTTAAATGGGGCACCCAGGAAAGAGCCCCGAGCAACGACGTGTAGCATTGCTAGTCTAATATATAACGGGAAAAGTCTGTTTGTCTGTTTTTCTGTATGTATATATGTATGTATCTGCAAAAGGCTTTTGCCATACGCGAAATTAGTCCATCAAGTTTATAATTTCTGAAACAGCGCTATTCCAAATCTGTAATATTTAAAATTCAGGAAAAATATATTCTAAAATGATCAACGTATCTATTTTCAATCCACTTTTTTCCTCCATTTTCTAACGTTTTTATGTATTTGAGAAAAAACATCAGGTCATGCCATCAGAAGAAGGGAGTGGCAAGAAAAAATTCACTTCGACTACACCCCTTTTTGTCCTTTCTTCCTTCCCTCTTACAAACCATACTTTCTACATTCCTTTCTTCTTTCTCTCCAACCGCCTTCCTTTCTTTCAGTCATCTTGCAACCATTGCCTTTTTTCCTTTCTTTCTTCTTCTGCCTCCCACTAACGCCTTCGCCTCTGACCTTCCCACTACCACTCTTTCTCCCTTCCCTCTTTCTTCAACCCGTTTTTCATTTATTTCCTTCCAACACCCAACATTTCCTCCTTTCTCCCTGCTTTTCTCCCACTCGGACCTTTCCTTCCTTCTTTTTCCCCTACACCAACTGTTTATACCGTCCTTTTCCACTCTCTACCACCCTTTTCACTTTTTATTCCTACTTTTCTTCTTTTCACTCCCACTACCACGCTTTATTATTTCCCTCTAACTACTACTTTGTTCTTTCTATCCCTCCCACCACCAGCATTTGTTCCTTTCTTTTTCCTCTCACCACCACCTTTTTTCCTTTCTTTTTCTCCCACTACTACCCTTTTATTCATTCCTTAATACATGCTAATATTTCCTTTGTTTATGGGGGGATACAGACGCTGATATTTCTTTTGTTCCGCAAGGGGGAATAAAAAATAATAGACGCGAATATTTCAGCTTCGTCCGTCCGTCAATCTGTCCACCTACGTCCGTCTACTTCTCAACCTACGCCCGTCCGTCCGTCCGTCCAGCTACGTCTGCCATTCCAGCGACGTCTGTCTGTCTGTGTGTCTGTCTGCCTGTATGTATGTTTGCCCAGCTACGTCCGTCCATCCGTCTACGTCCGTCCGTCCGTCCGTCCATCCAGCTATGTGCGTCCGTCTATCCGTCTGTCCGTCAATCAAGCTATGTCCGTCCGCCCGTCAATCAAGCTACATCCGCCCGTCCGTCCAGCTAAGTCCGTCTGTCTATCTGTCTGCCCAGCTACGTCCGTCTGTCCGTCGATCCAGCTACATCCGTCGGTCCCTCCAGCTACGTATGTCCGTCCGTCAAGCTACGTCCGTCGGTCAATCCGTCAAGCTACGTCCGTCCGTCCGTTCATCCGTCCAGCTACATTCATCTGTCCGTCATCTGTCCACCTACGTCCGTCCGTCTAGCTACGTCCATCCGTCAATCCGTCATGCTACATCCGTCCACTTACATCCGTTAACTACATCCGTCCAGCTACGTCCGTCCAGCTACGTCCGTCCATCTGAACAGCTAGGTCCGTCTGTCCGTCCGTCCGTCTGTACAGCTACGTCCGTCCATCTACGTCTATCTGTCCATCCAGCTACGTCCGTCCGTCAATCCGTCCACTTAGTCCGTCCGTCAGTTGACCTACGTCCGTGGTCCGTCCGTCAATCCGTAAGTCCGTCCGTCCGTCAGTCCAGCTACATCTATCCGTCCGTCAATAAAGCTTAGTCCGTCCGTCCGTCCAGCTACGTATGCCGGTCTGTCAATCCGTCTAGCTACGTCCAGCCTTCCGTCGTGCTACGTCCTTCTGTTATTCCAGCTACGTCCGTCCATCTACGCTCGTCCAGCAACGTCCGCCCGGTCATCTGCCCACTTACGTGCGACCGTCCAGCTACGTCTATCCTTCCAAATACGTCTGTCCGTCCAGCAAGGTCCGTCCGTCTCTCCATCAAACCAACTACGTCCGTCTGTCAATCCGTCTGCCTGTCCATCCAACTACGTATGTCCGTCCGTCCGTCAAGCTATGTCCGTTCAAATTCATAATGTACGCACAAACGGGAGTTAGTGTATTATTATATAAATTGCAATTTTTATAATAATTTTAGTTAAAACAATTTAAAATGTAACTTAAATATCGATTGTGCAACAGCTAATCCACTTCAAGTATTGTGAAGTGCGACAATGTTTTCATGACTGAATTTAAAATGAAATAGCGAATTGCTAAAACTCTCAATCATTGTCTTCTATCAATTCCAACTTGCAATTCGAGTCTTATTTATGGCATTTACTCTTTATTCAACTAAAAAAAAAGCAGATGTGTGGCTAATGAAAATGTCCTCAACTTAATATTTTTCAGTTGATGAATTAAAAAAACTATCAATAATTGATGTACGTTTAACCCATTTGCATGATTGATTTTCATTGCCGTCGACGGATAATTAATAAGAAAAATATCCACTAATAAAAAAACGCCTTCATTTTAGAAAAGGCGGAGTAATTTAAGAGAATAATTAGTATTTCTTATTTATTAGATTTATTGCAGAATTTTGGTCTGAATTTAGCGTTTTATTATGAACTAGCATGGCAACCCAGCGTAGCCCGGGGCTGTTTCTTGACCACCCCCTCTCCCTGTTGCCACCTTCTCTCCGTTGCCTTCGTCGAAAGCTGTCTCTTCCCCACCCTTCCTCACCCGTTGCCCAGGGAAAAAGTATGACTATTTCTATTAAATGTACAACCTCTGCTGCGCATTCTATATATGTACGTATTTCTACCCCGGTGTGCCTTCTATATAGGTATCTATCTCTGCCCCGATGGGCATACTATATATGTGCCAATCTCTGCTCCGGTGCTCATGCTATATACGTATTTATCTCTGCCCAGGTGCTCATACTATATATGTACCCAACTCCGCCCCGGTACAATACTATATACGTATCTATCTCCGCCCTGCTGCGCCTTCTATATACGTACCTATCTCCGCCCTTGGGCGCCTACTATATAGTACCTATCTACCTATCTCCGCCTCGTTGAGTAGACTATATATGTTCCAATTTCTGCGCCGGTGCGCATACTATATACGTACCCACCCCCGCCCCAGTGCGGATACTATATATGTACCTATCTCCGCCCCGGTGCGCATACATAATAACTCATATTAATGCGCCCCTGTCGTATCAAAGAACCAACATCATGTACGTACATGTTGAGTGACTATCGCAAAAATAACTTCTATTAATGCGCCCTTGTTGTATAAACAGACACACATCAAGTTTATTTATGTAGCGTCACTATCATAAAAAGAACTCATATTAATGCGCCCCTGTCATATCAAAGAACACATATGCTGCATATGTGCCTATGTTCATGAAGAAGAAGAAGAAGAAGAAGAAGAAGAAGAAGAAGAAGAAGAAGAAGTAAACGTACTGCATAGATGCGCAAAACTGCACAAGCCTCCTAAAAACGTATTCCATAAGGGCGGTTTACTGCACAAACACCCGATCGCATATGCTACACTACCTCAACGCTTCACAAAAAGGAGAAGGTAATCACTGGGAAGATGGTATCATTACCATAGAACAGATACTACACTAACTCTACACCTCTCAACAAAGGAGAATGGAATGCATGGGAGGATGGTATCATGACAACGGAATAGATACTACACTTACTCCACACCTCTCAAAAGAGGAGGACGTAATGCCTAGAAAGATGGTATCATGACAATAGAACAGAAACCACACTACCGCTACACTTAGACGGATAACTGTCTGACGTGTACAGATTTGGAATTGTCTCGATCCGGCGCCCTGTTTAAAATTACCAATAGACACCAACAATCAAAAAAAATTGACAAGAAACATGAAAACCAAAAAAAAAAAAACAGATAAAAAGCAAAAATACACAAAAAACATAAAAATTGGCGCCAAAGAACAAAAAGATAACAAAATGCATTAAAAAACATTAACAAACATGAACACAAAAAATTATCAAATAACATAAAAATTAGCGCAAAAAAGCCAAACAAAAAATTGACGAAAAACAAATAAACATAAAAAACTGAAGAAAAAACAAAATAAACATAAAAACATAAAAATTCGCGCAAAATGCAACAAAAACATTAAAAAAAAACGTCAACAACCAATTAAAAAGCAAAAAAAACTTAAAATACATCAAAATTGTCGCTGAAGAGCAAAAAAAAAGAAAAAACATTGATAGAAAATGAAAGATTAAAAAAAGGAAAAACAAAAAAGATACAAAATCACCAAAATTGGCACCAATAGACAAAAAAACATTAACTAAATACATGAAAAAAAAGCATAAAAACATAAAAATCGGCGTATAAAAGTAAAAAAATTAACAAAAAAACAAGATAAACATCGAAATAACAATTCAAAAACAAAACTAACATAAAAAACATAACAATTTGCGCGAACTACTTTTACAAAAATCGACAAAAACATAAAATAACATAAAAATAACAAATACAAAGACATGAAAACACAAAAAACATCAAAATTTGGCGCCAAATGGAAAAGAATTGGCAAAAAAAGATTTAGAAAAAATTAAAAACAAATAAAAAAATTAAAAAACATCAAAACACATCAAAATTAGCGCCAAAGAGAGAAACAAATATTGAACAAAAATGAAAAAACATAAAAAACAACAGAAACACAAAATAAATATTTTAAAAAAAAGTTGGCGTCAAAATTGTGAAAAAGAACGTGGAATAACGTCAACAACCCAAAAAAACTACAAATATCTGCAAAGAGCATTACACTTTTTAATTTTTTTTAGTTTTAACATAGTTCACCCCCAAAAAAGGCAGGACGCCACTGTAGGCGTAAGGGGCTACTGAGAAAAAAGGGGAGAGAAGATGGGAGGGGGGGGTCAATCTTGATTGGGATCTGTACAGCGAGATGTCTGTTTACATTAGTTTTAAACTTCTGCATGTCTGTACTGTCGGGGAAACAGGGGGCAGGGGGGGGTTCCAGAGGCCAGGAGCACGAGGAAAGAAGCTATTTGAGTAGAACCCTCTCCGATATCTGGGGACCTCCATAATGAATGAATGAGATTTAGTTGATTGTCGAGTTTGTCTATTTACGTCGAGGGGGCACCAGAGTAGCCAATTCATCGGAGCATAATGGATTGAAGTATTTGTAAAACAAGCACAAGGATGCTACATTGCGGTGATGGGACAGGGACTGGAGCTTGGTTGACAGTTGTCACCAAAGAGACGAAAATAAGAAGCACAATGTCAAAAAACAAAATGAATAAATAATAAAAGTATCAAAATACATTAAAATTAGCGCTTAAGAACAAGAAACAAAAAACATTGACAAAAAAACAAATGAAAACTAAAAAGACATCACAAAACATCCAAATTTGCGAAAAAAGCAATAAATATGTACACCGACGCCAACCGTCCTAAAAAATATTTATTTTTTGTAATAAAAGAAAAACATTTTACACCCGCCCAATTTTTTTTTCTTGTCCGAAAAAAATATTTTTATTTAAAAATACAAAATTTCTTCTACCCCACTCAATTTCTTTTTCTCTCCGCCACCCAAAGAAATATTTTAGTTAAATTTTTTAAAAAATGAGACATTTTATATTTTTAGTTAAAAAAAATGTAACCCCTCCCCCTCCCAGAAAAACATACTAAAACGTATATTTTGTTTTGGATGTCAAGTGCATGCGCAGACCCCACACTATATATAGAACCAGTTTTGATACTCATGTTTAAATATGCTAGTGGAGGCGCATCAGTCATATCAAAGAGCCAGTTTTGTTATTCTTCAAATATAGTCACCTATTTAGTAATGGCCGGGATATGAGTTGCTTAACTCCGAGTTACAACAAACAACCTTGTTTTAACGTATTGAAAATAAAAATGATAATGTGTAAAAATCCTCTCAACATGACGTTATTTCCGGAAAAATAATATCAATTTATTTGTAAACATTTTTTCTAGCTACCCGGCCGTTTGACTAAGATCAAAATGTAATATCTGTTCTGGCTGAAGTTTTTACGTAATTTTCTCTCTTCGTCAACTGGGCTGGGTTTTGTCTAAAAGTTCTTTAATTAATTATATTACTAATTTTTATTAAAATTACTAATGAGGAAAAAAGCGGGGCAGACAGACGGACGTAGCTAGACAGACAAACGGACGTAGCGGGACAGGCGAACGTAGGTGGGCAGATAGACAGACGGATTGACGGACGGACGTAGCTTCACAGATGGATATACGTAGCTGGATTGACGGACACGTATACTTAGCTAAACGGACAGAAAGTTATAGCTGGATGGACGGACGTAGCTTGATTGACGGATGGACTGATGGACAGGCGGACGGACGTAGATGGACAAATGGACTGATGGACGTAGCTGGATAAACATACTTACGGAGCTGGACGTACGGACGTTGCTGGACGAACAGATTGACGAAGCTGGAAGGACGGACGAGGGAAGACAGATAGACAGACAGACGAAAGTGGACGGATTGATGGACGGACGTAGCTTGATGGACAGACGTAGCTGGACGGATTGGCAGACGGACGTAGCTTGACGGACGGGCATACGTAGCTGAATGGACAGACGGACGGACGTAGCTGGATTGACGGACATACGAACGTAGCTGGACAGACAGACAGACGGATGGGCGGCGGGACGTAGTTTGATATGTTGAGAGACAGACGGACCTTGTCTTAGTCTTTTCTATAAATACTATTATGGTATGTGTCGTTCGGAATTGTGTTATCTGTTCCTGCTTCCTTTGTTCAAGCTTGTTGGACTCGTTGGGCTCGTGGTTTCCATAAATTCGCTGTTTTGATACCTCATTATGATACAACATCGTATTCCAGTAGCAAATCCCAAGAACTGCAGGCTTGTGAAACTCTCTTCCTGATGACTATTTTACTCCTACCTATAGACTTGGTCTTTTCAAGACTAAGGTCGATAGGCATCTCCCGTTTTTGCGATAATCATCTTTCATCCTTTTTAACTCCTTACATCAAATGGCTTCATAAGAATGACGTATTTAATAAGTACCGGAAAATGTTTAAAAATGAAATAACGACATTCATGCTTTGTCTGAAGGAATTTTCATAGGCAGAGTTTTTACTATTTTAACTTTGAAAGCTAAAATGTATATTTCTTTATTATATACTGTAACCTTTATTATAATCCTTATAATACTACTACTACTACTACTACTACTACTACTACTACTACTACTAATACTAATAATAATAATATGGATAGAGATGGTATCTCAATAATAATACTAGTGAAGGAAAACCTTTCACAAACCATTCCTCATATTATTTCAATATGAGTGTTCACAATTATAAAACCGAAAACCACGTATGTGGGTCCAGAATGTTAAGTACATGCTCCGCCTCCGGAGGAGGAACGAGCGAGGCTTCCCAAGTCGTCATTCAGCGAAATCCTCAACACACTAACACTATAACTAGAACTAATTGGACTAAAACCTTTAATAGAATTGTGATGAAATGTTACTTGAAGAGTGATTGTCTGCAAGTATTTATGGCCATAAATACTTGCAGACAATATGATAGTGAAAGGTTTCCACATAACTGAGAGGCAAGTGATCGGTATAAAGTTTGTCGCTTCACCCCTTTTTGTTTTATCTTTAATGATTAAGACTGTGGTGCCCTTTGTCAGCTATTTAGGGAAGTGACATATCATTTAGGCAAGACGTGGGTGAAGAGCTAGAAGGTTTTAAAACCAGTATATCTGTACTCCGTCAGGTCCAGGCGCTTTCCTATTTGAAACCTTTTACCTTCAGCATCTCAACGGTTACTGTTGTATTCGTTTGTACTTCTATTCTAGAGGACACCTCCCTTTCAATATATTTGATCCATTCTAAATCATCTTGATGATTTACTTTCTTTTGCCAAATGCCTTTCAAGAATGCCTTAGATTAGTCAGCATCAGGTATAACGTCACCACCTTTCAATTCTTTTTGGACAAAAACAACTGCCGGAAAAATACCATCTCACCAAAAATCAGCTTCTGATCGATAACATGATCTTGAGAAACTGCAAACGAAGACCTAATAATCTTACCATGGGGTGAGTAGATTATAAGAAAGCATTTGACATGGTGCATCATTCGTGGATACACAAATGCCTGTAGATTTTCGGAATATCCCCCAATATTTAAACAGCTTTAAAGAATAGCATGAAGAAGTAGTAAACAAATTTAACTTCAGGAGGTGTTGCATCATATAAAGCGACAATCATGAAATAGATTTTCCAGGGCGATAGTCTTTCCCCTTTTATTTTTGTCATTAGTTTGATCTCAATGACACTTCTCTTACGTAATGTGAGGGCAGGATATGGACTTGGGGAAATAATGTCATACAGTAAACCACTTACTCGTAATGGATGACCTTAAGGTTTTTTGAAAGAATGAAACCCAACTTGATACCCTAATGAACATGGTTGAAATATTTAGTGACAACATACGAATGGAATCTGGCATCACTAATTGTGCCATTCTTGTTATAAAAAGGGGTAAACTTGTCTATTCAGATGACGTTGCACTCCCAACACCATATCTGATAAAGAATGTAGACAGGAGAGGGGCTACAGATACTTGGGAATACTGGAGGCGGATAGGATTAACAACAAGGGAATAAAAAATCAGGTCACAGCTGAGTACAATATAAGAGTAAGGAGTATTCTTTAATCACGCCTCTACAATCGAAATACAATATATGATATCAATGTCAGAGCAGTAGCAATCATTCGATATACTGCCGGTATACTTGACTGGAATGTAGATTAACTAAAATGTTTGGATATTAAAACACCGAAAAATGCGTTCAATGATTGGAGCTTTTGCAAAAATAGGTGTTGCAGATCGATTGTATCTACCTAGAAAGGAAGGTGGTTCACGACTACTTTGTGTTGAAGATGTTGTGAATATAGAAGAATGTTGTACTTATAAATACATTTATGAAATTAATGATATCATTCTTCGTGAAGTGAAAAGAGAGGAAATACAAGAGAGAGGGTTAAATCATTTGGGAATAAACTAAGTGTAGGAATACTGGATTTAGAGATAATGATAATGGGTGATCTCAAAAGATCTACCGAAAGCACCTTAATAGCACTCAGGAACAAGCTATCTGCACTAGGCCCATCAAACATTACGTTGACAAAACTGCTGAATCCCCGATGTGCCGATTGTGTAAGGAAAGGGAAAAAAACTTAGCGCATATTGTATCTAAATGCCCAATGCTAGCACAATATCACTATTAAAACATGGAGTCATCACACAATCGCTCAGGTACTACACTGGAATATATGCAAACTTTATTAATTGGACCACAATGAGAAGTGGTATGAGCATAAGCCAGAATTGGTACAGGAGAGCGGCAATGTCAAGCTTCTTTGGGACATGCGCATACAGACTGACATTCAAAACCCGACTTAATATTTCTAAACAAAAAAGAGACCTTGCTTAATCATTGATATAGCCTGCTCCTTCGATACCAGAGTGCTGAAGAAAGAACACGAAAAAATAAATACATATTAAGATCTGAAATGGGAATAATTTAGACTATGGAAATGTAAAGAAGTAATGGTGATTCCCGTTGTAATTAGAACGC
>OY744526.1:91127151-91172151 GCA_963556195.1 Sepiola atlantica
GTCAGGCGATTATAATGCAACATCCTAGAAATATCTTGAAACTAAAACAAAACCATACATAATAACAATTAGACTTTTAAATGTTAATAATTAGACTTTTGAGTACACCAGATAACTAGTGCGTGAAATGACCATTCAGTTCTTGACAACATAGCGTAAGACAGAACGACTTACAGTTTTTGAAATAACAAAATTGGTTACTCGTCCCCTGCTACGCTATGAGATGTGTGTTATATATGTTACTTGTAGTTTGATACGTTATAAGATGTATGTTATATTTATATAGTAAAATAAACCCCACTTTTAACTGTAAGGTGTATAATTTATTTATTTTTAAAAGAAAATAGCCATATATTTTCACGGTGTAATCGCCCGAAAAAAAATAGAAACTTATTTTTAGTTTATCGTAAACAGCGATTTGGCAGCGGGTTAAATGTAAACGTTATTTATCTTCGGTATTAAAAACGAAATGTCTCTTATTACTGGAAGACTTTCATAAAATGTCTTTTAATTTAAGATGAATCTTAGAAATCTGACATAAACGAATATTTCCAGGAGTTGGATATAAATCGGTTCGAAAATTAAAAACAAATACAAGCATACTTTCGTATTATTTTCTAATATTCTTATTTTTCTTGTGTACTTTACCGTATGCTGGTTTATAACAATGTGGTCGGAGGTGTGACATGAAAGTCTACACGATAGTTAGGTCGCAGAAATAGAGTAATGATGTATTCTAATAGTAATGATATGTTCCCGACTTCATAAGACTCTCTACTTCCCTCACTGATGTCTATACTAAATACTGTATGTCTAAAGCTGAGTAATGATACTAGCCGATAGTGAACAAAGTACTTAACGTAACATACACATTCCACGTGAAGATGAACGATACTGATATTCTTTTAATAGTTGGATTCTTAGTTATTTCGTCTACAACAATAATTCACTTACACTAATTCGTCTCGAATTTACTACATTTTGTTTCCAATACAATCAGACTACGTCAATTTATCTACTTATAATATAAGGAAGACATTCTCTTTCACGATATCACGATTTCTGTCTGTCCGTCGAATATATTTTTCTAAACGTAAGAAATGCACATATTAACCAATAAATGATACATAAATAAACAAATTTGACGCCGAGAGCGAAATTCGAACTCTCAACATTTATGCATTCGTCTATCGCTCTACAAACTGAGCTAAACTGTCAAAGATAATGAAAGCCGTTTTGATTTATATAGTTAGCGCTGAAGAAAAACTTTTGTTCTCTTTTTTTAAATTATGTAATATGAGATATACATTTTTACTTTTCACTTTTCGGTGTTTAACATTGCTATTAATTAAGAAATTTGAAAATTAATTCCAATTAGAAGTAAATAATTTTTTGCAAATTCTGTTAATGTGAGATCTCGTTGTGCCGTTACGAGATTTAGAAAATGAACATTTGTCGTTCTTAATATTTACTACGAAACAACAACAACAAATTCTCATAAAAACACGTGTTTTACTGTTTTCGTCTCTTAATTTGTTCTTTTAAAAGTATAACATAGCCGAACGCTTAATAAGTTGTTGTTTTTAATTAGTATTGTATTGTTTCTATTATTATTTTAAATATTCATATATATGTAATGTGTTGTATTACTTATCTTTTGAGGAAAGAAAAACAATTATTTTCGAATGCAAATTGAAGTAATATTTTTACATATAATTTGAAATGTTAAATCTTGTGACTGCTAAACTTTCTCTCAAATCGCTATTTTCATTGAATTTTTTAAAGAGGCACCGGTAAAAATTGCACAAGTTGATGAATAGAAAACATCGTTTTAAAAAGTAGAATAAAAACAATGCATAGAATTTGGTATATTCGGATTACTGTTCTAATCTCGGGTGTCTTTATCATAAGATTTTGGCCTATGTAACCTCCGACCTTCTTCAGGTGTACATTGCCGAACTTGGGAATCTTTCTGTCAAACTCGGGAATCTGGACGGAATTTCGAACGAAACCCTTTATTAAATCCATGGGGGTAGCATGACTGGGAAGATGTCTTCAGTAATTCGCAATTCTTGTGGGATTGTCAGATGACTTCGAAATTAATTTTACTTAATAATTATATGTTCCGATATTGTATTAAATTCTATACTAGGTCTGCCTAGTAAGTTATTGTCGCCTAACATATGTGCTCTTTCTTTGAGTCGTCTTACTCTCCAACGTTCTTCTCTATCTATAATTTTTATATACAATGGTGGATCATTTTAAGTTAAAATTATATGCAAAACTGATCCCCTAATCTGCATTCTAAAATAATTGTTGCTTTTTATTTCCGCGAAAGATGAGTAATACGATACATTTTTAAAACATGTATTTTTCGTTTTCCCACTCTGACTTAAGTGCGTGTTTTTTTATGAGATGATATTTTTAAAATGCAATATTTACAAAGTACCGGAAAATGTTTAAAAATGAAGTAAAAAAAAACATTTGTAAAAAAAAAAATACTTATTGATAATTGGGTAAATTTGTACCGTCTTACCCGGCGCAGTTTACCCTTTAAATAAGTTCAAATTCTACTTTTTGGGGGTGATTACATTTAAACAGCATAAAATATATCCACAAACAAGGAATTACATTTTTGTTAAATATGTACGATTTTCTTTCCTATATGAATTTAACGTAAAATCGTCACCCATTTTCTGACCAGTTAGCCATGTAACTGACTTGAGTTTTCAATTTTCTTTGTAGCTGGGATTTATTTTTTACTTATTCAATAAAAAACCCGTACAATTTGGCCAATTTAGACATGTAATCGTCTTGAGTTTCGAATTGGGGGTGGGGATTTTTACTCTAACACTAATTCCCTAACACTAACCCTAATTCCCTAACCCTAAAACTCGCCCCTAACCCTAACGTTTATTCCCTAACCATTATTCCCAAAACTAGAACCCCTCAACCCTAACTTTAATTCTCTAACCTAACACTAACCCTAATTCTCTAACCTAAAATTCGTACACCCTTCCACAAAAGAAATTGTCATATGAAAGTATATTAACAAATCCCCCTCCGCATGTTAAGAATGGTTTTCTAAATAATAACGTTATTATTTCAGCACGGTCCGTAAACTGCAGAAGTCTTATTTTCCATCATGGTTGATTTTTGTTTTGTTTTGCTAATTCGCTAATTTCAGATTAAAAAAAGAAGCCGCCCATTTCTATTTAAACCAGAAAAACTAAATTGGCTTAATTTCTAGGTGTATTAATGGATAAGATCCCCCCGCAATTGGAAACTCAAGTCGATTACATGTCTCGTTTGACGCTAACCGGCCAAGAGTGGGTGCCCATTTTACGTTAAATTTATACAGGAAAATGATCCCCCCTCTAAAATTGTAAATATAAAAAAAAAATTGATTTCCTTTTTTGCGGATATTTTTCAGGCTAATTAAATGTAAAAAATAGTAGAATTTGAATTTTTTAGGGGGTAACATAATAAAAAATACCGATGACTGTAATAACAATTAAATATATATATATATTTTTTCATTTTTAAAAATTAATATATTTTTGCGTTGGTGGGTTTTGTCCGGGCTTGAATTATTTTGATGGGCTTCTGTCCGGTGGAATTTTGTCCAGTGGGTTTATGTCCGGTGAGCTTTTGCCCTACTACCGTAAAATAGGCCGTTTTTTTTGTTATCAGTTAACAGGGCCCAACAGGAATCCCTCGAGTATGTTACGTTGGCCACGACCCAGCCCTCGGCCTAAAATTGTCTTCCGATGCAAAGAATCAAATTGGTCTTGTTCAGTTTCAGGAGGCTATCCTCCCAGGCATTGCCTCCTTTTCGAGAAATGGCGGACAATGAACCGTCTGCTAATTTCTGATTTTATAACTATAAGTAAACCTAATAAATTGTTTTCGACTAATTCCCCAAATGTATTTTCTTTAAAATAATTTAAGGTAAAGTTGAAATTAGTCTAAAACAATTTATTTGGGCTTAAATATTCATTTGTGAATTCAGAAATTAGCAGACGGTTAGTTGTCCGCCATTTTGGCTGCGAAACGACTAAATCGCCACTGCCGGTCACCTAGAGTACTCTAACAAGGTAATGCCAATGGGTCCAATCCAGGATATTTTTAGAACGTTCCAGAATACACACGCTATAGAACCGACCTTGTGTCATATTCAGGTTTTCCAGTTTGAAAAAAAAAAATTTGTTGTTTCCTAGTCAAAATGGCGGACAATGAATCGTCAACCATTTTTCAGACCTCACAAATAAGTAAGTAACCCCAAATAAATTGTTTGGGAATAATTTCAAATATTCCTTTAATAGGAAGATTAGTCCCAAACAATTTATTTTGGGTTTACTTACTGATTTGTGAGGTCAGAAACATATAAGAAAATGCCGCCGATTCATCGTCCGCCATTTTGGCACGGAAAAGACGAATTAAGCAGATAAATAACGTCACGTTTAGAGCACAATTATTAAAGCTTCTGGAAAATGTATATTCTTGATTTCCCTTCCACCCCCGAAATAAAGTATTTCTTTCATTCATTGTATATCATGAGCCAGGAAAAATATCAACGAACAAGTTATCTATCTATCTATCTATCTATCTATCTATCTATCTATCTATCTATCTATATATATATATATATATATATAGTACTTGAAAGGATTAATTTTTTTTCAATATGACATAACCACGGTTTCACGTATTTTTACGATCGTCTGATGCCGTAATCCAGAATTTGAGCTCAAATTCAAACTTATAATTCTATGAATAGAAGGGTAGACAATATTGATAGTGTGCAATATAGTTAACAATAAAAAAGTGGTGAAGAAAACAAATAACATAACTTTTAAGAACATTGGGTATTTTTGACAAGATAAAACAAAAAGGGGTAACAAAAACAACAATATACAACACATATTTCTAACGGAATGATAAGTTACTTTCCTACCTACATGACTAAATTTATTTGTGTTTCCACTTATTTAAAACGATTTTTTTCAAAACAATCCTGATGCCCATTCTGTTACAGCAGGAAGAGACGCGACAGCCCAGCTAAAATATACGACCGTAGGGAGGATATTTTGGCTAGTCTACTTATATAACATATCTACTTACATCCTGTTTTCATTCTAAATGTTATGTTGGCTACTACCCTTAATCTTTTCTGTCTTCAGGCAGTGAAGGATAAATTTTTCTAGACTGAGGCACTTTTTATTTTTTTTCCAATCCAGAATGCCCCTTTTGTGGGAGCTAGATTTTTATCCACATTAAAAACCGATCTTTTGTCTAAGTCTGACCTTGTATGGGGGCAAGTAAATAAGAACACCCGTCGTGTTTGTTGTGTGTTTGTATGTGTTATAACTTACTTAACTTAGTAGTTAACATATTGGAATTTCCTTTACAGAAACACTTCGATAAGATGAACAAAATAATGTAGGGTGGAACCTTCGACAGTGAAAAAGTGTGTTGTCCAAAAAGAGCATACAATGTTCTCTGACCAGTTAAATCTAAACCTCGAGGACAAACTTCAGAGAAGCTGACAAGCTGCTGTTTGTGATATTAACTTCTTAATTGTGTGTTTTACAAAACGTTATTCAAGGTTCCACACAGCATGGTACGAAGTGCAAGCTGTTTGGCCGCGGATGGTGTCGTTATATTGGTTTAAATAGTCAAATTAGAAGGTATAGAATTGCTACCTGAGTTGTTACATTATGAAAAACTAAAGGAATACCCGTCCCAGGATGGGTAGAATTAATTCTCAGAAAAGAGCAGTTTCCCACCACTGTCATGTCCGTTTACGAAGGTTAAACTCAAGATATACTGATAATAAATCTTAGGTCATTAAACCTTTTTTCTAATGTTGATAAAAATGTATTATTTTGATATAAAAAAAATTGTTAAAAGTAAAGCTTAAGCTTAATGGATTTTTAGAAGAATTAAAATTCAAGGAATCTTGTTTAATTGGTGTGTAATGACTATGGATTAAATTCGAGACAAATCTTGTGTGCCTATATTATGCCCCCTAAAACCCTTTAAAATACTCTAAATAAACTAAAATTTGTTGAATAATTATAAATTGATGTCTCATACATATTAAAATATCACAAACATCGGAGAATTTCATTCTTGAAGGACTTCGACGTCCTTTTTATCTCATTTAATTAATCTAAATTAAGCTAAATATGGCTGACAATTGAAACACTAACTCTTTCTAAATAAGTTCAAAAATTCATTATGATCGGTGTTACTTAAGAAGTCAATCCTGTACAGACGAATACATAACATACCTAACTTTTGAAAAGTAAGTTTATGTTACAAACGATTCTTTATTTTTATTTCACATTAAAGTCTACACCCTCTGAAAACAAGTAAGTTTTTGTATTTTACCACAACATTTGGATATAAAAAATCATCTCTATAATAATACGCGAAGTTATTTCTTGTTCGTACGTTACGTGAAATCTTTCATGATTGACGATAATTTGGATGTCGCTAGTGTAAAAAAATCAGATTTTACATATTGTAAAATGAATTGTTCTAAAATCGCATTTTATCGCCGCGTCGACCATAACAAAAAAGTGGCATTTGTTTTATTGATGTGAAGAATATTTAGTTGACAATTATTTTACAGTGAACAGGCAGAGAATATTGTTTATTGTTTTAAAAATAAAGAGTAAGTGTTCTCTTATAGTATTGACCATGACATGCACTTATTATTTAAAAAAAAAACTATTAATATTAACCGTAATTATACAGATTGATGTTGAAACCACATATGCATTTCTACAACATCTTCCTAGTTAAATAATACATACACTTTTACATAATAAAATATTACAGTTACTAAACAATTATTAAAAAAATAATAAAGAAATTACTGCAATTGACCAATTCATATAATTCATCATTCTATTCTGCGTTTTTCCCGCGCATCGGACCCGTATTGGATTTTCATACACGGTCAAATGCTTGATCAGGCTGAAGTTCGATTATCTTTGGATATTGCTGTAGAGTATCAAGTTATCTTTGTTTCGACTGTCATCCCGGTCTATTCATAGGATATCAACCGTGAGTTTCGCTTTTGTGACAGTATTTTCGTTTACAAACAGAACATATCGGTACCATGCAGATAATTTAGCTGTTATTTTGTCTGAGATCGGTGTAAAATCGTGACGACGTCCATCAATTTATAAAAAATGTGTAAGTTTATGTCAACAAGTTTTTCATTTTTATACGTGGACATACACATCAATCTGTACACAACCAGAAATATACCGAGTGGAACTTGACTTACACTGTTTTTTTCATCAAAAGTTTGGTTCCCACTCACAAGCAATTACATTATAGAATAACAACTTGAACCGTAAAGATTGGTTTGTGGAATTGAATAAGCTGACGATCAGTGTATTTCTGTTGATCTCAATTCTGTTTTTGACCACAGCAAAAATGCTGACCGGTTCATTCCGTGAAGTTCAAATATAAGATAAAAACACCGATCTTTGATGAAGCAATTTAACAACATTGTAATTTGTTTTTGTGACCATCATAGAATACGTAAAGTTTTAATGCAGCTTATTGTCTCTAAATATTTCTACAATCTCTCCGTTGTGATATTATGTTCAAACCTAATGACTTCATCTTTTTAATTACTCCCGGGAAAATGTCCGCTATTTAATTGACTGCACTATGGCGATTCTGTTCAATGTTAGTTTGATGTTTTGTTTTCGCAATACTTCGTATCACTTTTAATATCTGTTCTGTTCATCGTGGCCACTATCGGTGAGATCATTTTAGCTCCTAACGTAAATCACGTCTTCTATTTAACCCCTCTCCCATAAACACCCACATCAATCTAACGCCTTTCTTTTCTTGTGCCATATGAATATATTTTCCACACAAAACAACTCTTCGATTTGTAAGATAACAACCAAGTGTTGCAACGCTGACGTGGCTGGAAGTGTAAAACAAAACGTTATCATCGACTCTAATTGGCTAAATTAATTGAATTGATGCCCTTTTTCTACGCGAGCGTGATTACAAAAGCCAGAGACGCTATCAGTTTGAAAATTTCCCGCATTATTAATTCAATCATATTTTCTGCGTAATTAAGTTTGGATTCAAAGGGGGAGAAAATATGAAAAAGGGGAAACTCACAAAAGAGAAAGAAGGAAAGTCTAAGGGGAGAGAACTCGATCAAAGATGTAAAAATCTAAATCCGATTTTTGCAGATATGGTAATAACAGTTTAATTTTTATTTATTTTTATTCGAATGGCTTGACATCATTTAAAGATTTTCCATTTAAATTAAATGAATGTTTAGTTATTATTTCCTGATTTTTTGCGATTTCTCTCTTTCTTTTGTTCACTCAACTTTCTTTTCGCTCAGCAAGTATGGTAGTCCTATTTATGTTTTTTGACCTAATTGCTACACAATAAATTTCGACTAGTTAATAGTTAAGTATCGCCCTTCCCAATTTGTATACCATTCATTAATGTGTTCGTGTGTATTATTTTCTTAATGCTATTTTGTTCTGTATAATCATTATTACATCGAAGTAACTTCCAAAGATAAATTAATAAACAAGAAAATTAATTCAGTTATTTAATATATTATCCATCAGATAATTGCTACTATGAAATTGTATTATTATATATTAGCTACGCTAACCAGCGCCGCCAAAGTGTAGACTTATTTTTAAATTGATTAATAGTAAGAAGAAAAACAATGGCATAAACTGCGTCCTGTGTCTCCTGTTATTGAAATTAAGCTTATGTAAAAATTAAGACATTTTCTAATTTATCAAATATTATTTTATTATTTGTTCATGCCATTTACTGCAAATCTAAAGATTAATTGCAAATGGACTAGCATAAAAAATAAAGTCTGGATTATATCCTGTCACAGTAGAAGAAGTCTTTTACAACTTGGGAAATGCATTTATTTGGTCCAAATTAGAGGGTCCCTTTGAAAATGTTTTATTTATTTCGAAAAAATAAGCCAATATAACATGTTTAAGAAATTTGCAGTTTAGTGTTAAGAAATAAATGTTATTATTATTTGTACAATGATCGAACGTATTACGGAAAGTATAAAAATAAATCCTGTATCAATAGTAATAACGTTATAAATAAGAAAATGTTATTAACTGGCAGACAGTTAATTTAATTTTGACAACACTTGTTTTTGAAATTATTATTATTATTATCATCATCATCATCATCATCATCATCATCATCATCATCATAATTATTATTATTATTATTATTATTATTATTGTTATTGTTATTGTTGTTGCTGTTGCTGTTGCTGTTGTTGTTGTTGTCGTTGTTGTTGTTGTTGGTGTTGTCGGTGTTGTTGTTGTTGCTGCTGTTGTTGTTGTTAACTAGGAGTTATCACACTGATCATCATCAGTGATTGCTCACCGACAACAACTGGTTAGTTTCCCTGGAGTCTGAGTTGCAACAAGACTCCCAGATTTCCAGTTCTCTCTACCTCTTTTCGATACTCACCGCAAATTATCTTGGAGTGTCGCATCGCCTACCATTTATTTATCGCTGGCAACGACCATTGATCTTTTCTGGGATGTGGATGGCAATACGCCTTCCTACGGTTCCAGTAGTATCTGCACTCTTCCAGTGTAGGTCTTGCTTGTGCTCTACCTTCTCGGTTCTCCCATCCTCCTTGCCCCTTCACGACCATGTTGTGTGGTATAAGGCGAAGCTGGTACCATAACTTTTGGAGGGCGACAGTTGTTGAGATTTCTTGAAGTTTATGTTCTTAGATTCGTGCGATAGTGTTCTTCGTGTCGTTTTGCTTTCTGCCTATTGTAATTTCCATGTAGCTGGTTACTATTTGTAACTGATGCATGTGCGACATTATGAATAAAATTGAAAGTCTCTTACGACCATGTTTCTCGAAACCGAAACCTTAGAAGCTTTTTCAAAACTTTTTTAACATTCGGGTTTTTAACATAAACTTTTAAGCCTTTAAACCGTCGACATTAAACAATTAAACAGTCCTTTCTTTTTCATATTGAATTTTACTCTCTTGTCGTTACCGCGTGGGCCGAGGTGATCGGGGTGGGAGGTCTCGTCTAACGGGGACTTTTGTGGGTGTACATTTATTCGATGACCAAAAGTTATTACAAATATCTTAACTCCCTTTTTTACAATTTTCTCAAACTCTTCATGGATTTTATATTTTACCTTATTTCGTCTGGCCGTAATTTCACTCTTCGTCGCTAGTTGTCTACTGGTTGAACGTTGTGCCGTTGGTTTTTCTTCGATTCTTCGTCTGGAAGTGATCTCTTTCTTGGTCGGCTAGTGGTTTAACGTTTTGCAGTGTTCTTAAAATGAACACTCTTGGGTTCGACAAAAAATGCCTCGAATACATTTTAAGAGGTTCCGGAAGGTTTGATTTACCTTGAGTAACGCCTGGGAGAGAGTCGCCGTCTTCGACTGTTGTTATTTTTTGGTTACCTTACTAAACTGCTAACTAGATGGGGGGAGCCAGGTAAGGTTTTGTCTCATCTTAGAGACCCAGTCCTAAACTTTTCCGACTATCATTTTTTTGGACAACTCGTCCGCTTTTCTTCCATGACAAATCGTTCTCGACGACTCTGCTCGCCTGGTGAACTGTCTCTAAGGACATCTGTTCGTTTTCGCTTCCATGACGGGACTGTTGTTTGATTCGCTTCGACAACAAAAAGTGACCTCACAGTCATTTGTGTTGTCATGAACGAACATCCCTACATTGTGTCTGACATTTATTGACCCCAACTCGTTTGAAGTCAGCAAGGCTCTGTCCAACCTATCATGGTTTACAAAACGAATCATTTGTGGGAACAGACTTAATCATACAAAATTGATGTCAGTTCCACCTGCACTTAATCCAACAAATTCACGCCGGTCACAATTAATACTAGTTGACCTACACTCTTTTTAGAAATGCAGAGCCCCTATAATCTAACACATGTCATTATTATTATTATTATTATTATTATTATTATTATTATTATTATTATTATTATTGTTGTTGTTGTTGTTGTTGTAATGGTTGTTGCTGTTGTTGTTAACCAGGAGTTATCACACTGGTCATCATTATAGCTTATATAATATTGCAGTTGTTTTGATCATTGCCGTTCTTTTGATTCCAATTTCTCCCAGTCTTTTTCCAGTTTTTCGGACTGTTACTAGTCCTCATACGATCATTGGTATTATTTTGACACTCTACATGTTCCATATTCCCTTCAGTTCCGTGTATTTGTTTCGCTTTTTCGTCTCCTTGATCTTCACACATATGTAACCCCCCCCCCATTTCACACAAATCACGTCCTACGTGATCTTAGGCGTAACCGAATAAGTTCCACAATTTCTAAAATGTTCATCAGTTGACGATAATCGGGATAACCTCCCGCTTTAAAACCGACGGTACTGATGTTACATTGAATTTCTGTATTATATATATCTCAAATATAACATATCTAATGTGCAAATATTCTGATGTGTTCTCATATACATTGCTTAAATAATGTCTGTTTGATATTTAACGGAACCATTATTAGCCAAACTGTATCTAACATTTTGAAAATGTTAAGCATGTTTGGGGCAATGAGGTAGATACTGATTAGTGATGTTCTTTTCTGATAATAACGTTATCACTTGTAGAAATCGACTTTTTTTCTACGAAAATCAGTATTAACTCAAGGAATCTAATTGAGATTGGTTACAGTGCAAAGCTAAAGATATGATCACTGATTGGTAAAAGCCTCCAAGAAATAATTAGTCTTTTATTATCGATTAGTTTTCATCAGAAACTTCCTTTATAGATTCGTTAAAATGTATCTCAGGTCTAACTAAATGGTATTTGTAATGACCCCACATAACACATTTCAAACGTACATGATTCTACGCCTCTCATTCCTGTGACTATCTGTGTATCAGTCGATCTAGTATAAAATTACCGATTTTGCGTTCAATTTCAGTAAATATAATCAACACAATTTCTTAATTGATACAGGCTCTATAATTATTGAGTTTTTAAAAATGATTACATCCATTTAAATCCATGCTTGGATATGCCTACGTTTCACCTTTTGCCACTATCCTCTAAACAGACGATTTAATCGTTAAACGTTTCTCTGAAAAAAACCTGTCCGCTGATTTGTGAAGCTGGAACAAAGATGTGGTCACACCTATAACAAAGTTACATATATAATGGAGTTACATATATAACGAAGTTACATATATAACGAAGTTACATATATAACGAAGTTACATATAACTAATAAATTCCGTCCACTTTGTGTTAGGATCAAAGCATAGAAGAAAAAGAAGGTTGAACCGAGCCCGAGAAAAGAGGTTCGCGCACTCATCTCGCATCTGATGCGTTTATCTAGAGACTTCTGTTTCTAAGTATTCTACATTCTAAAAGTAGAATCAACCCCTTGAATCTTTTCTAACCTCTGCCTACAACATTTCACGCATAAGTGCTCATAAGTATTAGCTATTATATATGGCTAGCCAACCTACCTACTCTAATATTGACACATGCACACACACAAACGGTAACTACACACACACATGCAATCTAGCATTGCTATAGATGTTTATTTACATAGCTGTAGATACTGATATCTATGTAGATATATAAAACTCAATGTATGTGTGTTTGTGTATGTATGTGTGTGTGTGCCCTATAGAAAATGTTACAGAGTCTAGATAAAATCTAAAGTGTATTCTTATGTGAAATTATCAGAGAAAGATAATGATAGTATTCTCGAATCTCTAAATGCACACCAAAAAGGGAAAGGTCGATTATTTCAGGTATTTTCAGTATAATTTCAATTTAATTATGTATTAATTTAAATAGGAAACAATTAGATTATTTACTGATTTGTAAAAAAACTGCAATTAATCCTCGAAGAAAATGCAAATATCCCTAAAATTCAACTGAAAATGATATCAGAGAGAGGCTGCGAGAGGGGTGATTAAACATAAATCGATGCTAATCTGGGTAAAATTCCGGTACCGGCCTTCATTCTGTCGGTATAAGACAGGTTATGTAAAAGAGAGAGGCTCACTTTCCTAGGCTTTACCATGATACCCATGTAATTTTTAAAAACTAAAAATGACTTCATAAGGAGTTGGAGGGGGATGTCTCAAAACTTTTAGTTCTTTGGTACAACAGGAATGCGTCTCTAAGCTTTTAGTTCTTTTGTACATCAAAGGCGCGTCTCTAAACTTGTTGTTCTTTGGTACGACAGGGGCCCGTTTCTAAACTTTTAGTTATTTGCTACAACGCGTCTTAAAACTTTCATTTTTTTGCTAAAATAGGGGCGCGTGTCTAAACTTTTAATTCTTTCGTACATCAGGGCGCGTCAATAAACATAGGCGGTTGTCATAACTTTTTGTTCTTTGGAACAACATAGGCGCGTCTCTTATCTATTAGTTCTTTGGCACCACAGGGGCGCGTCTCTAAAGGTTTAGTTCTTTGGTACAACAGAGGCGCGTTTCTAAACATGCAGTTCTTTGATACAACAGGAGCGCGTCTCTAAACTTTTACTCTTTGGTACAAATAGGGCGCGTCGCTAAACTCTTAGAGAATAATTAGATGGGAAAATCCAAAAAATGGAAAGAGAGGGTAAGTAGAGCTAGCGAAATAATAAGGACGAGAGAAAAATAGACAGCTTGAAAAAGGAGGAGAGATTGACGTTTTTATATAAAAAATACACACCCTATTTAATTTCTACTGTTTTGTTTTTTTTATCGTCCGGGCAACGCTGCGTAGCCCTAGCAGTCAATAATAATCATGGCACCGAAGAATAATTTATGTACTGTTGTTGTTGCTATTATTTATACAACTATAAGCCAGCGTACGTACGTAATGTTTAGACGTGCTATTATTGCTGAGACAGAAATCATAAAAAAAACACCTTGTTCTACAATATATCACGTACATCTCGAAAATGTACATTTCTGAATAAAATATTTAGAATGTAGCTTTTTGTTTCCATAACCTTTTAGATTGTAGTATTGATAACCTTAAATGGGAAGAGTTTAAAATCTATCCTTAAAAAAGGTTTATTTTAAAAGATTTTCAAGTTGTCTTAAATTTTGGATCAGGAGTGTATATATATATATATATATATATATATATATATATATATATAATTTGTAATTTATCATCATCATCATCATCATCATCATCATCATCATCATCATCATCATCATCATCATCATACTCATCATCATCATCATCATCAGCAGCAGCAGCAGCAGCAATACAAATATGGTAACTCCTTGACCTTTTGGCTAGGAGAAAAATGTTGTATCTGTATTGAATCTTCAATTAGTTTTTATGTTCTCTTTCAGTGAAAGGAAAATCAATTGAATTTTTGTTCCAATTCAGACTGCCGATTTTGGGGGAGCTGAATGCTCCTCACGTTAAATATTAACATTGTGCCTAACTCTGCTTTCGTGGGAGGAAGTAAATAGGAACAGCAACAACAACAACAACAACAACAACAACAGCAGCAACACCTTTATTAACAAAATAATAAACGCATGTGTTTTATTATTCACAGATTAGAACATATTAATTCATGAGAAACTTAAAAATAAATAAATATGCAAAGGAGAGGCTGAGAATTATATTATGATGAACGAATTACATACATTGAACCCCTCTCCCCCCCAAAAAAAGGGGTTAATGCCTAAGAGGATGGTATTATGACAACGGAATATATAGTACAGTCACTCGCCTCACACACAACACACAGGTAATCCTGGGGAAATGGTATCGTAAGGCACGAATGTATACTGTATGGCCTTTTTTCCCGAAGAGAAGGTAATGCCTGGGAGGAATGTATTATGACGAATGAAAATATACTACACAGAATTGAATGAGCACAAACCGTTTTAATGTCAATATAGTTAGAATAGGTGGAACAAACTTTTGCATTCATTTATTTATTTAGATAACATTAAAAACCATGTCCGGTTTCATTGTCCACGTAAAACGCATTAATGAAAATTAGCTGGAAAAAATATAGTCGATATCTTTATAAACAAAGATGCATTTGCTAGCTAAGGAAGAACGATAACTTTCATAATTTTCTAGGTAAAAAATACATGTTTATTATAAACTTGAGTCATCGCTCTTCCTTAGTTAGTATGATGGTGAACGAACATATACTACACTTCCCACCTGACAGAGGATAATATCATGATGAATGAACGATCGTTCATCATGATATTATCCTCTGTCCCTCCACCCAAAAAAGAGGGAGTTATTCTTGCGTGGACAGTCTTAGGAGAACAGAACGGATACTACACTACACTCCCTAAAAGATATTCTGACTAAATCGAGTCTTGTTCTTTTTTAATTCGTGGGTGATTTCCCCTCTACGCACCCTTACAAACGAAGGAGGTAATACCTGGAAGGACAGTTTATGATAACAGAACCGATACACTACACCGCCCATTAAAAAAACCCAGTTTAATCAATTTTTTTCGTTTTTTTAATTTAAAAAATGCCGTGTCGCAAAACATATTTTTATGGTTCTTGGTCTTTTCGCTAAGATGAAAGTGTTATATCTGTCTTCGACATCTCAGCTATATTTGGAACTTTGCTAAAGCCGGAAGTAAATTATCTCCCATGAAAATGAAATTCTAAATAAGTTTTTAAACGCTATCATTTTTTTATAAAAATGTCTTTATCTTATTTTATCTATAATTATAATATGAACACTATCGATAAAACGATTGCGTATATAGAAGACAATTTGACAATAATAAGTAGAAAGGTACATTACGGAATATTAATTTATTGAAAACTTAAAAATAAATAAATATGCAAAATCAAGATTTGTTTGAGTTAGTTGATTATACCTATATACACGGTATTTCAACATATTCTTATATCATTATAGTTAAATAAGTCTAATGTGTTTTTATGTTTATATAGTTTGGAATGATGGACAAAACTTTCGCATATACTCATTTAGATATATATATATAAATAGTGTGTGGTCGAGGTTTCTTCAAACAAAATAAAGAAAGTGCCCGATCTTAAAAATGTGAGAACTGATATACAAATGATTTATAAGTCTGGGAATTTCATGATTTTTCTTGGTTTTAGCGTTGTCTGATTTCGGAAATAATTATATATATATATATATATATATATATATATTCATTTAGGCAAACATTATTAAATAACACGGAGTGGTTTTGTTTGATGCGACTTTTTTTATGTTTTCAATTTTCCGAATTGTCCATCTAATGTGTTGGTCAAATTGATATAAATATGATCCATGGCTTTCTTGTTCCATTCTTCTTTCATTTTTACAAGTACTTTCGATTTGAATCGTCAAATCATCTTCAGGCGGTATTAGTTTTAGTGTCTTTACTGTTGTGCTCATTTTTGAATTATAACTGCAAGTAGTTTATATTTGAAAACGCGTCTGTAAAGTTGAAATGTACATGAGAGCGTGATGGCGTTCTACACATACGAGAGATTTAAAGTTTGACTGTTTAAACCGTTAAGAAATTGATGATGTTAAATTGAAAAAATAAAAAAAAGTCGCATCAAACAAAACTACTCCGTGTTATTTAATAATGTTTGCCTAAATGAAAATATGCTGCGTAAATACAGACAATATATATATATATATATATATATATATATATATATATATATATGGGAATGTTGTAATTTTCTTGAAGCATTGCACACAGTGTGTAGAATGTTGGATTTTGAAGGCTGGGACAATGCAGTTTAGTAGAACACTTTTCTATAGATACAACGAGTTCTTCCACCTACATTAGAACTTACACGAATTATGAGAAACGCTAGTATGGCATTTAATACCCTAAATAAAATTATCAAACAATTTTAATACGATAACCACCAAAGATATGCGACAATATTTTTATTTTTATTATATAAAATAAATTCAAACCCATCCCACTCTCTGCTCCAGTTAAGATTAAGGTCACAATAACTCAGACACTAAATACCACCCCACTCAATTTCTTAAAATACCACCCGTTAGAATCTCCCCCCTCCTCCTTTCCTTTCCTTGCTATATGCGAACCTCGTCTTCATCCCCCTCCCTCTTATCTATCCCCAATTTCCTGTTGTTGTTGAATTATAGAAATTTGAACAGTGGATCTCAAAATGCCTGACGTATTGACGTTTATTTTAAACGTTAATGAAACACAATATATTATGTAGCAACATGGAATAAAACCATAAACAAAATATATGTTGCTCTGAATTTTCATTGAGCACTCTCATGAACCCGGTTTCAACTTCTTTTGGATTTATACCCCTTGGATATTTGCAACAAGTTAATTATATATATATATTTATTTATTTATATGAAAATATGGTGGTCTTCCATTAGAAAGCATTACATATTTAAATGTGAGAAAGCGGTTTGATACATTGTTAGGCTTCAAACCTCTTTATCACATTTAAATATTCAATGCTTTCTAATGGGAGACCACGATATCTTCTTATCTTTAGTGCGTGTCCGCGCATAGTTCACTAAAAGACTTCGACATTTGAACTATTACCGTATCAACATCTTACGGATTCTACCTTCTACTTGCGATAAACATGTCGCTATGAAAAAAATGGCTTGCATCCCCGAGTAGGACGTTTACGTCGAAAATTTGGGATTACTTTTAAATAACATAATATTATTTTAAATAAATGTATTGTTAGGCTTCAAACCGCTTTATTGCGTGTGTACCTCAGAGGTGTCTTATTAATGTATATTAAATAGGAAGCTGGTATGTTGTAAACATACAAATAAAACCAAAAAAAAATATTGCTATTTTTTGGCATTACATCAGCAGAAACTGATTGATATGCTGTACAACAAATAGTTAATGTTATTTGAAATTAAATAACCCAAGCGATGTTGATATGCTGTAAAGCAAATTATTACAGCAGTAAACAGATTCGGAAAAGATTGAAAAATTATTCTCGCAAGAAATACAATTATTGGATATAAATAGCTTTACAAAGAAATCTAAATTCATCATGTTTTATTAATCGCCTGATAAAATGTGTTATATCGTTTTTATATTTCGTGTTTATTTACGCGATTGTAATATTTTATCAATAATTATTATGTTAAAATATCATCAGCACCAAATTTTATGAATATTTAGATTTGTATTATTTGTTGTAGATAGAGATTAAATTTTTCTAAAGAAAACTATAAACACTTACATGTTTGATCGTAATGTCTTCTATTCTGGCTTTTAATCTGATGCGATGAGGAACGGAACAAAACAATACCGGATTAAAAGAAAAAAAATAACACAGAGAAGATTAGGCAGACATTTATTCCTTCCCTTGGATGACATGAAGGTGATGCTCACAATATCATTGCGAACACGCTTTCTCTCAGTTCTTTTAAATAATAAATTGACGTTGAACAAATAATAAAGCAGACACGTTTTGTAAAGATGAAACTGAAATGTTTTTTCCCGATCAATGCTTGCTCTTTTGAAATATATATTTGAAAAACTAGTTTCTGTACACGTTTTTCGTATCTCTTTCTCCCGTCGTCTGGTGACTAATACATTAACAAGAGTCGAAACAAATTCTTTTGAAACTCATACACATGAACGAAAATGTAACTGTAAATATGTTGAACAACACTCAGCAGGTTCATCATTTCCGCCAGGAGAAGATAGTTCCATGATCGTGAAGAATGTTTTAAAGATATAATTTGATATAACAGGATATAATTTGTAAAACAGTCCGAAATCAAATGAAGTATATAAATAAAGGTATATCGTCTCTGAAACGTCGAATTGTCGAATTCCTGGAGCGCAAATAAATGATCATGTACACATATTTACATAAGACCTATATATATATATATATACATCTCTCTCTCTCTCCCTCTCTCTCTCTCTCTCTCTCTCTATATATATATATATATATATATATATATATATATATATATAAAAGTGAAGTTATGATTAAACCTACACTAGTATTCAATAGCCTTAGTAACGTAATTAAGATATATAAATAATTTCATTAAAACATTAAAAATGGTAAAGTAGCTGGATTGGATAAAATACCCCAGAAAACAGAAAACTTCAATCATATTCTGCTTGAATTCTGTAACACAGTATACCATTATATATTTATAAATGGCCAACATCGTGCATAACTCATTCCCAAAGAAGGAGACTTTGATATTGTTTAATACAAACAAGGCATGACCCTAACATGCAATGTTGTTGAACCGAATCTGACCTGGAATTGAGAAAAAATACAACATCTGCACACATCTAAACGGTACGGGGGATTATAGAAGACGTACGTAAAATATATCTGAAGGCCGTCTTTTGGGTCGTGGATTTCTGTAAGGATTTCGTTCAATTCGCATTGATTATGAAGGAAATTATTTTGTCATATAGTATTCCAGATGAGACTGTTGATTTTGTACGGCAGAATCCAGACTATGGTACAATCCTCTGGCAAAGACACCATTATTTTTAGTTCACTGCTTGTGTTATTCAGGCCGATACTATAGTTTGCTATCTGTTCATAATATGTCTTGACGGCGTTCTCTGTATGTCAATCGACGAGTTGAAAGAGAATGGCTAGAAATGGTTACATGCAAGAAGCAAAATATATCAGGTGAGAGTTTTACCGATGCAGGCTTTGCTAATGTCCTCGTATTTTTTGTTGACTTAACTAAACAAGCGCATACGCAACTACACTGTCTCGAAGAAATGGCAAGACATAACACATTGTCCTAATTCAACATGTAAATATCTCTTACCTAAGAAATGGCGATGGGTTTATCTATCTTGGCAGTAAATATGTGAAACAAAATTGAACAGAGAGTGAACTAAATGTGCGAGTAAGCAAGGTCTAGTTTGGACAAGACAAGATGAAAACATCTCTAAGTCAAATATTCCTACCAAGCTAAAACATAACTTATTTGAAGTCATGTTTATATCAGTTTTTTATGTGGAAGTAGCATCTGGACTATTACCAATAACTTGGAGAAGAAAATTGTCGATGTGTACACCAGAGAGCTGCCAGATGCTCATAACAACTCATGGAGACAAAATAAATGAAATAGCCAGTAATGCTTTTTGTGGACCCCCCCCCCCCAAATGTGGTTCAGTTAGGAAACCGCATATAACTGACGTCAAACAACTAGCAGACTACTCACAATTCACCTATGGATATGATGTGAAAGAAGCTGGGGGATCTGTGACACTAGCACGACTAGATGATATATATATATATATATATATATATATATATATATATATATAGAGAGAGAGAGAGAGAGAGAGAGGGGGAGAGGGGAGATAGATAGATAGATAGATAGATAGATAGATAGATAGATAGATAGATAGATAGATAGATAGATAGATAGATAGACATCATTCACACACTAGCGGGTGTAAAGGATATGCTTAAAGTAAAATTAATATGCTTAAAGTAAACATTTACTCAATCGTGACCAATTCTTGGGCTTGTCATTAATTCAGTTTTCATCCAAACTCGATGCGTTTTTGCGCTAGAACCGACTAGTCCCAAGCCTATTTTGAACTTTAAGAAATTAAAATGTTGTCCAGTAGAAAAAAAGTTATTCAAAATATGTGTGATCATCAGTATGTAGCATAACGCCCCCTATTGACTTTGAATAACTATAATTTTTTTTATATTTAAAACATATATTTAAACAATAGAAAGATAGAACTGGGTGAGCTGATTCGAAGTATGTTCGTATTTAAAAGATGGGTGCCATAGAAACATGGCTGTGGGACGTTTAGTAGAATTTTTTTTTTTAAGTGATAATTGACTTTTGAAGCTAATTTTTTCAGGAAAAAAGGCCAAAATAGGCCAAATTTAAAACTGAAAACATACTTTTAGATGAGAGAAATCTAAAATAAAAATGCTAAATTGAAAATTCTATTTTTTAATGAAGAAAATAAAGAACAATTGCCTATATTGAATACTTTTGGGTGTGTTGAAGATGTAAAACCCCAAATATTTGTATCTTATTTTCTATAAGTTTCGTATTGTTTTCTTAGCGGTGAAAGCAAAGATCTTTCTTACGAAATGTTTATGTATGTTTTTTGTAGAAAATTAAACAAATATTTATATAACAATTGCGCTAAATAAATACTACTTTCAACAGTATACCTATTCATTTTTATATCGTACTGGAAGACTTTAAAGAATATTTCAACATGTTATATTTAAATAATGTTTGATAAATTTGTAGATAGATAGCCTTAGCCTTCCTCCCTTGAACAAAACAGAGATTATATTTTTTTTTAGCCGATTACGTGTTGAGAAAGAAAATTATTTCAGAATTTACAGTGTTGCATATAAAGTTAACGTAAAATAATAACCTATTTGAGTCTTTTACAAAGCTGATATAAATTGTGTTGTTTTTTGGAGACGGGGGGGGGATAAATTTACCAACCACTAATTTTAAGTCTATGTTGAAACACCCCCTCTTCCCCCAAAAAATTAGCTTAACTCGATCAATAACCGTAAGTCTATATGTCAACCCACAACATTTAACTAGAACAGTTACATACTTTCTTGCCCTATCGGCTAGGAGCAAAATGTAGTATCAATTTTTGTATAATTTTGTATTTTTTCTGCAAATAAATATTGCAAAGTGTTTTATCTGTTCTGATACTACACTTCATCTTTACTGTCCTCGGTCATTGAAGTAGACATCTTTTTAGATTAAGTCAATTTGCATTTTTGTTACAATCCAGTATGACCCTTTTTAGAAATCTTTTTAGATTAAGTCAATTTGCATTTTTGTTACAATCCAGTATGACTCTTTTTAGAAATCTTTTTAGATTAAGTCAATTTGCATTTTTGTTACAATCCAGTATGACCCTTTTTAGAAATCTTTTTAGATTAAGTCAATTTGCATTTTTGTTACAATCCAGTATGACCCTTTTTAGAAATCTTTTTAGATTAAGTCAATTTGCATTTTTGTTACAATCCAGTATGACTCTTTTTAGAAATCTTTTTAGATTAAGTCAATTTGCATTTTTGTTACAATCCAGTATGACTCTTTTTAGAAATCTTGATTTTCCACACATTAAAAACCTTGTGTTTGCCTCCGTGCAACGGAAAATTCGACAAAAAAAACATGCGTCAATTTTGTCAAAGAAGGCAAATTTGATAATTATGAAATAAATATCGATTGCAAATATATTTTAGAACCGTTCCTGCGGGGGATATAGTTCTAAATACTCTCTCAACCAAAAACATACACTTCTGATATTATATTTTAGTACTTGTGCCGTTTACGGACCGGGTTATTTTTTAGATAAGATTTTCAAGTTTGATTACATTTTTACGATATATTTTCTTCATTAAATTGTTAGCTGAAAGTAAATAATCGTTAGCAAAGCCTCCCTCACCATGTTAAGAATGGTTTTCTAAATAATGTTATTATTCAAACCGGATCCGTAACTACAAAATTACTATATTTTCCAATTATTATATTAAAAAAGACGTACTAAATTAAAATCCTATTACGATAATAAATCCATCATGATGCATTTCGGTTTCTTCGTAAACAAGTCAGTCATTTAAATAGATAATTAATACTTGAAATAATAAATCCATTAGTTCGTGTTCGACATTCAAAAATAATTTAAACTGTCGAATAGAACGTCATTTGAACTTGCTTTAAAATTCTTAGCAAATCTTCACGTATTAAAAGACCCCGACCCTAAGATAATATTTCGAAATAAATGTTTTAAAGGGATACCATTATGTAAAGACGTATACCTCCCTCCAAAATTAAAAAAATAAATATTTTAGAATATTTATGGTTCTTTAATATTAGAGCGGCGCGCGAGAAAATTATTTTGTCTATTTTGGGACACCACGTGCTACACGATGTCGTTAAATATTGAAGTAAAAACATCATAAGTTCAAAATGATAATTGACTTATTGTTGACGCATAAATGTGTGCTCAGCAGCGTAAACATTCATTTGTTGTAATCTTCAAAACAAAAAAAAATTGGAAAAATTAAAAAATAGGAACATTCGGAAAAAATATTACTAACAATTAATTTCAAATGTATGGTAGGACAAAAGTATAATATACAATTAATCACACGGGATGTTCACCGCAACACACTATCCACTATGCGACGTCATCGAAGTTTTACTTTCAGACAATCATAAATGTTTTAGGGGATACTGTTGGTTAAAGTTTATACAGCCCCCCCCAAAAAAAAAAATGCAATTTTCAAATGTAAGGTTTTTTTTTTTAATAACAACAGATTAATAGTTTATATTTATTCTAATAGAACTATAAATAAATTACGGTAAGTTATTAAAAAACATCTGGCAGATGGTTTTCTAATAATGTTCTATAACAAATTCATACATTCTATACTAAATTTAAAATACTAGATATAAATTAATTAAATGAAATTTTATAGTGATTAGGATACCCCATACATATTGTTCTGTCAGCAAACTAATTGTTGCTATTCTATTCGCTCGGGTATTTTTTGATCGCACATACGTTTTGTTTTATATTTTTTAAAATTTTTTAGTAAAATTTACGTACATGTTTTTAATTCAGTATCTTAAGATCTTTTAAATAGTTCCTGAAAAGTGATATTTATATTTCAAAACATTAGCAAAAAAATAGAATATTTTAATAATTCTTAACTCATTAATAAGTGAATCTTCAATAATGGAAAATGAAAAATGATACATTTTATTTCAAATAGGAATTAAAAAAACACACAAAAAAAATTGGGGGAATTTTAAAGGCTTAAAAGTGGGGTTATAAGTTCTAGGCAACCCCATTATTTATTTTTCTTGTTAACTTTTTTTAATACGTTCACTTATCTAAGTAAAACTCTTAATTTATTAATAGAATATTGCCATTTGTGACTTTTTATTTTGGGGCAATACTGAATCATGTAGTATAGGTTAACCAGAAAAGTTAATATAAAGTTATGATATATTTTTTGATAACATTCTAAAAGAAAAAAATTTAATAAATTACATATGTAAAGATATGTTTATGGTTTTACTATTTATTTTGAAACTTAATCTCGAAATGTTTTACTAAATTATAGTCAATGGTGGTGTTGTGCAGTACATAAAAGGAATATGTTTTAATTGACTATATTTTAATTAGGTACATATACATTTTATAAAGTAAAACAATGAACTTATTTTTAATTGCAAGCTTAATTTAAAAATTATAATAACTACATTTGTAAAATTTAAATTTGTAATTGTTTGGGTATAGCCATTTGTGCTGTCTTTATTGGCAGCACTAAATAATGTAGTATTGATTTACTCCTCTCCAGGAGTTAGGCAGTTTCATTTTATATATTCTATTAACAATTTTCGTTGTTTCAAAACATATACGTGCAGTTATTATTATTGCTAATTTCACGTTTAAAGTTACATTCAAGTTTATAACAATATAATTTGTTTTGACTTTGTCTCTATGGGCAGTACTGAATAATTTATTAAGGCTGTCCAAAAAAGGTAAATGTTTTAAATAACTACAAAATATATTCATTTTCTAATTTATGATAATGAAGTAAGTTAGAATTTATTATTATTGCTTTATGCAGATAACGAGGGAACGTTTAAATTAATTATTTTTTCAGCGGATAAGAAGTAATAAACCCAAGGCTTGTTCACTAATGAATTAGATGTTATCATTATTGTGATGTCATAATGATTATTAGTTTAACTTAATAAGCAATTGTTACTAATATTTCATCCAACTTAAAGTATGGGTCACTCAAGGTGATCCTGGTCACTGATGATTTGGGGTCTGGCTTTTTAAAATTATAATAACGAATACCTTGTACATTCTAAAAAGTGGACTAAACTGAAAAATGCAGGCGCATGTGAATTAATATTATTAAATATAAACCATTGAAAACTAGGACAAGTGGAATTAACTCTTAACATATTGAAGCTCAAATTGAGATTTGAAGAATTAAGTATAGAGTAAAATTAGCAATGTAAAAGGAATAATAAACAATAATGAATTAGGCGATTCATTAAATAAAGTATAGTTTGCATAAAGCTTCATTCAAAATGTGAATAATCCATAGGCGATTGCTCTTTACCACATTACCTCGTGTGGAGTGTATGCTGTGGCTGACTTTTCTCAGCTATGTAATATGCCTGTATTTAACAATGTATCCATACTGCACAGGTCAGGAATTTTTTTTGTGGTTCATGCAAAGCACATGTGTTTCTTTCTATTTTAATAAAAAATTAAACCAAACTTTGACATAATTGACTTACATTCAACTCTTCTTAATAGATAACTCTCTCTAATTGTCAGCATCAGTTAGTTCCAATTTCTATTGTTTAATATTTCCTAATTATATTAAGTTTAGCATTTCATTCAAGTGACAAACAGATTTTATTTTAACTAAAAAAAAATTCTACTTCATTTCAAAAAGAAAATGTTATAATGTAGTTATAAAGTGATCGAGTGATAAAAGTTTAGTAATAAAGTCATTAAATCGTTGAGTCATTAAGTCAAGTCACAAATCAGTTAGCATAATTTGCCTAAGTCATCACTTTTTCTGTTTACTTTATGAAACTATTTAGACGAAATCTACTGTATAATTAAATTCAAAATATTTGGGTGTTTTATGTCATTTATATTTTAATCAAAATATCAATATCCCAAAAAAGCTAAGAAAAACTTTTGCATATCTATGTATTTTAGCAACCTTGTTATTTAGTGTCATTAAGTGTACATTTAATTTTTCAAATCACAATTCCAGCTTCAATATTTTAAGAGTTAATTCCACTTGCATTGCACTTTTCCAGGTTTATATTTAAGAATATTAATACACATGCGTCCGCATTTTTCAGTCTAGTATATATATATATATATATATATATATATATATATATATATATATATATATATATATATATATATATATATATTACTATTTCATGTATACACATAACATTTTGTAAGGAGGTATACGTTTTTATGTATCAATTTTCAGTATTTATTTCAACAGTGCTCGATACGTAAGTAGAGCTAGGTAGTAAGTTATGAAAACATATTTATGGTAATTAAGCTACACAGAGGCTCCCGCGTTACATCCTTACGGAGAATCCTTAGGCTAAAGTGCATGGAGTAAGTTTTGTCTGGTGTTATTATATACCCGGCTAGCTAGCTAACCAATCAGCTTCTTTGTTGTTCTCTTAGCCAATCGTGTGGCTTCTACCGAACAAAGATTCGGTTAGTTTTACTTCCTATATCTGTTTTCTATAGATTGACCTATATTCTGTTCTTATTTTAACACGTCGTTATTATCGCTTATACATCATCTTTATATAAGCCGATATCTGTATTATGGATTATTTATTGCATATACACTCACACATATATTTGATTATACAGATATCGGCCTATATAGAGATGATGGATTAGTGATAATAAGATATTCCAACAAAGTCAAGGGAGAAAACTACAAGAAAATTATGCATATAGAAATGAAAAAATAGGCCTAAAAGTAGGAGTACTGGCTAACATAAAAACAACTTACTTTGTAGACGTCACGTTAAACTTAAATGAAAATACTTACGAACCATACCTAAAGGATAACGCCAATCCAATATACGTAAATCCAAAGTCTAATCACCCCCATCAATCATAAAACATATTCCGAATATATCGAACGTAAGCTTATCAATAATTCTAACAACAAAAATGTTCTTAAAAAATTAAGCAACATTTACAATACCGCTCTAAAAAATAGTGGTTACCATAATACCGAAATTAAATATAAGAAACAAGACACTAATAATTATAATAAGATTAAAAATAAAAGAAAAATAAATATGATATATCATACACCGCCCTATAATCAGATGCTGAAAACAAAAATGGGCAAAACAATCCTAAATCTGATTGGAAAACACTTCCCCGAAACCATATATATATATATATATATATATATATATATATATATATATATATATCAGCAAATATATGGTTTTACCGGTCGTATATTTTGCTAGGCAGAGAGAATGATAGCATGAGTACATACACTGACCCTAAAAGAGGAGGTAATGTCTGAGCGGATGATATGACGAATGAACTGCACCCTAAAAAGAGGAGTTTATGCTTAAGAACACGCTATCATGACAACAGAATAGACAGTACACGACCTCCACACACATAAAAAGAGAAGATTATCTAGGGAGGATTGTACTGTGAAAAACGAACGTATGCTATACTGCCTTCCCCCAAAAGAGCAGGTAATGATTTGAAGGAATGTATCATTACGAATGAAAATATACTACAGAGAATTAAATAAGTATAAACGTTTTAATATTAATATCATTAAGATTGGGGAAAACAATCTTTCACATTTATTACTTTAGTTATCATTCAAAACAATCGAAACTTTCATTGTCACGTGAAACGTAAATGAAGCGGTAAAATATAGTCGCCATCTTTATAAACCTACAAAAAAGAGGACTATAAATTCCTATCAAAATGTCTAGTTAAAAAGTCATGCTTATACACTTGTGTTAGCGTCCGCCATTAACTAGCTTTTTTCTAGAATTGTATAGATGGCGACTACTTTTCTGACTGTATGTTTATTTTGGCGTTTCATGTGTACGATGCAACTTGACGTTAGAAAAAACATACATTAAACACCATCAGTTGTGTTTTTTACTAATCAATCATGTTTTAAGTTCAAAAATATAAATTTTTCCTGAGTTATATCGAAATAATAATTTAGCTAAGTGCAATAGGAATCACTCTAAATAATCTGAAACAACAACTTATTTTCCTATTACAGTCGCGTAAATTAAACAGAAGAAGAGAAGAAAGGCCATCATTTCTGTTTTTTAAACTTATTTATTTATATGGGGCGGGGCAAGAAATGTAGATTACAGGTTTATTAAAAATTGTAAGAAAACGTTAAATTAAAAATCTCACAATTTAAACAGAAATTTAGAGAGAGATTGGTATTATCGTGAACGAACATGTACTATACTAACCTCTTGATATAGAGAATGGTATAAGGACTAACGACCCTCTCCCCAATTAAAAGGAGGAGATAATTCCTGGGGGACGGTCTTAAGACATCAGTCCCGATGCTACACTACCCATCCGCAATAAAAGAGAATACCATAACGGAGGATAAAATGTCTGGTGGATTCCTCCCACTGCCCTTATGAACGGAGGAGGTAATTCATGAGACGATGGTTTTTTGACACAAGAACTGACACTACACTAGCCACTCCCTATTAAAAGATATTTCGATTAAATAGAGTTTTTTTTTCATTCATTTAAAAACACATTATTTGTATGATTATCTGACTTTTGGCTAAGATCAAACTGTAGTATATGTTCTCCAGACATTTGACGTTTTACTAATGCCGGAAGTGTTAATATAAATGATCTCCCTTTATACTGAAATTAAAAAAGATGTTTTAAAATGTTATCCTATTATTATTAAATCACTTTAATTAATGTTATTGATTGTAATACTAGTACTATCGATAATACGATTGCCTATATAGAATAACATTTGGAAATAGAAATTAGAAATGTATATTACCGAATATTAATTCATTAGAAACTTTCAAAATTAAATATGCAAATAAACAATACTGAGATTTGTATCTCATGAAAGTCACAAGAAACTTCTAAACTTTTTGCAGTCACCTCAATCTTATTTGTATCTTACACAAATTATAGGTAATAATTAATTTGAAAAAAAAAGTAAATTTCGATCAATTGTATGATCGGCTAAATTCCCCACGATCACAAAATGTCATCATTTAAGCGGTAGCGTCGAACAGATTTACTATAATTCTGGGCTGGCCTATATATATATATATATATATGAAAATATGTATACCAAGTCGTTTATTTAGGACGACATGCGTTCTATAAAATAGATGAAAACTGTTTACGAATACATATATGATGGTGAAAAATCTATAATTTTTTACAGAATTTCTAAATTGGTATTCTCTACGGAAAAAATACCTTAAAGATTCGAAGAGATTCGAATATCTTTTACGCTACTTAAAAAGAATAAGCACAGACAATATACAACGAAAACGGCCCCTTGAGGCGCATATTGAAAATAATTGCTCCCAGATCGATCTGTACAATTTAAACTTGGGAAAATTAATCACAATTTTAATTATTAAAAAGAGAAAGAAACGAGAAAATAAAAAGAAAGAACAAGAAAAATAAAACTCAAGAAAAATAGGAGGAAGATGATTTTTCGTGCGACGTAGATGCTTAATGAAATTTCTCATTTATTAATCAATGAAAAAAAAAGCTTAATTAACTCTCATACGCAGCATTGCGAATGCAATCAAGGTATAACTGTCTATCACTACTGTGTGCATATATATATATATATATATATGTGTGTGTGTGTATGTGTGTATATATATATGTGTGTATGTGTGTGTATATGTGTGTGTATATGTGTGTATATATATATATATATATATGAATAAATAAATACACTAATAGTTATTATTTATTTCTTCTCTCTTTTGTACCACATTTTCAGTGTTCATCAGAATTCGCATTTCTCAAATTTTTCACGCAATTACTTACACATAGAAATTGATTTTTCTGCCCTCCTTTCTTTTTAATTCGAAACGTGGCAGTGAGTCCAGACTTCCGCCGCTCCCTCTACTACTGGCCCTTAAGCTCGTTATAACACATTGACCCAGAAAATACTTTTCTTTCAAGGCTAAAGATAATAAACGCATATTCAACCAACTCACCCCCTCCTAAAAACTATATTGAACTGCTGCTACAAACAGACAAATTGTTTTTCTTCATATCAGCCGCAGTGATAACTCACAGTCGTGCTGAGGCTCGCCGTTGTCGAGCAGATCAAAATTGGTGATTGTATGATTATTTTTTCTTCATTTATCTTCATCGAGAGGAAGTCTCACAATAAAGACGAAACGTTGATGATACATAAATAATATAGTTGTTTCCTTTTCTTTTTTATTTTCCATGTATATATATATATATATATATATATATATATATATATATATATATATATATATATATATATATATAGTCTCGGAAGTTCTTTTAACCTTCAAAACTGAAAAAAAAAAAATTTTCGTTGAAAGATTTTAGTCTAGTAAGTCAATCAATCTACTGCAATCACTATTTTAGTTACTTCCAAAGATTTACTCTAATATAAATATATTTTAATATATATATATATATTTTTTTATATAAGGGATCGTAAGTTGTTTACCATGAAAACTGTTTCGGGATTTTAAAAACAAAACAGTATTTCTTTATCATGGCATCCCAGCAGTGTTGATCAGACACCACCTCCCTAATAATAATAATTTTTTAATTTAAAAAGTTTACAAATATTTGATTTAGTTTTGCCTCCAGCTTTTTTTTTTCTAAAGTTTTTAAATATAGTTTCTCCTTACCTGTGTTGTTCCTTTCAAAGTGAGTATTTGCTATTTTACAAAACATCTATTTTATAGAGTTAGATGATTCCATTATAATAACCCACTCTTTTTTCCCCTTGGTTATTTTCTTTGTCTACAAATGTATATATATATATACACAACAATCTTCATAAGACGAAACCCGTGTTTATGGATGATAATATACTACATATGTTCGATCAACCATTGATAGCATGTTGACGTTGGAAAAGCAGTTGCTACTTTAGCTAATACGCAATATTTTTTATTTAAAAAAATGATATATTCTAAAATTTATGGGTGGGGAGGAAAATGGTTAGACTTTATAAGTGGGTGGAGGTAAACAAGGAAAAATATAAAAAATCTGTTTTTGTTTGGTCGATTGTAAGCAACTTAGTAGCGACATAAGCAATGCTCGTCATATGTACATCTATGTAACAGAAAGTATATTTATGGTTGTATATTAATGCACAGACAGAATAGTACAATAAAGGTTACTAGATTATCAGAATACATTTATAAGATTAACAAATTAAGATACATAATTATACAGTCTAGTGATTTGAATTCGATAGGAAAAATCAGTAATCTTGGTATAAACTAAACAGGTTTAAATATACGAGCACATTTATCAGGCATAACATCAGGTAAGAAAGTGTACAATTTAGTTCTACAACGAAATAAAATAAATCAATCAAAAACAATAATACTTTTCTGAAATAACCAGTTATCTATGTGGTTTATATTTTACTATTACAGTGAAGCGTGTTGCAATGTCATAATCTTCTTACGTTGATTTTATTTAATTTTATTTTTATTATTTTATTTTTAATCTTCATTTTTATTTAATTTTATTATTGCTTAGTTTACGTTATATTTAATATAGATGTTATATATTTTTATTACATTTATTTTATTCAAGATTTTAAAAATTAAATTGTCTATTCCAATTTTAATTTTATCTGATCTAATTTTACTTTTATTGATATGGTTTATTATTAATATGGCTTTATAACCCTTTATTTTAATATTATAGTTATTATTAATATCATTATTACGATAGTTATTATTAATATCATTATTACGATAGTTATTATTAATATCATTATTACGATAGTTATTATTAATATCATTATTACGATAGTTATTATTAATATCATTATTACGATAGTTATTATTAATAGTTATTAATATTACTGTAATTATTAGAAGTATCATCCTTATTAGTTTGTAATATCAACTCCTGTTATCATATTATCACATGTCTTATGTAACTAGTTTAGCTAGAAATACATATAAAAATGATTTATTAGTTCTAAGCGTTTAAATTATGTATATATGTGAGTGCTTAAATTTGAAGTTGATGTGAATATGAATAGAAATTGGAGTGTCGCGTCTTAGTTGATTTTAATCGCCAAAACGCCTTCCCCTCCTTAATAGAAACTAACCTTCCTCAGCCTATAAATTCTGTATAGAAGTGTGTGCGTAAATATTAAGTAGAATGGTATATGCCACGAAATTAATGTGTCGATTTCAATTTAGCAGACAAACTAATATCCTCACCCGTTACTATGAAGTGTAAAATTTTCAGAATTAATCCCTCCGTTCCCATCATATATAACTACACTTAGGTGTTACCCATTTCTTTGAGGTCAGTTTAAAATACACCGTTTGCCTTAAACATGATTTAAATTTAATCACGCGACTCTTTTTAATTGAGTATATGTTCTTTTTCTGATAAATGAATATATAAAAAAGACGTATTCTTTCCCATTTACCTGATGATGAACGATTCATAAGTATTGTATACAGTACTTGATGCCTTCTCAACAAGGCTTAATATTACATGAAAAAGGTAAGTTGTTTTTGTATTCTTACCATCGTTTCACGCACCCATGCTCGATCGGCAGCTGGTCTAATTTCCGAGATTTGAGCCACACTCATTTTATTTCCCTATTTACTATTTTGCCGGCAATGAAAAACTGGAATATAAACAAATACAGGAAGGGGATAAAAGCGTTTCAGCACCTATAGAGAAAGTGTATGGAATTAGCAGATGTTTAAAGGAAAAGACTGGAACATTTATATTATTTATCATACCGTGGAGTCTTTATACTTTTCATTTATTCTATGAAATCATATTACATACGTAGAGTATGTGTGAGGTGTGTTCAATGAATGACATTGTTCATCGATTAAGTGTCCTATGAAGAATGATAAATAGTGTCTTTAAATGATTTCTTATTAATTAATTGTTCATAAAATAATGTTTTCCTTTCGTAATAGTAATTTTAATAGAAACCTCCCTAACTTGAAGTATTATTTATTATATTACCACACAACAGAAGGAATATATGGATTTAGTCCAACTTTATGTATTACACACGCAATTCACTATGCACTAATTGATTTGACTACATGTTTCGTGTATTGTACTTTTGTATATAATAGGAGGAGATTAATTGATATGACAAGAAAGTTGAGAAATGGCTAATACGTCATGGGGCATTGTGGCTTGGTTACGAGCTAATAAGCCTGATATTATTTAACACATCAAAAGCCCGACAAACTGTTCAGGATATTACTGTTTAGGTGACATTGTGTGCAATTACAGAAGAGAGAAGACACACAGACATAGGCCACTTAAAAACTATGTTGATGAAGCTTGGAACAATCTTAAGCTTGAACTCATCAAAAGAGCGACTTGATTACATACTACATACAGAAGTAGCATGCAGTCTACATACACACAAATATTGTACACGTGACAACAAATACATGCGATAAGAATAAGAGTTGAAACGTGGTGTGGTTGCATGTAGCTTTTATCGTTGTAGTTTCATTTTACAACATACCAACTATCACTGGGTCATCTTCTTCCGAAACTGTCCACCTTTTAAATACGGTTTTATTGTAGGTTCTTTTTAGGATATTATATTACATAACGTAAGTAGTCTTAAAAAATGCCCCCGCCCCCATTTAATATTGGACGCATTGCTTAAATTCGTTGATCTAATGGAACAATTGTGTACACGGGAGTATGGCTATATAGGTGACAGAGTGTTTGAAAAACTAATAAAAATGAAATGATGTACAGTGAGTCTTTATTTAAATAGACACAGAATGAAAATGGGCCGTAGTCGCTTAAAAAAGGAAGAAAACATATTGTCTATTATCCTGATGAAGATTCCTGTGTGAATCGAAAATTTAGAATGTAAATAAATAATGTTTATTTTAAAAAAGGCCTCTGCATATTTTCAATTATATATATATACATATATATATATATATATATATATTAATATCTCTCTCTATATATATATGTATATATATATATATATATATATATTTATATATATATATATATATATATATATATATATATATTATATATATATATATATATATATATATATATATATATATATATATATATATATATATATAAGGTTGAGTATATAGGTTCAATAACAAATGGACGGACCTAAATACTTATTTGTCTTCCTCATCATGCAGACGCAGATGTTCTAGCGTACATGATAATTCATTTAATTAGTATTAAATGAAAATCTTAAATATCTTTCGTAATGAAACACTGTGTTGTGTTTGCTTAGAGTGAAGCATTGCGACTATTGAAAATGAACATTACTGCTGACTTTTAAAATCTGAAAGATAATGAGTATATCTCTCAAGATTTTCGAAATATGGAAACATGTAATGCGAGTTGCTTTGTTGTTTTGAAAGATACAAGAGGTCTGCCCACGTAGGAAACCTGAAAGGCTAATGGATGTACGTAAATGTCAATATATATATATATATATATATATATATATATATATATATATATATATATATATATATATATATGAGAGAGGGAGATAGATAGATAGTTATATATATATATATATATGTATATATATATATATATATATATATATATATATATATATATCTATATATATATATATGTATATATATATGTATATATATAAATATATATATATATATATATATATATATATATATATATATATATATATATATATATACATATATATATATATATATATATAAAGTAAAATAAATTCCATGAAGGAAATCCGAGTATGAGAGCTCAATTTAATAAACAAAGCAAGAATAAAATAAAGTAAAGTAACACTAAATCAAATAGTAACCGGTGCAATAATTTATTTCGAACCTTCCAGTCTTATCAATCATCCAAGTGAGGCGATTAAATTTTTGGAAATAAAAAAGGGAACATTAGACTCACTACAGAGAGAGCGACAGCATATTTTATACATATATGTAGAGAGGAGGTAATTAACTATTTAATACGTATATTGAGGTGGAAAGAGAGTAACAATATATTTTGCATATATATATATATATGTTGTGGCCGACGGGGAAACGCTCTTGACTACAAATCAGTGGCGATTTGTGATTCGAGTTCGAGCCCGCTGACCGTAGAGAATTAACTTCCTGCACTGAAGATTGCGTTAGCATAAAACATCGATGTCTGTAGGTAATACATAATTAATATGTATTTATAAGTATTACTATATATATATATATATAGAGATAGAGAGATAGAGAGATAGATAGATAGATAGATAGATAGATAGAGAGAGAGAGAGAGAGAGAAGATTGCACGAAAGCAATGCAGTGACGGAGAAAGAGAGTAATACATATATATTGAGAGGGGACAATTGTATGATTTACAACGGAAGATATATAGGGAGAGGGAAGAAAGTTGAGGTATCACAAATAGATAGGTTTGTCTAGGTCCCCCTCAAACCTCTTAACCCCAAGTTCTTTTAAATGGTCTATGAAAGGCGGACATTCAAATTACAACGTCTTCAAATTCAAAATCCTTTGTTTTACGATCGACAAATCAGTTATGAGGGAGAAGAAGGGGAAAAAGAAAGTGAAGGAAAGGGAAGAAGAAACGTTTCTTTCCTTTATATTTATATATATATATATATATATATATATTCTTCAAAAAATCTGTTTTCATTTCTTGCATACAATTGTTTTGGCCTTCCACTAAGATACTTGTAAAAGTTTTCAATGCATTGTTTTCTTGGGGTAGTATTTTCAGTGCTCGTTCTAAAGAAGAAAAAAAGGATATCTTCCAGACAGGTAAAACCTGGTTAACAATCCGTACTCATTCATTTTTTCATACAAATTATTAAACAGGGCTTTCTCATAATCCAAAGCCGCGAAGTTTACACGCCATGTGCATTTCCCGTTGGTAGTTATTTTTAATCGTTCGTCATCGACTTAGATAGTCAGCCCAAATCACAAAGAAATAACTAAATGTTTTAACTAACCGTTTTTTCGTTGGTCTGGATTCTTTTCTTCTTTTTATCAAAGTTGTTAACACCAATTTAATTTATTTCTATCTGCCTTTCCTTCGAAGTCTATAATTATCATCTATTAGTAGACTCGTAATCAACTTTTGGTTTTTCTGACTTTAGGAAGTTAAGCAAACTTATCGGTTCGAACCGTTCAATAATTAATCAGATCTATCATTCTTGTCTTTATTGTAAAATAGTGTATAATAATGCTAGAATATGTAAATTGTATTTTTCTTTTAAACATCTTGTTTTATTTTATAAGGTATTTTATTAGAATATATGTGATATGGGTGTTTTTATTCACATTATGTAACACGTTGTAACCTTACCGGAGATCGACTATCATACCAATTGTCGGTTATGATATCCTCTTGAATTAAATAAAAATAGATAAATATAATACTTATTAAAAATAATCTTTTTATATTTGATTTTAATAAAAATGGCTATTTTATTTAACAATAGCCCGATTTCGGTGTTTTTCTTACCAAACTTTGTCTGAATTCACCCGAATACTGTTGTACTCCGTTTTCTTAAAATGTTCTTATTTCTGTTTTCGTTAGCATAGGGACGGGGCATTTTCCAAATGCCAGACTATCACCTGCTATTTAGAGGCTCCAACCGAGTGCTCTGTTAAGGATTTTTGCCGTTCCCTTAAGTGCAATTAATGTATAATATTGTGTTAACTGAAATACAATATAATATTTATGCAATTTTATTTAATTATAATTTTATTTTACATACAATGCTAGAATCTTATAATTCTATGAAGAATGGAAGTTTTTTCGTATCTTGTTTAATGTTTATATCTGTTGTCATCTATTTTAATATTCCCAGGCTTTACTTTTTAAGAGTCCAAGCGGTCGAGACAGTAATACAGTGCTTTTCTTACCGTCAATACTGTCCTTTATACAAATAAAGTGTATAATAATGTAATATGTTGATATTCATTACTTATTTTAGTTTGAAATATTTTAAGAGTATATATGTTTTATCTATTCTATGTATTTGCTATTGTTATTCACTTATATATCATACTGTGACCTAGACATAGGTTACAATGAATGCAATTAAAATATCCTCTGAAATTAACGTAAATAATATAGAACTCATCTTTTTAAATTCATTTTTTAAATTTTATTTTTCTATCTATTTTATTCTTCATAATTATTTGTAAAAGTTAAAATTACTATGCCATGTTGGCAAAAGTCGCATTAGGATTTTTCAATTGTTCAACTTTTCCCGGGCACCGCGTTGTATTGGCTATAATAAGATATTATATTATGTAGATTTTGGTTACTAATTAGTTTCTTGAATTATTTTATATCTTTAAATCCTTTTAATAGATGTGAGTTTTTATCGTATCCTATCTATTTAAATCTTTTTTTTATCTTAAAATATGTCAAAAACCCGATTACAATTAAATTAGCATCTTAATTTTGAAATGAAATGTTTTTATTATACTGATTTTTATTTAATTTATTATATTGTCTAATATGAATTCCTTATGCATTTTACTTTTGCAGTATCATTAAAAGACATATATTTCTTACTACATCTTAGTCATGGGGTAGCTAATTTAGAATGTATTTACTATTTTATGATTCATTTTCGATTCATAAGTTCTTTTGTTATAATATAATAATGTCTAACTTTTTTCCTTTAATGCTATTCATTGTTCAATTAAATATAGTTCCTGTCTTAGTTATTCTTGTACCCCCATTTTTTTGTGTGTTAACTACACTTATATTCCTAGTTTTTGTCCGAATTATTACATATTAAACACGTAAATTCCAGATTTCCAATCATTTGAACCCTAATTTCACAATTTGAACACTTTTTAACTTTCTGAATTATATATTAGTTTGTATAAAAACACGTTTTAATTACGGGAACCGCCACCCTTTCAGAACTATTACTTACTGATCTGAACACTTCTGTTTTTAGCTTATAATAACCCCACCCCAACTCGCATCGGTTTATTGCTTACTAGCAAGAAGCAGTAACCAAACAGACCCTTCACCTTCTCTTCTCCCAGCTAAGACATAGTTCATTCAACTAACCCTATCACCCATCTCCTTTATCTCTACCCCTCCCTCACTTCTTTACTTGTCCCGTCTCCGACCAGAGCTCTCTCGCTGTTCTTAGACAAGATCGAAGTCATTATTAAAATTCCCGACTGCCTGCGTTTAATATACACATTTCAAACTACACTTCAGAAAATCTACTTTCATTCTCGGTCCACGGAGTATTTTAAAATGGCCATAATTCTCAAAATTACATCCGAATAAGTACGTTCCATCTACGATAAAACTAAACATATTTCTATTAGATTTACTTCATTTTAACATGTTCAATGCTGCCTTCACAAAACACTTTTTTCATCTATAAATCTCCATTCACCGGACACCTTATCAACGGACATTCACCAACTGGACAGACTCCATATTTTTTACACGCATACACTTACTCTCCATTACTTTATATTTTTTCAAATTTTGAATGTTGGCTTTTCCACTGCAAACTTATCCATCTATATAATTCTTCTGATGATAAGATTTTAATCTTTGAAAAGCCTTGGCTTAAGGGAAGAAAAATAAACATGTTTTTATCGAGCACATATTGCATTGAACAATCGAAATTGAAATAGATTTGTCTCTCTTCCTTCATTTATCTGATATATATATATATATATATATATATATATATATATATATATATATATATATACATATATTGTTTGTTTCTATTGACTAATTGTAAGCATACATTCTGTTATTCTTGTCATGACAGTAGTTTATATATTTGTGTACGCTGTAGTCTGGCCTGGAAGAGAAGTTGCTTGTACTTCTATAAGCTTAGAATGAAATATGAGAAAGTAATGAGTGTATATATTTTTTTAATCAATAAACAGCATATCTTCACTAGACACGTTTCAAAGAGGGGGCCAGTACTACTGTAGGATTAGCAGATAGAAAAGATAGTCATTTAATACGGACTGTGATGAAGGATTACAGTACGAAAATCTATTCATATTGTTAAGGAACAGAAAATATCTATATATAATCAAAATATATATGTGTGTTTAATAACGGGGTATGTATGTATGTATGTATTTATGTGTGTATGTATGTATGTATGTGTGTATGCATATATGTATGTATGTGTGTATGTATAAATGTTAGTATGTATGTATGTATATATATATATATATATATATATATATTAGCAGAGCTACTCTCTGGTGCGCAGGGTTAGATTGTGGGATAGGCACCATCATAGTAAGGAGAGTTTACTTTAACAGAAACCTTGATGCTGTCAGCTAGATGACTTACTCACCGAGCTATTCAAATATATGTGTATACTCTTATAGTTAATTAATAGATTAATTTTATTGTGTAACATGTTAAGAAATTGTCATTAGCTGTTTAAGTGGCAAAAATACTTCCATTATGCTCACATGCAAATTGTGCATGGGAATACAATTATATTGGAATTACTTCTTAGTATGTCTTCGTTTTGAGGGACAGAGATACACAGACAGAAAGGTTTTCTGCTCGATTATATATATATATATATATATATATATATATATATATATATATATATATATATATATATAGTTCATTTGATTTAAAAGAAAAAAGTTTTCAGTGAAGGGGGTGTGCCCCCGAGGACCGTAATGATATTATTAGAATTTGCTGAAATTTTGGGAAAATAAATAATTTGTTTGTCATTTACCTATCATTTAAACTTCATTTGAATCAAAGTGAAAACAGTTTCCAGTGGGAGGGGGCAGGGACCCTCTAAATATCATCAACATTTACAGAAATTTTGGGAAAACCGTTTTCAGTGGGGGAACCCCAAACGTTGAAGTGATATATTTCTTATGTAGCCTATTACCTTCATTGCTGGGTCAGTAGTCCACATGTCAATTTTCAAGCAATTCTCTCTAGATGTTTAGGTGAACATAAGACACGAAGATCAGGCGGACACACATATAGTTACTATTTTATATATATATATATATATATATATATATATATATATATATATATATATATAGAGAGAGAGAGAGAGAGAGAGAGAGAGAGAGATAGAAAGAGAGAGGTGGGAGAGAGAGAGCTACAGACAGAATGACCCAGACATACAGACAGACAGACAGACATACACATAGACATACAGAAAGAAACAGATAGACATACTGACAGACTGTAAAAAAAGAAACAGATAAATAAATAGATGATAGATAGAAAGGCAAACTAGAATAGAGCTGCGTGTATAACGCTAGATACGTATGCATATAAAGCATGATAGGTTGACATGCCGATATATAGGGTTTATATTTCGTAATATATTAAAATAAACAGATAGAAAAATATACATTGTCGAATGTGATAGATATATTCAGGGATAGTAGTGTATACCTATGAACATATTGAAAGAGATCCCCAAAGAAAAAGAACAGCGTATATACTGATAGATGAGAATACATGCACATACTTGAATTAAATGGATATGACTTTATATGTTTACTACAAACACACGATTGATTTTTAGAGCCTAGTATAATTTGTTAAAACATTATTTTTTTTTAACCTGCTTGAAAAAGGTGCGTCGAAGTCGTAATAGTACGATAAATTCTACCGTTTATACAAAGGGTAGAATTTATCGGCTGATCGGAATGAATTGGAAAGGGAGAGGTGAGAGGTGAAATGCTTTACTATTGGCAATATCACCGATTTTTTATAAATATATATATATATGAGTTCAAATTGTGTTGATCTGAACTCTCTGTATATATGAACTCTCTTTATATATATATATATATATATATATATATATATATATGTGTGTGTGTGTGTGTGTGTGTGTGTGTGTGAGTGTGTGTGTGAAAAGATGACAGACGGAAAACAAGTCCCAGTGCAGGAGAAAACCAAAAACAAGAAGTTTTTGACCGGTTTCATTCGTGGAGAACGTCTTCAGAAAATGAAGATACAGAAATAATTTCATTTTGAAGGCACACACGTGGGATGAAGGGAAAAGTGATCTGATTGGATCATATAAGAAGACAATAAGTGATGTTGGGACATGATAAGTAGGTGACACATTTTCTAAGGCGGTGGGGAAGAGGAAAAAGCGGCAGAGAACCTAACTATGGTGAACAAAAAGGGGTGGGCATGAAATTGATACACTGGAAGTTATCAACTAAAGATTAATAAGAGATAAACAGGGATGGGTCAGCTAATTTGTCAACAATAAGTTTTTAAGAAGCAATTCATAAAAATGAAAAGCCGAGGTGGACAAAATGTGTGAAAAAAGAAAACAAATGGGAAATACAGGTTAAAGGTTAGGAGAAAAAAATTTAAATGGGATTTAAAAATAGAAAAATAAGGGTTAAGTTAAGGAGAGATGTATTAAAATGGTGAGATTATAAATGAGAGCTTGCTATTATAACAAAATATATAAAAATATATACATACATACACACGCACATGTGTATATGTAAACATATACACACATATGTGTGTATATATCCATACACATACATACATACCAAACACATTTTCCAATATATATATATATATATATATATATATATATATATATATATATATGTATATATATATATACTTAGTCAGGGGCACAGTGAGAGCTTTGAATAATGATTTATAAATAATATAATTCAAATTAACCCATATACACATACGTTTCATGTCAAACCTGGAATCATCAGTATGGAAGAACACAACCCCTTTCTGGTACCGCTATTCGAACCTCGATACGAAATTCATATTTAGTGCGTATATATACATATATATATATATATATATATATATATATATATATATATATATATATATATATATTCTAGATGAAGTCAACATCCACGGTATTAAACTTTAAATAATTTCAACCGGGCTTATAACAGTTCTAAATATAAAGTAGAACTTTTACATATAATTGTTTTAATTTATACAGACATGCACATATATGTGTGATACTTGTAAGACACTAAGATCTCATCACGAGAATAGAAATCTGACCATTCGCTGCGATCATATTTGGAAAGACCCTTTAGAAAAAGCCAGCGTAGCAGATAATATACATGTCTGTTAAATAAACCTAATTATATATATATATATATATATATATATATATATATATATATATATATATATATATATATATGCATATATACATATTTTAAATCAATAATATTAAATTATTTTTACCTACATGCACTAGCGTTCCAAGCTTTCGCTTTCATAACTGCAGGGATGATAATCTCGGACGGTCGCTCAGTTCGAACCTCTTCTAGATAGAAAGATAGATATGAATTAAGGTAGATAGTCAGAGGGATATATATATATATATATATATATATATATATATATATATATATATATATGTATATATACATTTATATATATACTAGCAAGGTGTGTTTCCCGGCGTTTTCCGGGAAAAATATGAGAGCATGTTTTAGCTTTTGTAAACAACCGACATAACGCTATACTTACTTGTTTCTTAGTAGTAATGCAGTTTACAGATCGTGCTGAAATAATAACGTTATCATTTACAAACAAATTATTTACATAGGAATGGGGTCTTTGTTAACAATGATGTATTATTCTTTGCTTTAACGGAACAATTAAATAAACAGAAGATACAGTAGAAACAGAAGGTAACTTGAAAATCCTATATTAAATAGCAGTGTACGGGCCTTAGAATTGCATGTATACCCTGTTATGTCCTCGATTAATAAAGGAGAACACGTTCTAGACTGCGGATTTTTTTTTATTTGTCCATCATAACGAAGTGCTCCTGTTTTCGTATATTCATTCCATTGTGTTTTTATTTTTAATACATAGATTTACATATAGGTATGCATAGATAAGATAGATAGATAGATAGATAGATAGATAGATAGATAGATAGATAAACCTAGAAATATACACAGATATACAGAGAATTTCCACTTTAGAGGATCGCACCCCCTTGATACACACTCCAATGACCATACTCCCTATAATTAATACTTAGTAACCTATAAACTACCCCCCACCCCCAGAAACCCTGAACCTATAGCTCTCCAATAATCTCCATATTGCCGTAACCCTAAAACCGCACTGTAACTCATGAGCAGACGTCGGATATATTCTCTCTACTTTCCCAGATGGTCTAATATGTTTAAGCATCAATATAACTCTAAAAGACCTATATAAGTCCCTCATATGATCGAGAAAAAAGTAACATAGAATTGGAAAACACTTCTTCATATAAATTAAATCCCACCAATTATAATTATTATTATTATTATTATTATTATTATTATTATTATTATTATTATTATTATTATTATTATTATTATTATTATTATTATTAATCCCAGCATAAATAAGATATTATTTTTGCATGTTAACCTACTCCAAACTTCTACCTTAGAGGAAACAAATGAAGTCATATACTACCACTAATCCGAGAGGCGACGATGGGACCATCGTTCGATCCATTCTCCTATAAAGGGTGCTTCAAAAGTCTTGGGAACATAACGTTGTATAACGCATTTGTAATGTTCCCAAGACTTTTGAAACACCCTGTATATCTAAGATGGTTTCCTATGTTAAAGTATATAAATAATATGGAAATGGAAATCCGTATATAAGGCTAAGCCCACTCTTATAGTACGATGCATCCTACGATTTATTCTACATTATCATAGATATTATTAATACTATTGATATCTTCATCGCTATCATCACTATTGGTATTATTGTTATTATTATTATTATTATTATTATTTTTTATTATTATTATTATTATTATTATTATTATTATTATTATTATTATTATTATTATTATTATTAACATTATTATGAATATAACTATAATTTTAAATATGGTTAGGATTGGTACGAGTATGCTCTTCAGTGTTACTACTCCAATTATTATTAATATTATTATTATGATCATTATTATCATGATCTTTATCATTGTACTTATTATTACTATTATTATTATAATCTTTTTAATTATTGTTATTATTAATATTATTGCACTTCCTTATTGTCACGGTCATTCCCTTCCACCTCAAATCGTTTATGACTCAAACCATACCCCTTCCCTACACTATCATTAAGAAAAAAAAGGCGGTAACTGCTAGCACAATTTAGACCATTACCTTTTTACTTTTGAAGGCGTATAACTAGTTAGAATATAATGAATTAAATCCCACCCCATTTCTTATTATAATATTGTCCTGTCTCGTCGATCCTAAGAAGCTCCTCTTAACAACCCCAAATATGCCTTTTTCCTATTGCATCATTTCTTAAAATAATTTACAAATAAACTAGGAATGTACATCAATAAAGTTGTAAGTCTGTGAGTGTAAATCGATGTGTGTGTGTGCGTGTGTGTAAGTACGTGAGTCCAACTGTAAGGAACTAATCCGACCATAATCAGCCCCCCTGCAGAACATCTAAAAAAGTACCTAATGACTCTAATCTCTTAATAAACACTGTCACAAATATAGGTCATCTTATCTCAATGTATGAAGCTGGAATTTTAGCTCCCAACCCCACAAGCGTTTCAATTCCGCGCGTCTCTGTTCATTCCTTCAGTAGACCGATTGGACTAACCTTAACGACCCCCACACCCTAAGATTTAATGTCCAAACTGCCCATATTTAACTCCCACCCCTAATGTAGCCCTAATAACTTAAAAAAAAAACGTCAGGCACTCTCATTCTAACAATTATTACAATAACAGTATCACTCTGCTGACTTTCACGGGAAAATATACTGTGAGCAAATATGTACAAATGCCCGTTTTTGACTCTCCTAACCAACTGGAGTGTATACATAAAACGTATGTAAAAGGAATTCTAAGGTTATAAGGACTAACGCCTCGGAGGTATGAAGACATCTTTTTCCCAATGAAATGTGGGTTAAAATCAATTTATTGATTTCCTCCAACCAATTCATCTAGGAACTTTATTCCAACATCGAAGCACACATTCTGTTTGCTTCGATTTTCTCCTGAATAAGTCCTAACGGCCGGAATATATTTACAATATTTCCTGATATTCACCCCCCCCCTCCCACATCTAATGT
>OY744526.1:91177151-91224651 GCA_963556195.1 Sepiola atlantica
ATTCTGGTAATTATACGTTGTTTGTTTGTGCGCGAAACAATAGTCATGTTAAATTACATTTTATTGAAAGTCGACAAGAAAAAATGAATAAATACTTGGTTATTGAAATTTAAAATACCATTTTTACTTAATAGTAGATAATTTAACAAACAAATAGTGAAAATTAAAATGAATATACGTATTATTATGTGTGTAGAGAACGTATTGATCAATTTAATTAAGTTAATTGATTAAGTAAATTTATGACAACGTCAATTACACCGTCATGGAAGGGTTCAGTTAATGTTTAATCGACGTGTTTACGGTAACTTTAATGTTCAAATAATTATGTAAAGAAACTAATAATAATTACGAATGTATGGATGCAACATAATTATTCAATCATTATTGAACAAAGAAAATATGAGAAATAATGTTACGTCTGAAAGTAGACTTCTCAGATATATGAATACAATTTGTATTCATAGAAGACTTAGTAAGCTATCTAAAATACGAAACAGAGAAAAGAATAGTAAAAAGATACATGCTTAACGATCTGGCATTAGCATTTGTCTGTTGCTATTAAGTTTTGTTTTGATACTAAGTTTTCCTTTGCTATGAAGCCCGGTAACGGCATTGGACATAGTCTAAATTCGCGAATCCAGCAAGTAAGATAGCATTTGTAAGTTAAGCTTCATGGTTCGGGAAATAAAATCAAGGGGTGCACTTAGAAGGAAAGCAATACAACGCTTTAAAAATGGGTACATCAGTATCGAAAATTGAAATAATATCAGAAAGTAAACAGTCTTACGTAAATATGATAAAATTTCTCTAACATGCAGCAGCAGATTTTTTTTAGCTCAGTCAGTAAATCACTAAACACTAAACAATGAAAGCTCGGTTTCGAATCTCTCTGATGAGGCATACACGATGTAACACGTTTTTGTTGATTAATTTATATATATGATGGACTCTCCCGTCGAGTTCGACGTATGAGTGCCCCACCTGGGGCTACCCGCGCGTGAATTTGTAATTGCAAGGGTTACGCAATCCCAACAATATATATATATATATATATATATATATATATATATATATATATATATTTCATGATTTTTTGATGAGTACACATTTTTATTATCGCAAGAATGAAGGGAAGAATACTTCTATTATTAATGATCAAAAGTTAATCAAGAAAAATAAATTCCAGCCGATCGGTTTCGCTCTCTCTTAACAAAGGCTGTATCGAGGGATTAAAAAACGAAGGATTTAAAAAACACGGGGTGAAAGAGAGAGTACATAAAATACAATAGCGTTATGTTATATGTACAATGGAGGATGAATCTTAGAGACTGATCACATCTAGTCCCAATAGACATTCCCTTTGCTTACAAAGGGAGGGACGATTAAGAAGAACGTGGATCGTCTCCAAGATTTTTAGATGGTATAATGAGTGAGCATGACTGAGAATGGTGAAGGAGTCCATGCTATAATTACTAGCGCACGGTCAGTAATGGAAGACCCGTATGTGTTATTTTAAACGTCCGTTGACCGGAAGGTTCAATTCCTGATCTTACTCGGAATATGCTGTTGGACTCTACTATCCAATCTTAACGTCGTCCTACCCACGTAATCAGCACTGCAACTACATTTAAAATGATAAATTACATTATTTTTATGGTGGGGTGAGGGTGGGGGGAAACGTATTTAAGAGAAGACGCCAGTAAAGGTTTTGTAGAAAACACAACACGCACATTCGAAAAAAAATAACAATTTTCAACTGCTGAGCTGATTTGCTTGGCGAATTTCTCACGTACTTTGCCTAACCAAGGTAAACGAATGTAAATTGGACATTGTCTGGGAGCTGAAATGGAATATTCCACAAGTACAAACACCGATAAAAATGAATATATATATATATATATATATATATATATATATATATACATATATATAAATACACGTACAAGGTAAGCTGTTAATCCCTAACAACACTAGCTTCTGTTGTGCGCTCGCTTCATTGTGAGTTTCTGCTACTGTTCCAGTAGCTAGTTTCATTCTTTCTTTCTTTCTACTTCTCTCTTACCCTGTCTCTCTGTTAGTATGTCTCTCTCGCTATATATATATATATATATATATATATATATATATATATATATATATATATATATATATATAAGTGGTTGTATCACAGCGTATCAGATTTTCTTAATAATAGAGCACTCTGCTGGGATTCTGTTCGACTAACCTTACAGACACACAGTGCGTCAGAGTCTGTGGCGCAGTTGATATAATACTAAGTAAAATAAAGTTCTAGGTGATAGCCATCTGAAGGTGGAAGGATCAATCCTCGGTGCGGACGATACGATGAATTGCGAGTTACTGAAGTGTTCGCCCAGTCGTGGCTGACGGAACGAAATTAAATAAACGGTACCGTTCCAAATTCCGAAGGTGTGTATTACCTACTAGACACAATCCTTGAATGTATTCGATCTCTCTGTAAAAGGGTTTGTCAGGACAATCTGACATGATTATACTTCACCAAAATATTCAAAATATTCAAAATATTTAAAATAACATAGTATTCGCTTCTATATTGGCTCATACGAGGAATAGGGCATCTCTCCAAGTAATGTTATCTCAAGTAACAACACTTCGTTTCATACTCCAGCAAACCAGATTAACCCTACTCCTGGAATCCGATAAGACCAAGAGCCCAAAAGAAAGATATACTATAAGATAATCAACTTGTCAAAATTAATGTTTTTATAAATGAGAACTGTAATAGAATTTTCGAATATCTATGTATCTCATATTGAGTGTTAGCCCCAGGTATATGCCTCCTGATATACAAAACCAATTTAAAATGCTATGATAGTTAAAGGGCGTCTAAACAAAATTTTCATGATATGATTAAACTATGTTTAAATTAATAGTACATTTTAAAATCATTAGAACATTCTTTATTTTTTTACTAGCAATCTGAGTTGAATACATGCACTTAACTGACTTATAACTATTTGTGTGGGTTAGGTTTAGGGTCAAGGTTGAATAAGTTTAGGTCATAAAGATGAACCTCTTTAACATTTATTATTATTATTATTATTTATATGTACTAGTAGTTTCAACTTTTGGATGTTTTTAGTTGAATTTTACTTTTTTAACATCGTGCTAATTCGCTAAACATTACACATTAAAGCTGTACGTTAACACTTTTACCGTTCCTAACAGACAAGCCTTTCGCAGAATTGGAATAGAAATTGTCATGTGAATCTGTTTAAGCCATTTGGGTTATGGTTCTAAGTGTTCCAATTCTTTAAATTTCAATAGTCTGACTAATTCTCATTTCAGATCTTAATGTTGATTTATTTGTTCATGTTCTTTCTCCTAAGCTGGTATCGAAAGTGGCAGGCTATATTTATAGTTAAGCAAGTTCTCTTGTTTTAATTTAGAAATATTAAGTTGTGTTTGGAATGTCCAAGAAACTTTTCAGTTTGTATGCGCATGCCCCAAAGAAGTTTGATATTGTCGTTCTTCTGCACCACATCTGGCTTCTACTCATACAAGTTTTCATTGTTGTTTAATTTATAAAGAGTTCATATATTCTAGTGTAGTACCTGAGCGACTTTGTTGTCTCCATTTTTTGTATTGATATTTTGCTAGCATAGGACATTCAGATACAATATGCGCTAAAGATTCTTCCTTTTCATTACACAATCGGTATACTGGCAATTCTGCAGTTTTGTCAATGTAAAGTTTGATGAACCTAGTGCGAGTGGCTTCTTCCCGAGCTGCAATTAAGGTTGTCTCAGTAGATCATTTTAGATCCCCCCTGATCAACAAATTCAAGCAGTCATTATCTTTAAATGCAGTATACTTTAATACTTCACTGTGTAATTCTTTTCCAAAAAGGTTTATACACTCTCTTGCAACCTTTGATTGTTTTGCACCCCATTTCATAGCATTTACCGTCTTTTCTCTTCGCGAAAAAGAATCTCATTACATTTAGAAATATATTTATATAGACAAAGTTCTTCTGTATTCACGAAATTTTCAACACTAAGTAAACCTCGACCACCTTCCATCTCGGTGGATAACATTTATCTGAAATTCTTTTCTTTGTAAAAGCTCCATAAATTGAAAGCATTTCCGTATTTTGGTATTATTATTACTATTACTATTACTATTACTACTGTTGTTGTTGTTGTTGTTATTATTATTATTAATAATAATAATAATAATAATAATAATAATAATAATAATAATAATAATAATAATAATAATAATAATAATAATAATAATAATAATAATAATAATAATTTTTTTTTTTTTACCAACCTTGTGAAACATCAAATTTATTCAATATTCCTCTTAGAATTTACCCTGAATTGAGATAGTAGAGGTCTTACAGATAATTCTAGCTGTATTATTTAAAAAATATATATATTTTAATTTAGATTAAGCATCCAATATCATTGGTTAACTGAAATCTACTACTTTACAAAAGTTAATGGAACTTTATACTCATCAGTTGATGCTTTTATTTTCATGTTATATTTTTAGGTTATTTATGTTAAATTTACTAGATTGTTAACACACTTATCCATGGTTAACAGTTTGAAGTGCTTATAAATAAAACCTATCTCATCTCGCTGATTAAGCACACAATGTTTTATCAGGGACTATAACTATAGCCAATTGTTCACTGAGACGAAGAATACAGGTTACGTTGGGCAGTGTAGATGTCGACGACCTTGTAAAAATGCTCTATTTATATAGTTAAATAATGATGTGCTATATTTTATGACATCTAGGTTATTACATGCACATTTGTGGTGTCTATATCAGGCCTTAAAGTCAGTACTTGAACCACTTATGTGTTAAAACATAGTATTGTTTTATTGGAACACAGTTTTTAAATAAACGATACGTTTGTTTAAACACTTTCCTACAACGGGCATTCATTCTTATCTCTACACATACATTCATTCTTGTTATTATTATTATTTTCTATCTTGTTAATTCTATTGTAATTATTAGTTTTTAATATCTGTCTATTATGACTCTTAGTATTTTTACTAGGTTACTTTTACAATTATAACTGAGTTTAATGGTGTTTTTATTTTATGTAATAGGGTTATTTAGTGGGAACTGTCGATTCAAAATATTAAGAATCAAGCGTACAATTTAAGATTTAACTTGTTGGTTAAACGGGGTACGGCAAATTATTTGTTAATTTGTAGTTGTCCTTTTTATTCTTTTTATCTTGGTATTAAATGTTAGTGTTAACACAACCACTTTTTCATGAAGCGTTGTTGAAAGTATGACTATTACTATAAAAATCACCATCATCATAAGTAAGAATCATCACTAATTCTATGACTAATTGCTATCGGGATATGCCTAACTACGTTATTTGGAAAATTTAACTTAGGGTTGACCTATACTGGGTCGAAATTATATTTGATATATGCTTTATAATTACCCTCGTTAAAGTTAAATTTGACGTTTAAGAAAATGTGTGATATCGATCCCCCGTGTGATTTAAATTTACATCCCGTGTACAAAACTTTTAAAAAGTCGTCGACACCTACACTGCACACTCTAACTTGTTTTTTGTCTTAGTGAAAAATTTGCTGTTTTTCGTGGGCAACACATTTCAGCATTGATTTATATATATCTTAGCTTATGCTTACTCGTTATACCCCTAGAAGTCTTAGAGACGATCTCCGTAAAGATGTGTCTATTAGGATTAGGCGTACTTATTTTCTATGACACATCTACCATTCTATATAAACCATAACGCTGTTATTTTTAAAAAACATATACAGTTGTTGTCTCTTCTCTATTAAATAAATCGATTGATACAGCTTTGATGAGTGAAGGCGAAACCGGACGGCTTTCTTTCTTTTCTTAACTTTTAATAGTAAACTATAACATATGTATTCCCATACTTCATACTCGAAGTAATAACATCTGTGTACTTAAAAAAAACAATCAGGGTTGATCATGGGTGATGCATCCTTAGCATAGTTGTCCTGGTTTTCTGCTGGGCTCTGTCGCAATGGTCACAAATATTTATGGCCCCTGGACTGTTGGCATTGGTGCTTAATATATATATATATATATATAGTTATGTAGGTGGTTATGGTAAAATACATTTTCTATATTCTTTTTAGGCAACTATTTTCTACTATTTTTCATAGAAAATTATTTGTCCATAACCCGAATCGTATAAATTCAAATGTTGCCATTCCTTGACGATTTCCTTTAATTGTGCAGCTCACTTGCCATACGTATACGTTGATGATTATGAGTGCAATAGAAATCACCCACATTGAAGTATGAATCGTAAATTTCATCTTTATTACGATACTAATATAATCATGATATAAAATGTAAAGCTTATCAGAAAGCTTAATAAATGCCTTGTTTGCTTTAAAAAGACAAATAGTTCCAATGAAAATGTTTACTACCGAATAGAACATGCTAGCTGGTCTAGCTGCACCGAAAAGCTGTGAAACAGCGAAACAGTCTTCATGTAGATGACTATATTAAGCCCTTTTTCTTGGGTAGAGCTTATTTGTAAGGATATCGCAAACTGCAATTAGCTTTAAAACATAGCTCATTGAGTAAAACTAATTCGAGCTCCGGTCACTTGAAAATGTTTACATTGAGATATCACTCATATTCAGTCAGTGTCATATGATAGCGCAGGGGTAAACGCGCCGACTGTCAGCTCGACGGAATTTTATATCCCGGATGTAGGTGATACAGCGAATCAATCTTTATGTGGATGACTATATATATATATATATATATATATAGTAAAGTATTAAAATATATTGATGCCAATGAAGCTACAGAGAGGCGTCCGCATTGCATCCCCAAAAGAAATAGTCAGGCTAAGTTTACAGGTATTTTGTTACTGTTCTTTTTTACATATCCACGTGGTCCTTCGTCTTGGTAAATAAGATATAAGATTCGTTGTTATTTCTCTCCCGCAGATTAATGTTTTCATTAGGCACTGCTAGACTTTATGGGACATCTTTTCCATGATTTGTTTGCATTGTGTGTCGAATTAACAGTTCACCTTATTTTGGCACGTGCGTGTTTGGAATAAATTATTTCCTATTGTTTTGTTATTACTACTTTAGATGTTGATTTAATTTTATATTCATTTTATTTTATTTAGTTATTGATCTAGTTTCTTTGTCATTATCCTAAATAAAGTTTATTCCATGCACACTGTTGATTGCTATTTCACTTCTACGGATTAGTAAGTTTTGGGGTTCTTAAAAACTTCTCGGTCAAACATAATCTACACGGGTCGTCTAAATATTTGAATGTACATCTTTCTATTTTCCACTCAATGATTGGCCAATGTCTGATTTCATTTAGTTTCCAGTAATGTTTCGTTAGTGATGCTTTGAATCGGGATTTTTGCTATAAATGGGCTTTATATAGATAAATTATTCAATATAAATCATTCAAAACCCCGCACTAAAGAAGCTTAGTTTACTAGACAATACTAGGTAAGAAGTTACAGAAATGCAACCGGAAATTAACTCAAACAGATACGCACACATTGTAAACTCGACAATTACATGTACCAATATGAAAAAAAATAAAGGAATAACGACACCGCGTTCAAATTAACCTTCGAAAAGGATCTTTTTCAAAAATAAAATCGACATAGAATTACATTAACTTAGCAGAAGGTAAGATCTCAGATAGAAAATAGCATCGCCATTGCTTTTATCTGTACGATTAAATAAAACAGAAACTATCAAAAACAACACTTAGTCAACATTTTCCTTCTCTTCATATATATATATATATATATATATATATATATATATATTAATCCAGGTAAAGTAAACATCCACAGGATAGTAATCGAAGAATTTCAGACGGGTTTATAAAAAGTGGTCAATATCAAATAAAGCTTTTTAAAAATGTATATTTGATTATTTATATTCATACATACATGTACAACATATACGACACTTACATGCCGAGGTTATCGATCTACAGCTGTTAAAAACTGAGATCTCATCAGACAGAATAATAATTCGATCCTTACCTCAGATCATATTTGAGAAGAACCAAAGATGGTCTGAGGTAAGGATCAGATTCTAACTCTGCTTAATGAGATCTCAGTTTTTAACAGCTATAGATCGATAACATCGACATGCCAATGACGCAGATTTTGTACATGTCTGTATGAATAAAAATAATTATATATATATATATATATATAATTTTAAATAAATAAGCTAAAGTTTACTACGCGAATTTCAGCAAGTAAAGATCGTTCGGATTGTCAGGTAAACTCAAAGTATTAATATCAGGCAAGTGAGACGATATAAGAATCATCCAAACAACGTATACATACAAAGATAGTATTACGTGACAACAACAGCAAAGGACTAGAAAGAAAAGAATACAAAGAGGTGACAACAACCGATCACAATAACTACTGAAATGCATGAACTAAATTATGTTTGTTGATAGTATTTATAATACAATCAAATGCAAAAAAGAAAGTGAATGAAGCGATATGTAGCAAATTAGTATTATTAATACTAATACTAATACTACTACTGCTACTAATAATAATACTAATACTAATATAAGGTTTGGACAAAATAATTGGAATACTTACAAAAAGGTCATGTAATATCTTCCATAATATTCGATATTATTTGAACCCCGTCGAATAGTTTGAGTCGAAACGAGGCTGTTGATTTTATTCAACAGTGTCTTTAGCGACCGTAGTCTGATGATTTAGTCCCACTATGCGTTTATTCGTACACCTCAGTAACTTTATGGTTTATGAGGAGATTATTCCAGTTCCTGAAGATGTTTTTCTCATTTAATATTGGCGTGTTCCTTGATATGATAGGTCTAAAAACAAGCAGTAAGACTCTATTGATTACGAGACCCATTTATACTAGTTCCAGCAATTTGACCGTTTAAAAATTCAGGTAGGTCAACCCGTATTTATCATAGAGTTACCCTCATATAATGATTAATTGCAAATATAAAGCCAAGTGGATAATACCACTTGTCTTCAATAGATATTTACTCCAATAACGAAGTTTGGATACATATTCCTGATAGATTATTATATTTAATTGTTGGAGAAAAATGTGTACTGTTCCAATTATTGGGTCGTTACAAAAACAATGGCTAATTTCAGAAACATACATTTATTGATTAATAATTAACAGTAGTAAATCTGTCCAAATTAGTCAAAATATAAGCTTTTAGCAGATATGCTTCTCTACCATTGATCTAGGAGATTATTTATGCTTCCTTAATAAAAGATTATTTAGACAGGACATTTTTACCAATAAATAATGTGCCTAAATGCTTAAAATAATAATCAGTAGGCAACACATCCAGAAAATATGGTAATGTCTCGTACCTCAAGTCTATGAGTTTCAGCAAAGTGATTATTGCAACATGTGGATGTGCATCATGATGGAGCTGAATTCGACAACGATGATTCACCAATGCAGGTCTTCTTTCTTGCAAGAGAGTATGCATATCAGCGAGTTGATTGCAATACATTTCAACAGTAATGGCCTGATTAATTTTTAAAAAGTTGTAATGGATCCCACCTAATGTAGACCACGAGACAGTCACCATAATGTTTTGCTGGTGCAACTTTGGCTTTGTGACACTCATCACGGTCAAGCCGTCATGAACGACTCGGCCATATATATATATATATATATATATATATATATATATATATATATATATAGTCAAAAGAAGCTTTAAGTCATTTTTTTTAAAAAACTAAGAAAATGTAGTTTAAATTCAAATGGATAAATCGAACATATCTCACACTTAGCATTTTCTTAAGCTGGCATTTACAAATACAAAACGGAATTTAAATATTTAACAGGGAACAATACGCAGGAGACCTTAACTTAAATTCTGAAATAAAAAACAGGGATCATCAGCTGTTTACCATGTAACTGCTTCGAAGATTTAAAAACAGAACGGCAATAGAATTCATGGCGCTACAGTGGGACTGATCAAATGATGACTTACCAATAATCAAATGTAGAAACAATTCAAATATTATGTCATACTATATATATGAGTAAATAAATAAATAAATAAATAAATAATAATAATAATAATAATAATAATTATAATTATTATTATCATATTATTATTATTATTATTATTATTATTATTATAATCATATTAACAATCATAATAATAAACATTTCCTTTAAATTTAAAGTTGTTCATGTTTCCGAATGTAAATTATATAATACTTTTCGCTATCAGGTGTTCTTTCTGACTGTTGATAATAAGAGAGATTACACTATGTGCAAATGTACGTTTATATCTAACCATAATATTGTCTTTCCCCCACAAATGTAACCATTTTAATTTTTACTACGTAACTGAATTTAAAATGATAAATCCCGCTCTTAGTAACCTAAAACTAAAATTAATTTTTTGTCAATTGTTTTTTAGTGTAATATTAAATTATACACGCTCATTCAGGAAAACGGCTTTTTTATTGAGTCTCAATTCAACCAAAATGAAAAGAAAGATAACGCATACCTAAAGACAACATATGTAGCTACTAAGATATCTTTCACGTTTCCTTTGAAAGTCAAAGTCGCGTCTTTCCTATACAATCCTTTTTGGTGCAACTACGTTTATATAAAACAAAGAATGGAGGGTTATTCTATATTTTCGAGAACAATTTCACCCGTTACGTTAAATAAAGGAAATGAGTATTTTACAAAAGTGAAAATGTACACATTTTCATTAAATTTCATATTTATTCAAGGCACATTTTTTATGATAGACGATAGACAGTTTGAGATATTAACATTAAAAACATTATCAGCTCCTATAATTTACTTGCTTTTATGAAGTCCACTAGGCGATTTTTTAATTTGGCAAATACGAAGAAGTTCATCATTTTTATTCGAAAATCAAAAATTCTATCCATATCTATCAATCTATCAATGTGTGTGTGGGTATATATATATATATATATATATATATATATATATATATATATATATATATATATATATATATATATATATATATTAATCTCTCTGTATACATATATATATATATATATATATATATATCAATCTATCACTCTCTCTGTATATATATATATATATATATATATATATATATATAGTGTAGGGAATCGTCAGGCTAAAATGCATGGAGTTTGTGTTGCCGGGTGTTTTTATATATACACGTTGTGTTTGTCTAACCAAACAGATTCTTTGTCATTCTCTTAGCCAACCGTTGCGCTTCGCACAAACAAAGGTTCGGTTGTTCGGTTTATTTTACCTCCTATTTCCTTTTCTATTGTTGTGTTTTCTATAGGGTGGCCTATCCCTGACTTTTTGTTGTGTCGAAGTAATGGGTGACCTTATTTTAACGCGAGATTGCTTTTATTTCTATTTTAGGACTTAATTTAGTTTAGTGTATTATTTATTTATTTGTTAACTTATTTTTTAAATTAATTTATTCATTTATTTATCATGTATTTTTAATCTACGGTGAATGTTATTCTGTGCAAGTAGTTGTTTGCTGTTTAACTTTTACGGTTTCATAGGTTTGAAGGGTCGTTAACTTTAGGATTTCAAATTTCTCATTCAGACATAATCTACAACGGTCGGCTAAATTTCTGTACTGAACTGTCGTATTATTTTGCATTCGATTATTGGTGCGCGTCCACTTTCTTTGAACAACACTAATGGTTTGCAAGTGCTGTTTTAATTCGGCGTTCTTTATTTTCAAATCAGGGAGATCATACCCACGTAGTACTTCTTGTGATTCGGTCTTTCGTTGGCAAATATGGTGGCCTGGTAAATTATACTTTTGGTCAGGCATTTATTTTGTAGTGGACAAAGTGTACGAGTTATGCAATACAGCTTTTTTCTTCATTACTAGCGTTTTTATTCCTATTTGGGTGATTGCTATTAGGGTTTAGGTTATTACGATTTGTAGTGCGTATATTTTCGTTCGTCTTTGTTTTATTTTTGGCTATATTAGTCACATTTTATGCACTTTTTCTTTTTTCTTTTCATATCTTCTCTTGTATTATTATGTTATTGTGTGCCTTAATTATTATTTCTAGGTTTTCGCAGCAGCTGTAGGACAGTTTTAAGTTATTTTTATTGAATATTTTGTGCCGGGGATTGGTTACGGGAAGTGTTTTTCTAATAAGATTTACGAATGTCTTACCCAGTTTCGTTTTTAGCATCTGATTATAGGTCGGTGTATACCAGATAATATTTATTTTCTTTTTTTATTTTATTATAATAATAGGTGTCTAGGTTCTTATATTTTATTTCGATGTTATGGTACCCATTATTTTTTATTAAATGCTGCTTGATTTTTTAAATACATTTTCGTTGCTAGAATTAGTGATAAACCTACTTTCGATAAAATTGGGAATCTGTTTTATGATTGATGGGAGGCTGATTGGACTTTTGACTTACGTATAAATATAATAAATAATAAAATATTAACGTTATCTTGTAAATAGGGCTCGAAAGTATTTTCATTTAAGTTGAAGGTAACATCTAAAAAGTTTGTTATTTTTATGTTAGCCAGTACTTTTACTCTTAGGCTTATTTTTTTTTCATTTCCATATGTATGATGTTTCTCCCTTGGCTTTGTGGGAATCCCTTATCATAGCTGATCCATCATCTCTATATAGGCCGATATCTGTATTATCAACTGTATTCGTGAGTATACATATAAAATAAATAACCCCAAAAGATCTGATGCCTCCACAGAGTCCAGGGCACCCATGACTAAATCAAAGGAGTTTGTCATTTTCATTTGAATCCATTGGTCATCATTATTGATTTAAACTGATCTTCTACACTTTTTCAATTATGCGGATTTCATCTTTGGATATATCAGTATACATCTCGGCAAACTCTAGCGCGATGTTGAAGAGTTATTCGTATATAAATGGATATAAATCCACTGCATCAAATTGTAGGAAGTTACATTTATTTTTACTTTCGATATCATTAAATCAAGTGATTGCTTCTGCTGGCTTAATTCTAGGTGTTTTCTTTGTTTGTTTGTAATTTTAGATATAATTGTTTTAATAATTTTTCCTATTTCTGGTTTGGTCGGATGAATTAAGCGAGTGTCAGGTTTATTCTTGAAATTACTTTAGTTTTTTTGTATTCTTCCTTAGGTTATGATCGATTTAAAAAAATAGCAGCGCACATAAAAAAATTGGAATGGATACAAGTTTGTCGTTTTCATTCATAATAAGTGTTGTGAAGTTGTTCCACAGTAAATAATAAATAAAGGAAGTCAAGTCGAGGGAAGGTTTAACAAGTGTATTAACAAAGTAAGGAACTGACTAGCTCTTGGCTAGACAGTTACAAGACTGTGATTTGTCTTCTGGTGACTCGCACTATTTATAGTGACCACCGGTGTTGTTTCTCCTGTGTGAGAACGGCCGGTGTAACACCCCCCTTTGAAAATATCCCCTCTGGGGATTAATAACGTTTTTGTTTGGGAATCACCATCATCAACTCAGTCGATTTCCGTTTTCTATTTGATCTCCTAATATCAGGAGCAGTCTCTGGTATGGGCACCTGAAAAGTATCAAACACTGCATCCATGATGTCCTCCTCGGGCGATCTGGTCACCTCACTGTTCGAATATCTTTTCCGGATTTGGTTAGTGTGACGTTTGTGCACGAAATCTGGTCCCTTAATCATATAGACCATGTTGCCTATTTGTTTATCCACAGTGCCGGACTCCCAGAAAGTCCTATTGTTTCTGTAGATCTTATAAAAAACTTTTTCGCCAACTTTATACCGTTTTTTTGTTATCGTTCTTTTTATATTTGCCCTATCCTGGTTTGGTAACAACTTGTGGAAAATTGATCTAACCTTGCGTCCGAACATGACCTCAGCAGGTGTCTTCGACGTTTCGATGTTTGCATTCGGAGTGACTCTGTAAACCTGCAGAAACTGTTGGATTGACTTATCCGTTGGTGATCCACTAGCTTTTTTCAGAGCGCTCTTGAATGTGTCAACGAATCTCTCCGCCTGTCCATTGCTTCTTGGATGGTATGGAGGGATTGTTATATGCGCGATGAGATGATCCTCGCAAAGGTGTTCAAATTCAGTAGACGTGAATTGAGTACCATTGCCGGTGACAATGCAGTCTACTACTCCAAACCTAGCGAATAGTTCGTATAGGAAGTTGATAGCTGCCTCGGATGTGGGGTTCTTGCATTTAATTACTTCCGGCCACTTAGCTAGGCTGTCTACAACAATGAGATAGTAGAACCCATCCAGTGGTCCCGCAAAATCTAAGTGAATTCTAGACCAAGGTCGGTCTGGTTTTGTCCACGATCCGAATTGAGTTGGAGTAGCTTTCGTAGCTAAGGCGCATCCTCTACACTCCCTGACTTTTTCTTCGATATGCTTATTCATGTTTGGCCAGTAAACGAAAGAGCGCATAAGGCTTTTCATTCTCGATATGCCTGGATGTCCTACATGGAATTCCTTGAGCATTCTTTTCTTTAATGTCATAGGAATTACAACCCTGTCGCTATATAACAGGACGTTGTCGCAAATTGAATAAATTCCATCATCTAGTTGGCTATTGTTGATTTTTTCTTTCGTGCTTATGATAAATTCATCCACCTCTGCCTTACTCTTAATCTCATCAAGCGTTACTGGAAGTTCTCTTATTCTGTCACATAACGTATTTTTTGCTTCAGCTTCCGCTTGAATGGCTGCTATCACCATATCCTCCAATGGTTCTGTCTGCTTAGGTATCAATCTTGATAACCCGTCTGCATGACCAAATTTCTTAGATGGTACATACTCTATTTGAAAATTGTAGTTAAGAAGAATGGTACCCTATCTTTGGAGTCTATTCGCAGTGTGTTGTGGTAGTCTTTTTTTCGATCCGAAAATCGTTAATAAGGGTTTGTGGTCTGTTTGTAACAGAAAGTGTCTACCGTGCAGGAAACGATGAAATTTCTTTACCGCGAATATAATGCTTAGAGCCTCTTTCTCAATTTGAGAGTAGTTTTTTCGGCTGGTAGAAGTGTTCGGGATGCATGGGCTATGGGTTTTAATTTTCTATCATCCATTTTGTGCAATATGTATGTTCCTATACCATAGTTGCTGGCATCGCTTGCAACTACAATATCGCGCTTGGGATTATAATGTGCCAGAAACAAGTCAGACGTTAAGATATCTTTAATTTTCTGAAACGCTTCTTCGCACTCTTGCGTCCTGACCCATTTTTGGTCCTTCTTTAACAGTTAATTTAAGGGTGATCTTAGTTTATGCATGTTTGGTACGAACACATTGTAGTAATTCGCCAACCCTAAAAAGCTTTGTAGAGACGCAATATTTTCTGGAGCAGGCATGTTCCGTATCGCCATTGCCCTATCTGGGTCTAGCCTTCTTCCTTGCTCATCGATGATTTGTCCTAAGTATTTTATTTTTTCCATGAAAAAAGTACATTTCTCATCTTTGATTTTAAACCCATAATCCTGGATTTTTTTGAATACTTGGTTTACATGAGTCTTGTATTGTTCTTTGCTAACGCTGTTTATTAACACATCGTCCAGATACCCTACTGCGAAACCCATCCCATTTAACATCATGTCCATAATTTGTTGAAAAATCGCAGGGACGACCTTCACCCCAAAAGGAAGTCGGTTAAATTTGTATAATCCCTTATGTGTATTGATACATAGCAGTTTTGAACACTCTTCATCGACAGGGATTTGAAGATAAGCGTCGCTGAGATCGATTTTAGAAAAATATTTTCCTCCACTCAGTTTCGCAAATATTTCTTCAGGGCTTGGAAGCGGGTAATAGTGATCTTGTAATGCCTTGTGGATGCATGTAGAGAAGTCGGCACAACCCCGAATCTCCTTGTTCTTTTTCTTAACATAAACTGTAGGTGAAGCCCACTCACTGTGATCAATTTTTGAAATGACAGCCATGTTCTCGAGTCTTTCTAATTCACCGTCTATTTGCTCTATAGCGGCGTATGGAACATTTCTCTTCTTTCTGAACACAGGTAGTTCATTTGTTTTAACTTCAAACTTTGCTACCGCTTTTGTACACCTTCCAAGACCGTCTGAAAATACGTCTGGAAAATTTTCTTTTAATTCCCTCTTGAGTTTTTCTGCCTCCACATTCGAATCCGCAACCTTTTGACAAAAGGAGCTTAAAGGCGGATCCCATAGGCTAAACTTTTCAATCAGATCAGTTCCAAAAATGTTATTAGATTTTCGCATAACAAAAATTTTGGCTTTTACGGTTTTATTCTGGAAAGAAATATTCGTCAATAATTCCCCTTCGAAGGTTATTTTTTCACCACTGACGCTTCTCGCCGTTTTTTGTGATTTGATCATAGTGGGTCTCCCAAGCTTCTTCCATGTCTGTACATTTATGATGGAAATGTCATACCCACTATCAAGCTGTAGTCTTACTTTTTTTTAAAGCATTTTGACCTGTACATATTTCCGGATATTTTGTTCTTCAGGTTCAATTTTTGTCAGATTAATGGCTGTCTTTCTACCAGATTTCTTTCTACAACGTGATGCCTTATGTTCTTTTCTGGTGGCAGTTGTCACATTGTTTGAATATGTAGGGACACCCATTGTACCAATGGTTATCTCCACACCTCCAACACGGTCCAGGTGGATCTTTTCCATGTGTTTTTCTCTGGTTATTCATTGAAGTCATTTTTTTCTTCTGATGGATTTTTTTAATGTGCGACACTCCGTTTTCCTCTATGTCACGACTGTCCTGTTTCAACGCAACAAAACGTTCACAGTCTTCAGCTAAGTTTTGTATTGTTAGACATGGCTCATTTTCGAGTTTATTTAAAGCACGACGTCTGATTTCAGAGTCTTTATTTAAGACCAGACCTTGCAAGAATGTAAAACATTTTAAATTATCCGATGATAATTCCTCTAATTTAAAATCGTAGCAAAGTTTATTTACTATACTTGCATACGTAATGTAGTCGTCTTCCTCTCTTCTAGTGACATTCATACACTTATATCTCCTGTGGAAAAGAGAAGTTTTTTGTAGAAAACAGTTCTGTTAGTAAAGTAACTGCCTCCTGGAAGTTCAACTCACTGGTCTTTTTTGGAAGGATAAAATTCACGAACTTTGTATGCTCGGCAGCTCCTAATTTTCTTAGCAAAAATCTAACTTTTTTAGAGTCTGTCCATGTACTGCAGTCCGATACAAAAATATCCTCATATCTTCTATAGAAGTGAGCAAAAGTGACATTGTCTTCTGGATTATAATTGAAAATTTCGATAGCGCTCCACACAACCGTCTGGGAGAATGCATTATGATTCTCGCTTGCTTTCGTTAACTGTGTTGCCTCCAGAAATTTTCTCTGTTCCTCCTGTGTTTTTATCAAGAGTTCTTCGAAGTGTTTCTGCTGTTGTAGCAGTCTTTCTTGGAATCTTTCTTCTCGTGTTGTCGCCATCTCTTTTTGTCCAGCATGCATTTTTCTTTGTTTTTTTTGCTGTTCCAACAACTCTCTTCTAAATTTCTCCTCAATTTCAACTTGTTTTCTTTGAAGTTCCATTTGCTGTCTTTGTAACGCAACAATTTGGTCAGTTTGGAATTTAAGTAATTGAAAAAGAGAATCTTTGAATTCAGTGTCACTCATTCACGAATTCAAGTTATGCACCACACACTTTGCACTTGTAAAAATGAATCAGTTTTCCCCACAACGTGCTTAATATAATTAGTTTGCTCAACTAATACACAAAACAAGAAATATATTATTCCTTAATAAAAAAATTCAATCCCAGTTCTTTTGTTTGAAAAATAAAACTAAGAAATCTTTTTTTTTTTTTTAAATATATGTGTACGTAGTTTTACAAAACCAAGTCCGGCGCTATAAGCCTAATAAACTAGTTTCATGGGAAATCTTTTTAACCCCTTTTCATTTTGCAAAATTGCGACTTGCTTAATTAACAGTTCTTTGTTAGAAGCACAAATGACTTACGCGAATATATTTTTTTACTGTCCGTCCTTTGCTCTCGACAATTCTGTGGTAGACCGTTTTAATAAATAGTCAATCCGGATCTTGCTCAAATATCTGATGTTGTCCTAATAATAACGACAAACTTACATAATATCTGTAATAATTGACGCGGATAACATTTATCTTAACGAGTCAGTGAAACTTGAAGAGAAAAAAAATAAAGGTATCAGTGTATTCAATTATTTCAATAATTGAAAATGTCTTTCGCGTTTTCTAGTTTTCGATTTTTGGTAGCAAGTTTTGAGTTTGTGTTTTTTTTTTCGCTTAACTACTCAGTAGTTTATTTGCTGTTAATCCTTGCGAATCCAAATATCTGACGAAGATGGGTTTTTTTTCCGGGAAGATCTTGCGAATCACTTTGGGTGATTTTTTTGCAGTGAAATCGTTTCGATTCCTCGTCGCCAATCTGTTGTGAAGTTGTTCCACAGTAAATAATAAATAAAGGAAGTCAAGTCGAGGGTTGGTTTAACAAGTGTATTAACAAAGTAAGGAACTGACTAGCTCTTGGTTAGACAGTTACAAGACTGTGCTTTGTCTTCTGGTGACTCGCACTATTTATAGTGACAACCGGTGTTGTTTCTCCCGTGTAAGAACGGCCGGTGTAACAATAAGTAACTGAACTCAAGAAGCATTGCTATTCGTCATGAGGGCTAAAAATATTCTAATACCCTACACTTATTATTGTTATGAAGCTTTGTGTACATTAGATGACGCCACAAAGCGATGGCGGCAAAAATGTATTTCACCATCTATAAAACCGGATGAAAATACCAGGAAGTATTTTTAGAAGGTTATAAATAGAAGACGTCATGATTTTGTGACGTCATTCACTAAAAAGAAGCTGTAAACATCGAGTAAAATGTTTCATGACGTAAGTAAAATAGAGAGATGGACGTGTTATTTGTTTGCAACCGTCCGTGTGTCTGTTGAATGTTCGGCTACTTTTATTTTAATTTACCATTTAAGAAAGAATGGATTAACAAAGAATGGATTAAAAAAGAATAGATTAGGTGATGTATTTACGAATGTAACTGAATTCATTACATTTAAGAAACAATGGATTAGGTGATGTCTTTACGAATATAAATGAATTTATTACATTAAAGAACAATGGATTAGGTGATGTCTTTACGAATATAACTGAATTTATTACATTTAAGAAACAATGGATTAGGTGATTTATTTACGAATATAACTGAATTGATTACATTTACTTATCTTCTCTGTAGTAGGTTTGTCACAAGGTTTGGAAAAAACAGCGCGCTAGGAGATGTTGACACTGGCCTACAAAATATGCCTTAGCAGGCCCGTCGACATTTCTCGTTACGAACCCCTCAGCTGATTAGCAATACACTAACGTAACCCTTACAAATTATAGTTGAATTACAACATGTGTAATAGAACTGTGAGTAATTGTTTCAGTTTACGTGCCCTCCTACAAAAGCAAAGTTAGACACAAGGTCGATTTTTAATGGGGACTGGAGCAACATTTTAAAATTCCTAAGCCCAGAAGGACTTATCCGAGGATACAATAGACTTATGTTTGCATCAGAACATATACTACACTTTGTTCCTTGCCCAAATTGTGAAACTAAAACAATCATCGAAAAAACAGAAAAAAAAAACAAATAAATAGAGTTTGTTATTGAAAAGAATACACGAATTACTCAACTGTTGACTTCGCTCGAATATCTACTACTGACTATATAATGAAACTGTTTTTCGTACATCGTGAATAGAAATTTTAATCCCGCTGTCAGTGCGACAAATGAGTCACTACTTTATCTATAGTATTTGTGCGTGTGTAAAAGGTATGTACAGAAGTTAATTCATAGTACACCGGAGAACTATTTCGAATCATATACGTAAAAGTTATTTTTTTCTGAACAAATAATTTTTCGGAGTAAACAATAAAATTTATTTAATCCGAATATCTTCTATTCGCTCCCTTTTTCCGTCCTTCTTTTCCTCTTTCAAGTTTTCTCTGTCTAAATATTTTCTGATATGTATATTTCATTTATTTTCATCTTGCTCGTGTTCTCTATCTGTTCTCATATTTGTTCTATTTCGTCTTCATTCTATTCTTTTGTGTCGTCCCCATATATCTAATTTCTTTTGTAATCACCTCCCTCTTATTCATTTTCTCTTACATCATTCTTCTGCTTTATTTTCATCATTTGTACCCCTCTTACCATGCCTTCTATGTTTTTATTTTTTCTCTTTTACCGCCATCTCTCTCTCTCTCTCTTTGATTCTTTCTTTTCTTTACTTTTATATCATTCTTTTTTCTATTGACCCCCTTTTCTAATTTTCTTATATTTATATCTTTTTATGTTTTTACTAGTCCATTCAAACATTTTCCTAAGCAAAAATATAAATTCATATCATTGTTGAAATGCGTATTATAATTGTTGTCTTCCATCTTTCAAATCGGATTCGTTTAATTGTTAGCGACTTTTATGAATTTAGTCTACAATTCAGTTTGCTTAATTGATCTTTTTTACCAAATTTTCCATTTAATTGGAAAATAAATTCAGAAAAAATTAAATTTAGAAAATGAACTTAGTCTCGCTTTGCTCATTAAGCATTCATATTGAATCGCTTTTGCTATTTACATATCGAATCAATACTTTAGTTTCCACCATTATAGATATGCACATCCACACGCACACATGCATATCAATACATACCTATATTGATATACACTTTAGTATGTGTCTAGATATCTGTATGTACACGATTCAATGCTGAACTAATTAACCGATTATTATCAATTTTCCAACACAACTGCTAAGCGCAAGTTGTCGTGATGTGCGCTGTATTTAGCTTAATTTAGTGTTGTGCAAAAGGACAAACAAGAGATATAAGTTATTCGTAAACAGTTAAAGACGTTCGATTAATGTGACATTTGACCAATATATATTAGACATGAATGAATAAATATTCCTCAAATTTAAGTTTCTTTGGTGTATTTTAAAATGATTTTAGGAGGAATAATATGACAACAACCTCCCATTTAAATAATTCGGATTTGCATTAGATTTGATCTATAGTCGTTAGACGTCAATTAATTAATAATATCTGAATGGCAATTTCATGCAAAATGCCAGTTCAGCTTTAGCCTCAAATTGTTACATTTTCTAGAATCAAAATACAGTAATAGATTTTGATAAAAAAATAAGAAAAATGATTCTAGGAAAAAGATTTAGTAGACTTATATCATGATTTTAATCTTCGTAAGGGGATATTAAAGTGGTTCAAAATTTATATATATATATATATATATATATATATATATATATATATATATATATATGTGCGTGTATGATTTTTTCTTGAAACTCATCTTCATGAGGAAGTCTGATAATAAAGACGAACCGTTGATGTATACATAAATATTCCTTTGATTTTCTTGTTCTATTTTCCATGTATACATATATATACATACATATATATATATATATATATATATATATATATACACATATACACACATATATATATATACATATATATATACATATATATATATACATATACATATATATATATATACACATATATATATACATATATATACATACATACATATATATATACATACATACATATACATACATATACATATACATATATATATATATATATATATATATATATATACATATATACACGGTGAGGCAGAGACGGGGACGTATTTCAAATAATCATATCATCGTTTATCGTCCGCCATCTCTGCCCCCCACCCTGTATATACAAGATATGTCTTTTACGATAATAATTATTTAAAAATTAAAAATTAATACACATTGGTTTGTACATTAATATTTCTATTTCATTTAAATAACTTGACGACTTTCGACTACTATGACTATCATCAAGAAAAAACCACCTGACTACAGCTGTGAATCTTATTGGTGCAAATGAACCGGATTTTACTTTGTAAAACTGTCTATATATTTTTACTCAGTTTTAAGCAAAGTTTCACATTTCTAATGAACCTAAATGCACCATTGTAATTTAATTTAGTAAGAAAACTATTTTTTGTAAATCAAGATTTCTTCCTGTTTTGGATTTTTATTTAACGGTGAACCTCATTAAAAATGAGTAACTTTTTTAGCAATTAACCGACATTAATTTAGTGGATTTAATTTCTTAATTAATTAGTTTTAGATTGGATTTTTAAAACGTCCGGATTCAATTCAATAAATAATATATGTAAGTTAGTTAAATGTTAAATTTGAACTGAAAAGAGTAAATAAAACACAATACACCACGGGCAGATGCAAATCAGCAATCATTTAGGTATAGGTCGAAATTGTTGATAATTGTGCCGTTCATGTGCGTTTCTGATGAGTATGCAAAAAGATGAAACATAAAGAACAGAAGTTATCGAATTCACTACTTCTGCAGACTTGTCGTAAAGAAGGCGACCACTGAAATACCGTATTTTATTAACTATCTAATTAAAAACAATATTGTAATATATTTAATTAGTGGGTCGTTTCAAAGAAACCGGCGCCATGTTGATTTTTGTAAAGTGATCGATTATGGAATAACATATAACGGAATGATTATTCGAGATAAAGGAAAAGTATTGACTCGTATACAAGGCGATGTAATGATAATGAATAATCGGCAACGAAAAACACGAAAAGGAAAACAGTATCTTGCGAAATATGTAATGGGAGGCATTCATTTTATTGATTAATTTAATTAGGTCTTGAAATATGTACACTTACATGTTATAGTTGATATAAATTTTAAAATACAAAAAAAATCATTCTATTCAAATATAATGTACAGAAGTATGTATGCGTAACCATTGACGGAATGCGTACGTTAAGCCTTTCATTTTTATGAACATAAAATTACGATTGAGAAATAATCTGTTTTCTTTTAAGTTAAATAATAAATCGTGAATCTTGGAAATCTAGCGTAATGCATATGTGCTAATATTATAAAATGTAAAACTTATAATGTGCACCCATATCGTTTGCAACCAGTGCAGCGAAAAGTATGTATCTTACTGAATAAATTATCTAAGTGTAATGGAGGGCTGTGACACTGCATATTAATGAGATAGAAATAAACTCCGACATATGTCTCTTTATATGACGAACACACAATACAATTTTGGTTTGGACAAAATAGTGAAATCGAGAAATTTTGTATTTAGTACAGAAATCAGTATTTCCTTTACTTACTAAGTAAAGAGTATGTTTTCATCTCGATGTCTGTCAACGGTGAACGGGAAAATCACATTCGATATAATATAACTGATTGCACTTTTTTTAAATAAGCATGCAACCCTTACAAGATTGCACTTTCAGATTGTGGGCACGCAGATGGCTCAGAAACCCTGATGTTTTTACAAGTCTTTCTGCAGATACGAAACACGAGATCGCTTGCTTCTTTTATGTATAACTATATTTTTTTTTATTGTTTTACACTTGCGTAATTTGCTGATTTAATGTGAACTGCTGTGACTTAGTAGACCATCCCCCGACAAACAGATGGAAATCATACACACGGTGGGGCTAAAATGTACTTGGAAAGTTCGACACGGACTTCTGCAAAACATCTTTCACGATGCGGCTTATAGACTGTTTGCCTTAAATCGCTCACAACCATCATAGATACATTTTCACTAAGCATACCAATACCGAAACTCGTGAAAAACAGTATTATTTGAACTAATTAATTTATTCCACAGAAAGTAGCCGGGTAGAGTGTGAAAGGATTAAAAGATCGAGATGTGATTGCGTTATCCAGATCGCGATGAGATAGAATGCAGGGAACGGCTGTATTGAGGAACCTATGTGTCGCCATATGCTACTAAAATGCACAGGTCGCTATCACAAGAAATGTACAGGGAACGGCGCGGTTGGACACCAAGTGAGTTACACAATCAGTATAAAGGAATAGTGATTACTGCAATATCTCCAACTCCGTCTTCAGGAGAAATCGCCGATTCTTATCAGCGAGAAATTACTGGTTTGTGAACTCCAAGTAGGTAATTATTAGAACAATGCCAATACCAACACAGATATGCTTTACACACAAGGTATTAGAAGAAGTGTAACTATTTTATAAAACTTTTCACGTAGACTCTGTAATCACTATGAAACTTGTTATCTTCTCATGTGAACATTGGAAAAAGAAAGAAGGATTAACGTATTAATAGCCGGGATTTAGTTATTTAACGATACTATGATTCTAATAATAAGTCTGTACTGAAAAATAATGACCCGAAAAATAAATTGGCAAAAAGAAACAACAAAAAAACGCAATGCAGTGAAAAATAGAAATTTATTTTCAATGTTCTTGCTAGATACAGATGAAGGAAAAAAATAAGCATTTCGAAAGAAAAAAATCGAATTGGTCTGATAAACGGTTTGGAATAATGAACTTATTTTTTAGAATTTTATTTTAATCCGGAATATTGGAAAAAGACGAAGATGAAATGCCAAAAAAGTTCATATGAAATGCGTCTATTAAAATTGCGCGTTTAGCGATAATATGGATATTTCAAACATGAGATAGGTGGACAGACTGAGCTTCTTTATGGAGGTCCGTGGAAGCATCTAAATATTCCGTTTGGAAATGAAACCTTACCGATCGACAAAAATGATAGTTAAATCATTACGTTACACACTAGTCGACAAATATATTCTCTTAGAAAGACGCTTTGTCGAGCAATGAAATATTATTACTAATAAAGTGGGTCTAACCAAAAAAACATGCTATTTAACACTGATTTGTGACAGACCGAGCGACGGAGAATATACTTATATATATATATATATGTATATATTTATATATATGCTCTAATGAAGCTAAGATAAGATGCTTCCAATTATTATACGTGTAAAGTAAATACACAACTATTTAAAACAGTAGATGGAAAAAATGCTATTCCAAAATTAAGCGTGACATACAGTGGAAACTGATATTTCCTCTTAATCGAAATAGATGTATTATTGCATGAATATCTCAACTGATAAAATGTAAGCTGCGTCCATCCAATCTGTGCATTAAGCGATAGAACGCGATTTGAAACTCATGCTAGAACAACTGACAGACCGACTCTTCTATAGAGATGCCAATACGCATACAAAAAAAACGTGAAATGAAAATATGAAAACAAAATGAAAAAAAGAAAAATCTTGGCAAGACCTGATAAAAACTGACACTTGCCGCGTCTCATTATATTCTTATAAATCTTTTATATTGATCGAACGATCAACTCTTAATAGAGGTTCAGACTATAAAAAAATAAAATGGTGAAAAAACAATAAAACAAAACAAGACAATTCTGATTCTGTTGTTTCAAGAGGAAATTCAGTTAAGGAAAAAATGATGATTTTTGTTCGACGGGTGAAAAACAGTTAAAAATTAATTCGAGTTTCAAGTTTGTCGGTTTCATTTTTCCGTTTTGGGAAGCATTTAAAATTATCGACAATTGAGACGTTTTTTCTCGCATTCATGCTTAGTGGTCACATAGACAATACTAATGAATATAAGAATGCCACGCGCAACAAGGAAGAGTTGTGTGTTAGACATTTGACTAGATGTATTATCAATTAAAATAAAAAATGATAGCACACACACATATATATATATATATATATATATATATATATATATGCAACTGTCTTCGTGTTTAACTTATAGGTGACGATCATGGATAGTGTGGTGTGTCTGAAAATAATAACATTACGCACAAACGATGCCGACACACGTACGGGACGTACTATAACGGCCATGTTTTATAAATGGGAATATGTTGGATTTTTGTGTGAAATATTATCAAATAATGAGAAAGGTAAATGATATACACACAATAAATACACTGTTCTAGCTTATCCGGAATAATCTTTAGCACACAATAAGAATAATATTACACGCATAGAAGAATTAAATAACACTATATTACGTACACACCTAGGTTGCTTGTTTATCGTTATTGATACAGTCGCAACGTATGCAATCATCTATTCCTAGTTATTATTCTAGCGGATATAATATCATCATTTACGAACTAATACTATTCGGAAGAAACGTTATAATATAATAATATAATATTCACGATAGAATAGTGTACGGGACTGTTGGAGAGAATTGCTATTACATTAAACTCTTAGAGTTTATACATTAGATGTATTAATATTTCTGCTTTTCGTAAAGTCGGTTCTCTCTATCGCTCCAAATACTTTCTCACACCGGATGCTATCCTCTATCTCTACAAATCTACACTCACACCATGTATGGAGGACTGTTATCATATTTGGACTGGTGAATCTCTGTTCCATTAGACGATCAGGTGCAAACACGTATCTTTAATTTGATTGGCCCTATCTTTTCTTCTTCTCTGCACCCTCTCTATCGCAGACGACCTTTTGCTAGTCTCAGTCTTTTCTATAAATACTATTATGGCATGTGTTCTTCAGAATTATGTGATCCATTCTCCGCTTCTTTTGTTCCAGCTCGTTTGACTCGTTGGTCTAGTTATCTCAATCAATTCGCTATTTTGATAGCTCATTGTATGCAGTTTCCTATTCCAGTAGCTACTTTCCAATAACCGCAGGATTGTGGAACTCACTTCCTGCTGACCTTTTTCCTCCTACCTATAACCTTGGCCTTTTAAAGACAACGGCCAGTAAGCATCTCCTTTCTTTGCGATAATCATATGTGTACTTGTTTGCTCCTTGCACTAAGTAGCTTCATACCTTGTCTCAAGCGATTTCAATAAAAAAAAAAAGTATAGGTATGCTACTATGATTATATTTTAACTGAGAATCTACCATAGTTATGCAAGTTAGTAAATAGACAATCTATATCGAAAATATCTGTCAGCGGAGATGATAATACATGAATGCCGCGTGTTATAAATTAAATAATATAAGGTTTTCCATTTTCTGCAATCTACGGGAGTGTGTTTTTGTATAAGGGTAATTAGCTTTCAAAAACGATAGATGAAAGCGATGATAAGGACGCTTGACAATATACGTGTTAAAAAAGCAAACATTTACGTTACTATCTTAACCTCTCTCTTCTCGAAATAAAAAACAAACAAACTTGAAGATAGTAATGTAATATTCAGTAGATTAAAAATTGATTTGTACTACTGTCTTTGGTAATGAACAAAGTGCAGCTATGTGAAGATTGAATAGAGGCAATAAAACCTTCTTCCACTGAGGACGAAACGTTTACCCATAACAAGATTTGCAGAAAATATTTATTCGCACACGAAATACTTTTGTAACGTGACAATATAATAAAACCCATCTGGTACTAGCAAAAACTGAGGCTGCAGTCTTCTTTACAGAATTCGGAGTAAAAAACTAAAATGGCGATAGTCGTAGTGTTGTTTGGTATATTCCATATGAAGAAAATTTACTGTACATGAACGCATTTTATTTTTCTACGAAAAAACAACAAAAACGTGAATTTATATGGTTATTAAGATATTCAAAGTCGAGGAATTCTATTTTGTTTCAGCATAAAAATGAAAATGAATTCCCCATTAAAAACTGGTTATATAATGAAATGAATTAAACCTAAGGGTCGAAGGTCGATTGGTCAAATAAATCAATGTTATATTACTGTGTAATTTGAAATTGATACTTTGTACTTTTCGCCTTTATTATAAACTAGCAAAATCTACCCGCTCTCCTGGCAGCAATTAATTGCAAGAAAGACGTATAGTTAAACAAATATGTTTATTCAGAGAATTCATAAAAATTTAACAACAACCGTTTATAAATTTGTTGATTAACACAATTTCAGCTAAATTTAAAAAAAAAACTATTAAAAAGTAGATTCTACTTTTTGGGTTCTTTCTAACTTAGTCAGGCAGTTAAGTAATATGTTAACACAAACCCGTTGTTAGACTAGAAAAGTCGTAAAACCACACGTAATATAAATGTGCCCCTAACAAAAATAACACATATAATGGCAAAAATAAAAATAAAAATGATTAATGCCCTAAAACGCTACAATGGCCTGAAAAAGGGGATCATTTTACGTAAAATTTATATGTGAAACTGATCCGACACTTTAAATTCTGAAATAATTATGTTGTTGTTTTGTTTTCACCATGTTTTTTCAGCGTATTTACATGTAATGTTGATCTACAAAATACCCAAACTTTTATCATTTTTACTTTTGCCTTAAAAATAAAGTATTTAATTAGTTCGATAATTCGAAAGTTATGTATTTAATTTTCACGGGAAACGTAAACACAATTAAAATAAAAATGAACATATAGTTAAAAAAAGTATACAATTAAAAACTAAAATATGGGTAAAGTTGTAGATCAACAGCCTCTTTTAATCTCCGTCCCTACAAAAACATAGGTTATGCTTTTGGGGCGATTACGTGTGAACACCGCGGAAAACAGAAAGAAGGAACAATATTTTAACATGTAGATTAGAGGGAAAAGTTTGGTATATATTTAAAGTAAAATGTTCCCCAATCCATTTTTTAATAGAAGTTTAGATATTTTTTATCACTAACACTAAGTCCGAGTTGCAAGTTCAGTAAACACAATACTCGCCTAAAAATGGGACCCCGTGCCCCCACCCAAAACAAAAAAAAATAAGCAGCTGAATTAGTTCCTAAAGCAAATAAGAATTCAGTTAACTTCCCTAAAACTGGCCCGGAAATAGGGGATCATTTTTTATTAAATTTATATAGGAAAATTTCCCCCTACTTAAAATTCTTAAATAATCGTTTTTCTTCTTTTCTTTCCGTCAAGCTTTTCAGGGTGTTCAGACGTAATCACCTTAAATAGGTAGACTCTAATTTTGAATGGGTGGGAGGTGTTGTCATTTAGCAGAGGGTGATGTTTTTCGTAATTTAGACAGATCAGTGCTACTAAACATTTGTTTCGATTTGTCGATGAGAATAGTGAAAAGTTGTATGTAAACATTAAGCGATTAAGTTTGTTCTAAACTTTAAAAACAAATAAAAAACGTTATTTATTTATTTTCACAAAAAATGTCAAAACTGCAAAAACATGGCGAAGGAGAGGTGGAGAGAGGAAGCGAGTAAGACGACAACACTCTTCCACTCACCCTTTCTCTATACGTGTTTTAGTCATTTATCCGATTAAATAACTTCAATTAATTACTGTTAATATCGACGAAACTAAGCCCATGCAATAATACAACAAAATAATTATTACCTGTTTAAAACTTAGTTATGCAAATTAGGCTTCTGAATGGTTCTCTTTTAATCGTGCATCTGATATATATATATATATATATATATATATATATATGTATAACATCTGAAAACATTTGATGTATTATTGATTTAAATAACAGTAACCCATTTTGATGCGATGTAAAAGTGACACATGAAAAAACTTTCGCATTTATTCATTTAGAAAGCAGACACACGTTTTAATTAATATTAAATAAAAATAATCTATTTTTTGTAATTTAGACAGATTAGGAGTTTTTTTTTTCTTTTCTATGACAAATTTTAGTCATCATCATCACTACCAACATGTTCACTCCTTGGCCTTTTAGCTAGGAACAAAATGTAGTATATGTCCTGAATCTGCACTTAGCTTTCATGTCCGTGTTCAGTGAAGGAGAAATCCTTCTAGACCGAGGTTATTGACATTTAAGTTCCTGATATGACTTGGTTAGAAGTTAACAAAAATAACCAGAGTGTAAGATCTGTTAAAGAAGATGGTCTATTACAATGTATATATTGTACAAAAATAACACTACTGATAATCCAATACAATTAACCTAATACACTTGAATAGAGTCGAATACCGTCGAATATACATACTACTGTTTGTGGTCCTCATATATATATATATATATATATATATATATATATATATATATATATATATATTATACAGACTGGTTTACTTCTTAGTGACTGAGGGGAGCCCAGTATCCTATGACTACACCTCCCTCTGAAGCTGAACACCTCCCTTGACATTCTTCTTTTAATATTTCTTCTTTTTAGGATCCGGGCTGAAGCACTCCATGGAGTGTTTTTAACGAGTGCTCTTTATTTTATTCAGAACTAATGGAATTAGATCCTTTCCAGTGTGGGGCGAAGAAAAAATGTGTTCAGCTCGTAAGGCTGGCCCAGTAGATGTATACATAGGTTAATGTACAATATTGGGTAGTGGCATACCAAAAGAATCACATAGAATCTCCAGAAAGATTTCGCATTTTTCATTAATTTCAGCATATCGTGGTCTAATTTGGTTAATGTGTCACACGATTTTTTGTTTACTTTCATGATGTAGAGCACTTTGCAAATCATTTTCTGAATGATACCATCCATTCAATAACTTGTTTCACCTTGGAAATGTTTGAAATGTACTTTATCTCTTGGGGAGAATCTTATAATGTTTACATCTACGCAACTTTTACGCAACTTTTTTCTTCGGATAGAATCGATCGTATTTCCTTGCGAACATAAGTTCCGCAGGCGACAACTTCGAGTTGCTGCTTCCATTAGGAGTCACCCGATATTTTTTTTTTTGTAAGGCGCGCTTGAACGTGTCAACACATTTTTTGGCTTGACCGTTCGATCGCGGATGATCGTGTTCAATGTCCAATGAAGTACAAATGTCCTTAAATTCCTTTCCGGTGAACGCCGTACCATTGTCGCTGACTAGTGTTCGGGCGACCCCGAAACGACTGAAAATTTCATCTAATGCACTGATGGTGTTTCTAGATGTAAGATGCTTGCACTTGAATCCATCAGGCCATTTCGAGAAAGAGTTCACCAGGATTAAGTATTAATATCCATTAATCGATCCAGCAGATTCTATATGTAAACGTGCACATTCGCTTTGATCGTAAGCGCACTTGCAGTCAATTGACAACGTCAGCATAGTTTTACAAAACTTTCTATTTCCGTGTGTATTCCTAGCCAGTATACGAAGCATAGGATAAGTGAATTCATCAGGGACATGCCAGGATGACCGGTATGAAATTCTTTCAGCATAACTTTACGTAGAGATTGAGGTATTACAATTCGATCTACGTACATTAGTGTTGTCGCATATTGAGAAAAGTGAAATCTGGGTTCCCTTTTTCTTTCGTTTCGTTCAATCTCGTCTGTTGTTTTATTTTTAATGACATAATTTTTTCTGGATTCCTTTTTTCATTTTTTCCAATGTTACACGTAATTCTCTGATTGTGGTTAACAACAGATCTGAGATTTATCTTTTCTTTGTTATGCTGCTATAACCGTCTCTTCTAAAATGTCTTCATTTTTGTGGATTAATCTTGACAGTCCATCCGCATGACCATGTTTTTTGGATGCGATGTATTCCATCCTAAAATGATAGTTCAGTAGGGTTAGACCCCATCGCTGTAAACGGTTAGCAATGTGGGTAGGAATGCCTTAGTTTAATCCAAATATAATTACTAACGGTTTATGGTCTGTTTGAAGTATAAATGATCTACCATGTAAAAAGCGATAGTATTTTGTACCCTCCGAACACAATCGATAATGCCTCTTTCTCGATATGACTATCATTTTTCTCAGCCGGTAGAAGAGCCATCGAAGCGTGCTCGATTGGTTTAGTAGTACAATATTCATATTTGTGTAGCAGTGCAGCGCCCACTCCGTATTCATTAGCATCAGATGATTAGCAAATATGATTTCTTTCACAGGATCATTATGAACTAAGTCCAGATCTAAGAGTAGGCTTTTTTTTTATTTTCTGGCAAACCGTCTCCCAATCTTTTGCTCATATCCAATTTTGTCTTTACTTAATAATTCGTTAGGGGTGGCTTTTAAATCGTACACATTTGGAATGTAGATCATATAATATTTTGTGATACTATCGTGGCCTGGGGAGTCAATAAGTGTTGTCTTCTGGCTGACTCGGTACTAAATGTAGTTTGAGGTCAAGAGGATCACATGCGTTCCGACTAGCTGCTCCATCAATCTCTCCACTGTGTTGAAGATACGCGGAAATTTCGTGTTGGTTAAGCCACGTCAGGAACTTTGGTAGGAGGTCGGTTTCGTTGGCAACCGAAAAAAACAAGAAAAACTTGCCGGAAACAATAAATATTTATTGGTACACAGGTGTGTAACAATAATAAAAAGAAAAGTTATGTCGTTCTTGTTGGGGGACACGTTGAGGAATCTGACTGGTGCTAAGTCTTCGTTAGGGGACTTTAAAAGTTCTTTGAGATTTGTTCCTTAATTGAATTTCGCACAGAATTCCCTTTTTCTTTCATCGCTCGCCAACAGTCTTTCTCTCAGTCTTTCTCTCAGTCTGTCTATCTCACTGAGCTGACCGACTGCCCTCTAAAATATGACTGCACTCAGTGATCTCAAAACGCAGAGAATTACTGTTTTTGAAATAAGTCTGCCATTTAGATTACGAATATAACTTAGCTCCTCAAAAGGTTACGCAGTGTGCCATAATTGGGCGAATCCAAGAAACAATTGTAGTTTGGCAGGCCTGTTTTTAATTGCATCGGTCCTCTGTGTGTCCGGTTTCCTGCCTTCACTTGTCCGAGCTATTTAATTATTTTCTATGAAGAGTTGACACTTCTCGGAACGTAATTTGACACCGAATTCCTCCAGTCGTTTGAACATAGCTTTTGTGTGTTTTTTGGGGTTCGTGAACGTTTTTACTTTGGCCTAGAGTATTGTTAAAATATGCGATAGCAAACTCAAGACCTGCCAACATAGTGTCCATAATCTGCTGCAACAAAGCTGGGGCGACCTTGAAGCCGAAAGAGAACGTATTTAGTTTGAACATTCCCTTATGTACATTTATGCACAACTATTTTGAGCAGTCTTCGTCCACGTTAACCTGAAAAATCTGTCCTCTATTTAACTTCTAGAAAATGTCTTCTGGCGAAGGAAGTGAATAATCAGGATCCTTCAGGCAATCGTTTAACCTGGTTGAAAAATCGGCGCACACTCTTATTTTTTTGTTTTTTGTTTTGGCGTAGACGGTGGGCAACGCCAAGTCCGCATGACTACCATTTTTCTATTCTTTCCAGTTCCTTGTTAATTGAATCCCAGGAATAAAACGATACGTTTCTCTTTCGTTTAAAATTTTGCGTGATATTTTTTCTGCACTGTTTATTTCGTTGCAAAAGGAGTTCCTTATGAGTTCAAAACAATTGAGCAGTACTCTCCTGTCTATTCCGAAAATACATGAATTACCCACTTGAATAACATATACTTTTGTTTATGGAGTTTTCCCACAGAAGGAAGTATCGCACTTTCATTTTTTTTTCTGGCAAATTTCTTGGTTTCAGATTATTTGGGTTTCCAATTTTTTTACCATGTTTGTTCATCACTAATACTTATATCTGAGCAATAATTCTGTAAAAAAGTGATTTTACGATCATTTATACGTATATTTACATATTTTCGATCTTCACTGTTCTGGATTTATTTTTTTGGATACCACAACGTTTACTTTTTCAAAATTCTATTTCTTGCTGCAAACAAACCATTTATAACACCTTTTTCTGCAAGATTCACAGAATTTGTTCTTATACCAACATACATATTTAGTATGCTTATTACTTCCACACGTCTCGCATTTTTCTGGATTTTTGAATTCAGGTGTGTTTAAGTTTTTTATGAGTTGTACTGTCGCAACCGTTTTGTCCTCAATTCGGGTATTATCCCTTTTAACATAAATGAGACGCTGACATTCTTCTGGCACTCCTTGTAACTGTATGTTCGTGTCTTGCGCTCCACCATTGTTAAGATTTTAGAATTTATTTATTTGTACTTTGAGGCTGTTTGTCCTTGACAAATATTAGGCATTTGAATAAATCTTTGGGAATTGCATCTATCTTGAATTGCTCAACCTAAGAGTGTACTTTTCCTGCGTAGGCATAAACTCGTCGTTATCCGTTTTCACGATGTTTAAACATTTGTATCGCGTGTAGAATAAACTATTTCTTCTGTCGAATATCTTCGACAGTATATTTATAGTTTCATCGAATGAGACTTTCTCATTGTTTTGGGCAACATCAAGTTCGTATATTTGATATTCCCATCCGTTCAGTTTCTGTAATAACAGAGGTACCTGTTCTTCATCCTACCAATCCAATCACTTTTTAGTAAATATCGTTTCAAATCTTGTGAAATATGGTTGAAATGTAACGCCAGAATCAGGTTCGTACAAACGTTTAGATAAAGAATCTGCAATTTCTTTCGGCAGAAAATTCAACTGTTTTTCTTTCACTGGTTGTCTGTTTCAGATTTTTTCGAAACTTTTCTGCTGTTGTAGTAGTTGGTGCAATTCTTAATGCTGTTGTTGTTGTTGTTGCATGCTCGTACACATGCATTTCAGTCATTTCGACTAATTGTTCCATTTTGAAAATACTCAGAACTCGACAAAAAAAAATATTTTAGAAAAAGTAATAGCAGTGAGTGTACTTTTATTTGTTACTAAAACATATTCAATTGCACTTTTATCTTGTATACTTCGTAATGTAAATTGTCCGAGTTCGAATTGGAGTCACGATCAATAATATTTTTTTTTCTTAAAAATCGAACTATAAAAGTATTCTCACTTAATAAAAAGAGTTTTCTCTTTGACACGCCTTTTAAAGATGTGTTTAGTTGTACCGGAAAAACAAATCCACATTAATCCTTCTTCGTTAGCGCACATGTACGTCCAACGATAAACAACTGTTTTTTGTACCTAGGATGTGTAATTCCTTTGTAGTGTAAATTCGATGAGCGATCCACGTTTGCAGTTGATATCTTTAAATCAACGTCAGTCGGAGTATTTCGTTCACAATGCTACTTGCATGTATTTACTGAATAAAACAACGAACGAGCGTGACTGAATATATTTCAACATTTGGTTTCATTTCGAACACTTGTTTGCCAGTTCATATAGTTGGCTTTACTTTGTCTTTTATGGGTTCGTTTTCGAAATTCTCGAAGCCAGTTGATATAACTTGGTTGGAAGTTATAACATAAATAACCAGAGGGTAAGGTCTTTAAAAGAGGATAGTTGATTACAACGTATATCTTGTACAAAACAATAGAACTACCGGTAATTCAATAGGATTAAATGATTCCGTTGAATACACATATTACTGTTCATAATCATATATATATATATATATATATATATATATATAATTATACAGATTGGTTCACTTACTTAGTTACTGAGGGGAGTCCGGTATCCCATCACAACAGTTCCAAGGTGCCCCATTTTGGGGGAGCTTGATTATCTTATGTTAAATATTATCAACATTATGGTCTCGTGTGAAGAAGTAAATGGTAACAGTAACATCAAACACAAATTTATTAGACGGTATCTGAAAATATCTTAGTGTATAATTGAATTAAGTAGAGCTGAAGTGTTTTGATGTAAATATAATTCGGATGAATGAAAAAAGCTTTCGTATTTATTCATTTAGAAGAAGGAAAAATGTCTTAATTAATATTTAAGAAAAATAACCTATTTTTTGTAATTTAGAGACATTATAGGAGGGTTTTATGACAAATTGTAAAGGTATCATCTTTATGATAATAATCACTACGAACATGTTGAATCCTTAGCCTGTTAGCTAAGAAAAAATGTAGTATCTGTCCGAAATATAAACTTAGTTATCATGTCCTCGGTCAGTTAAGGAGAACTCTTTCTAGCCTGAGATAATTGACATTTTTGTTCCAATCCAGAGTGTCCTTTTGGGGGTAGCTAGCTATTCCCTATGTTAAATATTCACATTGTGCCTAACTCTGTCCTCGCGGGAAGAAGTAAATATGAACAGCAAAATCAACAACAACAATAACAAATGTATTTATTTTTAAATTAAAGACATGTATTTAATTACACACATAAACCCTTTTGTAATTATTGCGTTTAATGTAAACTTTATTGTAAAAAGCAATAATTCGAAAATTATCGAGGTTGTTGCTATGTTTAAATAAACACGTGCAAAAACGTAACCGTAATAAAACAACAAATAATGAAACGGAAGTTATGTTTTTGAATTTAAAACGTAATTCATTAAATCGCTTAAGTAATATTACTACGGATAATAATTAAGATATTATTATAAAAATCATATATAATAAAATAGGGGAATCTCATTATAAGTGAATCGTACTGAATATGGATTTATTAGACAATGTTAACAAATAAATATGAAAATAATATGTGAACATATCTTAGTCAATTAGGTAGAGCTTTTGTTTGGAAAAATGAAAAAAAAACTTTCGCATTTATTCATTTAGATAATACTGCGTTATGAATAATGAGAATATTAATACAACATTCATGTTTTAAAGAAGAAGTTATGTTCATGTTATGGATGTATTCAATTTATTCTTATTGTACTGTTGTCTTTCATTTCACTCTACATGTAACTTAGCGGCCCCAATTTATTCGTTGCGTGTAATAAATAAGCATATGTAACGTTGGCCTTTATTCAGTTGAATAGATGTTTTATTAAATAAGAACGGCAATATCACATTCACGCTACAAGTAGGAGTAAAGTGTAGGCGGTTAATTAAACATGCTATTTAAATAATCTCTTTAATAAATTAATACACGTTGTGTTTTTTTCTTAGATATATGCCCATATAAAAACAACTATTTGTTTACCTGCAAGACTAAGGGGGTCTAGTTGATGATATATGTCAGCAAACGCTAGAATTAATCAGCAGAAGCCGATTAAAGTAGTTGTATTTTTTTTATATCAAGATGATTTTTATAATAAACGTTGTAGATGAGTTGGACAACGATTATATGCCCTTATCTTTTATGGCATGGGCAATACTTGTTGTGCATTAATATCACATTCGGGCATTTAAAGTGGTGTGCTTGACTGTAGTAAAATGCCATCAAATAATAAAAATCATGATATCAATAAAGTAATCGAGCATTGGCGATATGTGCCAACAAATACTTTTAGAATGAATACTGTTTCCTAAATCTGTCTGTAACAGGTGATGTGTAATATTTCTCCAAGATATTAAGAGATATTCTCAATCTCACTTTTCTGCAACGTTGAGAAATATTTTTCTGTGTTGAAACTCATATTTGTGATAATAGTAACGCACACTTTTAGATAGATTTTATTCACCGTGATCATAGTTCCTATTAATTTCCTGTCACATCACGCAGTCAAGATGTAATAAAAAGTCATATGTTATTCATATACTTTGCAGCGATTAGAATAATTCCCCAAAATAAGCACAGTCCATAAATACAGTATTGACGCGGGAAGACTATATCACGAACATCTAAATGTCGATTGTAGTAAGGATAACTTAATACCAGTTAAAAAAAAGAAGAGAAATACACTGCTGTTGAATATTCGTGATTAATCAATATATTACTAGTTTGGCCTTCTGAAATCGCGTATGCTGATTGGAATTCTATTACTATAGGGAGGCACACAATCAATGCGCACGTGTGTGAAAAATACTACCATCGATTACAATAGATTGTTACTAATATGTACTGTTTTTTTTGTATGAAATGACATAAAATAATGTCGATATCCCTTACGACAAACAAATATAAGACAACCACGGCTTTCTGCTGTCAAGTACTAAGCTACCCAAGAATTCGTATACTTTTTCAAAATTAAACGTTATACTAACCAAATCTTCGTTCTGGCCAACGGGGTTATATTTCAGATGTTTCTCTGTATTCATCAAACTTGAGCTGTCTTGTTTAGGTTTCGGTAGAGACTGGACATTTACTATCATTAATAGCCTTTGAAAATAAATGAATTAACTAATCTTTCCAAGGCTACAATAGTATTGTAGATTGAAATCTGAAACCTTGGTAGGGCCAAGAATGCGAAATAACAAATTGATGGTTACTGAAAAAAAAAATGATTATCACTAGCTCAAAATTGAATCGCCCGTGTAAAATACATCCGTTAGTCACTCGGAAGCAGTTATCTGATAAAAAAAAGAACATCTATTCGAAATTAATCCAGTATCGTCGCTGATTTATCTATGCATAATAAAACACTTGATATATCTCGAATGAATACATCTAGAGTGCTCACAAAGTATGGGTTATGGGGGTATAGCATTTCTTCGTATTGTACCGATTTATTTTAATTTGCTTCACATGTAACGTAGCAGCCCTTACATTTTCTTTAAGGGTAAAACTAGGTATATTTTACGGGGTTCCTTATTTATCTGCCAAGGGGTTTCCAAAAATGAATGTATTCAAATGCTTATACGCAACCAATATCGTATGGTTGAATATCATGTAGTCATTTTCTTCGTTGATGGGATTCGCGTGTACCACATTAACATGTTACGTATCTAAAAGACTGCCAATCTGCACTTACTCGTGCAATTAATCGTTTCTTTTGGAAGTTGATCGTTTAGTCACTTCGCAGTATTTTCTCCAGCGATATAGCACAATAAATGGAAACTAAAGCGACAATATTTTATTTAGGTTAGTATTAGTTGATTACTGTAATACACTCATTTCTCTATGTTTAGCCGCCCTTAACGATGTGAATAGCAAAAGTACAGAACACCCTCGTTTATCGGAATCACGTAAACCACTGTCAAGCTTTCTGATCACCTTACCGTATTTAGCAAAATCTGTTTCATTTATACAATATTTGTTAAATACCTAAACACTAATATCTATTTTTATGATTCACTTTCGAAATTCATGAATCACAAATCGCTAACACACTCTGCCGACAAAATCCCGCCCCATATATTTCATTCGCTGACATATAGTTTACTTAACTTACTTATATAACTGGATATATTATTATAATAATACGGATAATTGTTTATGTGTTGGTTTGGCTTTTTCAGGAAGCTGGACACCTTTTCTTTAACATACTTTAAAAAAAAAATTTTTTTCAACGCAAACGTCTAAGTGTAATTATCTTTGGGTAATCTCACATAATATATAATTACACACAACTCCAGATAGGTGGTTAAATTACATGACCAAATATTTGTATATTGTATATTGAAGTACATGTTATGGTTAAGTTGTCAAAAGTTAGGTATGTGCATGTGTTTATATATATATATATAAATATATATATATATATATATATATATATATATATATATATATATATACATTTCTATGTATAGAATTCACTCTGAAAATGATGACTTATAGAATATATATTATAAGCAACAGGACAAATTCCATCAACTTGGCAAATTATTGATTTTGTGAACTTTTTTAAACTAAAGGAGATAAAAAAAAAAGTAAGTGAGACACAATATATATAATTAGGAAAAGTATATTTCTACATCAAATTTTGAGTTATATTATGTAACCGGACTGATGCGCGACCGTGGGTGTCATTAATATGTATATGTGGAATTAACTCCTAAACAAATGAACTTATAATTATTAATTATGCGATAAGTATTCAAGATAAAACACTGAATATTGTGGACACATTTTTTTTTCAAACTTTAGCATGTAAAGGGTGTGTCTCCCAACTGTGCAGTCTACCTTTTTAAAAAACAAAAGAAACAGGATAAAATGTCAAGGAAGTAAGATGATCTCTTCTCGGGTCATGTACTGATAGATAGTCCAAAGTTAAACAGAAATGTATGTAATTTCTTTTATTTGAAACTCCTTATTTTAAAACACTGATGATTTAATATATATTGTATTTTATATAACATTATTCGCATCATTTACTTGTTTATATATATATATATATATATATATATATATATATATATATATATATATATATATATATATATATATATATATATATATTTATATGGATTTGTTCAATCATACTTATACTAGCCGCTGTCGATCGGCCTATTTTTTTTTAGTTTATCCCGCTAAATTTTATCATAGTATTTTAGTTGGTCTGTCAGGTTTGAAATAGCATTTCTTTATTCTGCTATGTTCAATTTTGAAATACGATTCGTCAATCTGTCTCGCGTAAGTTTAAAATAAGATTTCTGCTCAGTAAACTTACATTTTAGATGGCATTTAGATCGGCCAGTAAGAATTCAGTTTGAGATATATTTACTTGTCTTGGTATGCTTTAGTTTTTTTAAATAGCGTCTTCTTCGGTATGTCAAGCTATAGATTGAAATAGCATTTTCACAGTCCGCCATGCTTAAATTGTATATGATAGGTTCATCAATATGTAAATGCATGTTTAATAGAAGCATCTGAATAATAATGTTACTTTTCAGTCGACCTAAGAAATACTTTAAATAATTTCATTAATCTATTGTTTGCGGCAGGATAATATTAATGCGTTAGTCAGCATTGTCACATTAGGTTCCTTTTAAAAATCTAAAGGTAAAGAAATTATCAAAGGCTGATGGGTAGACGCGAGCAGGTAAATACATTAAGCTTTTAAAGAATCTCATATGCTTCTAAGAGTATTATGGCTTAATAGAGATTCAAAATATAGGCCATATATATATATATATATATATATATATATATATATATATATATATATATATATATATATATGTGTGTGTGTATTCATAGATCGACCTCATGGGCAACAGTTGGCTATTCATCTCTTATACAAGGAAACTCTTTCATCTTTTGACACTGACATAGTGATCTGATTTTAATTTCATACGTCTTGCAGTATCAAAAGAGATACACATGACGCTTGTATTCTTGAATAAGCATGCCTTTCTAACAAAATAGTTACAGCTAAAAAGACCGACTCCTGTCATTGAACATGCTATAAAACACACGCACACACACCCGCGCGCACACACACGCATATATATATATATATATATATATATATATATATATATATATATATATATATATATATATATATATAATTATTCATAAATAATATTTTAGAAATTTGCACACATACACATACATTTATATGCATGAAGGTATGAGTATCCTTTTAATTATATATATATATATATATATATATATATATATATATATATATATATATATATATATAACTTCTTTGTAAAATGGTAAGAAAAATCCCAGCAGAGTGCTCGATTAATTAAGAATTAAAGTTAAAAATTAAGAGCATAATATTTATTTATTCTGGTACAGAAAAATTAGTACAACATTCGTACCGTCGGTTTCAAGCACGGAAGGTCTTACCCATCCGGCTCTCTTCAGCTTCTGTTGTCATCTGTTTTGGAAATGTGAGGTCACATGACTCTCTTGTTGGGACGCGTTATTTGCTCAGTGTGTTGTGTGTGTTTGTTTAAATTTAAATTTAGTGTAATAAGACCGTTGAGATTTAAAACACGAGGGAATTCCAGATTAAAGGGAATAAAAAAGGGGGATAAAAAATAAAAAAATATATATGAAGAAATATTTATATAAATAAATATAAAAAAACATATATATATAAAAAAACATTTCAATACTAAGAATAAAAGAATAAAAAAAGAGAAAGAGTATAAAAAAGTATAAAAAAGAATAAAAAAAGGAATTAAAAAAATAATTAAAAAATATAGAGAATAAAAAATGTAGAGAATAAAAAAGAGTGAGAGAGAAAGAAAGAATAAAAATAGAAAGAATAAAAATATAATGAATAAAAATAAATTAAAAATAAATTTAAAGATTAAAAAATAATAATAATAAAAAATAAAATTAAAAATTAAAAATTAATATATTAAAGATTAAAAACAAAAATAAAGAAAGGGTTTCTCTGAAATTCCCGTGAGCCAAATTATGAATTTGTATCATTAGCCGTTATATTTTTGAAGGTATGCGTTCTAAAAAAACCGTTAATGTGTAAAAATCTTTTTCCCAGATTGGAGTGATTTTAATGAAGAAATTCGGATCTAAGGGAGGTAACTTAATTGGAAATATGAAATATTTGAGTTTGTTAAAATGGGTTTGTAGATTAATCTAGTGGCTGATAAATAAATTAAATATTTTTGCATTTTTGTATTTTGGTGAAAGTCGAAGTTTTTGCTCTTGGAATTTATGTGGATATAGTTTGTTTAAATGGATTTGTAGAGTAATCTAGTGACTGATAAATAAATTAAATATTTTTGTATTTTTGTGAAGGTCGGAGTTTTTGCTCTTGAAGTTTAAGTGGATATAGGTTGATGAGGTATTTGTTCGTTTTTATTGTGTTTATATTAGTATAGGGGGGGTAGTTAGACATTATGTGAATCGGTCAGACCAGTTTATAAGCAATGCTTGTCTCTTGTGGATACACCCCCTAAATATTTCATCGCGGGTATTTAAACAGGCTGTATTCGGATCGATGATGGCCTTTGAAATATGGTATTTTTCAGCGTCACATAGAGGACATCTGTTTATGGCTGGAGAGAAGGATGGTTTTCTCTCAATTATTTTCCATTTGATGGTGAAGGGTGTATTTTCTTCTTTAAGCTGCCATATTCGGGTCGCGAGTGCCGTATTAGCCTTGTTTTTCTATCTGAAGGAGTTTCTGTGTGCGTATAGCCTTTGTTTGAAGTTTCCCTTCGTCATCCCAATATATTTTTCTGCATTACTGGTATTCTGGTCTGTGACGGTTGCTTCATATATGATTGAATTGATTTTGCAATTTCCCTCCAGGGGGCAGTAGTTTTTGTCTTGGCATGAGCAGCCTGCGTTTGTAATTGTTTTGGGTTCTGCAGAGATAATTTTTCTTATTGAAGGGGCAGTGGAATAGCTGACCTTAACAGAATTTCTGTTAAAAAGTTTGTGTAATTCATTTGTGGGTGGGAAGTGTTTGTCGAGTAATTTGAGGAAAAGTTGGCCTACCTTTGTTTTGGTATTGGTCGAATAGGGTGGGGAAACCCAGATCACCGATCTCCTTCTATTGCGGGTCCCCCGTGGTTGGTCTCGGTTGGGGGTGTATGAGATTTCTTCTCTGAACCCGCTGTCGCGGAGCGCTTTGTTGTAATATGGTGCTGCTTGGTTGAAAATTTCGGGACTGGATGAGAGGTTTGAAATTCTTTGGCTAATATTATTGACTAAATTTTTAAAGATGGTGGGGGGGTGGCAGGATCCCTTGTGTATGTATTGGCGTGTTTCATTGGGTTTGTGGAAAGGTTTGTGTGTATTGTTTTTAAGGTTCAGTGTGGTATCTAGGAAGTTTACTTGGTCTAAATTTGTTTTAATGGTAATTTTGAAGCCGAGATTATGGAAGGTGTTTGTTAATTCTTTTCTAAATCTATCTAATGTGTTTCCGTTGTGGTTGCGTGACAGACAAAGTCCGTCATCTCTATAGAGACCAAAGAAATGGTCTGGAAATTTATTTTGGAGTGTATCTAATATAAGCAAGCCGACTAAGTCACAGATGTCTGCACTGTCGTAGGCCCCCATTGCAACATCAAATGGGTCCTCTGGGTTTGATTTTTTAACCCAAGCCCTTCCCTCGAAGAAGAGAAGGGTTTGTCTTGCTTGCAGTATTGTGTCCCTTTCTAGTTGACTGATGTTTGTGTGTGAAAGTGCAAATGTTAAGGCCTTATCTAGGGTGTCTTTTGTAATGGATGGGTAGAAGTCTACTATATCTAATTGTGTGAATTTGCATCTGTGTTTATCTTGTATGTTATGGAACCAATTTAGGACTGAGTTAGTATTGCCCCACAGACTTAGGTTTATTTTTTCCTTAATTTTATTAACTATATTTTTAACAATGGATTTGCTTGCTAGTCCTAGTTCGCTTTTAGCTGGGTTGATAAGTCTGCATGAGGGTTTATTTGTGAAGTTTTCTTTGTGGTCTTTTAAAGTAACAAAGGCCTTCTTCTTATCTAAATAATTAATTCTATATTCGACACCTAGTCTAGTAGCTATTTCAGTAGTATCATTATTAATAGATTTATATGTATCTGCCTTGGCTAATTGATATTTATCGGTAATGGAGCTAATTGTTAGGTCTGTTTTTTCCTTTTTAGTCATTTTATAAATATTTTTAGTTTTGTCGGAGAATACAAGTGCGTTATTTTCTCTTTTAAGTTTTTTTATGTCGGCGGTAAGTGTCTTCTGAAATGGATTTTGCTTGTTTGTAAAAACTAGGTTGTGAGTAATGTTGAGTAGGTCTTTTTCGAAATTGTCTAAGGCCTCTACTTTTGGCGGGTATTTGCCAGATTTTAAGCCGTAGTAGTTTTTTTCTGTTTGCCTCTGTTATGTATTCAACACTTTCCACCTCATTCTTCCTATGACGTCCACTATTTTTGTCAGGAGTATCCTGAATTTCAGAGAAACCCTTTCTTTATTTTTGTTTTTAATCTTTAAATTTTTAATTTTTAATTTTTAATTTTTTATTTTATTTTTTATTATTATTATTTTTTAATCTTTAAATTTATTTTTAATTCATTTTTATTCATTATATTTTTATTCTTTCTATTTTTATTCTTTCTTTCTCTCTCACTCTTTTTTATTCTCTACATTTTTTATTCTCTATATTTTTAAATTATTTTTTAAATTCCTTTTTTTATTCTTTTTTATACTTTTTTATACTCTTTCTCTTTTTTTATTCTTTTATTCTTAGTATTGAAATGTTTTTTTTATATATATATGTTTTTTTATATTTATTTATATATATATTTTTTCATATATATTTTTTAATTTTTTATCCCCCTTTTTTATTCCCTTTAATCTTGAATTCCCTCGTGTTTTAAATCTCAACGGTCTTATTACACTAAATTTAAATTTAAACAAACACACACAACACACTGAGCAAATAACGCGTCCCAACAAGAGAGTCATGTGACCTCACATTTCCAAAACAGATGACAACAGAAGCTGAAGAGAGCCGGATGGGTAAGACCTTCCGTGCTTGGAACCGACGGTACGAATGTTGTACTAATTTTTCTGTACCAGAATAAATAAATATTATGCTCTTAATTTTTAACTTTAATTCTTAATTAATCGAGCACTCTGCTGGGATTTTTCCTACCATTTTACAAAGAAGTTACTCAGCCCCTACCAGGAATTACAGTTATACCCTGTTAGCCTCGTAGTCGAGCACTCTCGGGAAAATTACCAACACCACGGAAAAAACTAATTAACAGGGATTACCACCTATACCCTGGGAAATGGAACTATACACTCTCGGATATTCTACCAAAAATATCCCAACCCCCAAAAAACAAACATATACCAGGATACTCCTGACAAAAATAGTGGACGTCATAGGAAGAATGAGGTGGAAAGTGTTGAATACATAACAGAGGCAAACAGAAAAAAACTACTACGGCTTAAAATCTGGTAAATACCCGCCAAAAGTAGAGGCCTTAGACAATTTCGAAAAAGACCTACTCAACATTACTCACAACCTAGTTTTTACAAACAAGCAAAATCCATTTCAGAAGACACTTACCGCCGACATAAAAAAACTTAAAAGAGAAAATAACGCACTTGTATTCTCCGACAAAACTAAAAATATTTATAAAATGACTAAAAAGGAAAAAACAGACCTAACAATTAGCTCCATTACCGATAAATATCAATTAGCCAAGGCAGATACATATAAATCTATTAATAATGATACTACTGAAATAGCTACTAGACTAGGTGTCGAATATAGAATTAATTATTTAGATAAGAGGAAGGCCTTTGTTACTTTAAAAGACCACAAAGAAAACTTCACAAATAAACCCTCATGCAGACTTATCAACCCAGCTAAAAGCGAACTAGGACTAGCAAGCAAATCCATTGTTAAAAATATAGTTAATAAAATTAAGGAAAAAATAAACCTAAGTCTGTGGGGCAATACTAACTCAGTCCTAAATTGGTTCCATAACATACAAGATAAACACAGATGCAAATTCACACAATTAGATATAGTAGACTTCTACCCATCCATTACAAAAGACACCCTAGATAAGGCCTTAACATTTGCACTTTCACACACAAACATCAGTCAACTAGAAAGGGACACAATACTGCAAGCAAGACAAACCCTTCTCTTCTTCGAGGGAAGGGCTTGGGTTAAAAAATCAAACCCAGAGGACCCATTTGATGTTGCAATGGGGGCCTACGACAGTGCAGACATCTGTGACTTAGTCGGCTTGCTTATATTAGATACACTCCAAAATAAATTTCCAGACCATTTCTTTGGTCTCTATAGAGATGACGGACTTTGTCTGTCACGCAACCACAACGGAAACACATTAGATAGATTTAGAAAAGAATTAACAAACACCTTCCATAATCTCGGCTTCAAAATTACCATTAAAACAAATTTAGACCAAGTAAACTTCTTAGATACCACACTGAACCTTAAAAACAATACACACAAACCTTTCCACAAACCCAATGAAACACTCCAATACATACACAAGGGATCCTGCCACCCCCCCCCCCCCACCATCTTTAAAAATTTAGTCAATAATATTAGCCAAAGAATTTCAAACCTCTCATCCAGTCCCGAAATTTTCAACCAAGCAGCACCATATTACAACAAAGCGCTCCGCGACAGCGGGTTCAGAGAAGAAATCTCATACACCCCCAACCGAGACCAACCACGGGGGACCCGCAATAGAAGGAGATCGGTGATCTGGTTTTCCCCACCCTATTCGACCAATACCAAAACAAAGGTAGGCCAACTTTTCCTCAAATTACTCGACAAACACTTCCCACCCACAAAGTAATTACACAAACTTTTTAACAGAAATTCTGTTAAGGTCAGCTATTCCACTGCCCCTTCAATAAGAAAAATTATCTCTGCAGAACCCAAAACAATTACAAACGCAGGCTGCTCATGCCAAGACAAAAACTACTGCCCCCTGGAGGGAAATTGCAAAATCAATTCAATCATATATGAAGCAACCGTCACAGACCAGAATACCAGTAATGCAGAAAAATATATTGGGATGACGAAGGGAAACTTCAAACAAAGGCTATACGCACACAGAAACTCCTTCAGATAGAAAAACAAGGCTAATACGGCACTCGCGACCCGAATATGGCAGCTTAAAGAAGAAAATACACCCTTCACCATCAAATGGAAAATAATTGAGAGAAAACCATCCTTCTCTCCAGCCATAAACAGATGTCCTCTATGTGACGCTGAAAAATACCACATTTCAAAGGCCATCATCGATCCGAATACAGCCTGTTTAAATACCCGCGATGAAATATTTAGGGGGTGTATCCACAAGAGACAAGCATTGCTTATAAACTGGTCTGACCGATTCACATAATGTCTAACTACCCCCCCTATACTAATATAAACACAATAAAAACGAACAAATACCTCATCAACCTATATCCACTTAAACTTCAAGAGCAAAAACTCCGACCTTCACAAAAATACAAAAATATTTAATTTATTTATCAGTCACTAGATTACTCTACAATTCCATTTAAACAAACTATATCCACATAAATTCCAAGAGCAAAAACTTCGACTTTCACCAAAATACAAAAATGCAAAAATATTTAATTTATTTATCAGCCACTAGATTAATCTACAAACCCATTTTAACAAACTCAAATATTTCATATTTCCAACTAAGTTACCTC
>OY744526.1:91229651-91237151 GCA_963556195.1 Sepiola atlantica
ATATTTTCTCATCAGGTCTGAATCTATAAATGTCTTCTATTAATAGTGACAAAGTTAGACGACATTTTTTCTGCATTTGAATTGGAAATGAAAACCTGTTTCCGCCCCTGTGAAACATGATCTATAAACATCGCACGTATTTCTACCATATGCAAGTTTCAATACATTAAGAGATATTCACAGATCTTAAGGTGTTATGCGACTTAAGTACAACTAATATAAAGACTCTAAAATCAATAATACAAAAGTAATTCATTGTTATAATCACGTGCCACACATAGACAAGTAAAACGATTTGTCTTCAAAATGTTTCTAAACTGAAGTTCAATTTTGTAATGGGACAGGTCACTATTCTTGACATTAATTTTATTTGTGACGCTATGTAGGTAAATCGATAGGGATACAGATTTTTATCGATTGGCCTCGAACCTGGATTTTTTATTAATTTTATTCGTGGTTTAGGGTTAGGGTTACGGTACCATTTTTGTATGCATGTTTATTCGTATGTGTCTAGACTCTACGTGGCTTACACCTTATTATTTTAGATCAACTATAATGAATTATTTATTGAAATAAAAAATGTAAGACGAACGTTAGAAAATGGTTTAATTAGGAGATTATATCCATTACAATGTATTTCATTTTCAATACAAAAAAAATCAAACATTCTTAATAGTTCTTAATATTTGTGAAGATATTTAAGTAATGTGTGTAGCCTCGAAATTTAAAAGTAATTTGTTGTATCTAGAGTAACGTACCGATTCATCAGTTTTAGCACATTCTTTGTATTAAACGATTGACATTTTTGGAATATCCAATAATTTTATAAATTAATACACAGTTTTTAAAACAACATTACGTTTACAAAATTAGTTATATCTTTATAACACTTTGGTTTAATTCATAACTATTGACATTATACAATAATATTATAATAAAAATTAAACTTTAAAAATCCCATTGAAATATTATTTAAAAATAAAAAAGACACAAAATAAGTGAATAAACTCCTGGGTAACGCGAGATAAGTACAGCTAGTTTGGAAGCAATTAAAATGGAGTGGAACGCATATGAACTGCATGAAATATTTTATATTCCTCCGCAATTTGATACACACACATATATATATATATATATATATATATATATATATATATATATATATATATATATATATATATATATATAATGTCATATGTAGTGAGAACCTTAACATACAACTTTCTCACACAGGCACTTCTCTCCGACAACATTTATCCCAAAAAAGCCACTATGCCCCAGACCCCTGCTCTTTAGCTAGTTGCCTCATCCCAAACTTTGGCCTCTGCATCCGCACCTATACAGTATACAACCTACAATGCGCTAAGTGTCAAAAGTTCTACATCGGTAGTACCGTTAGGCCTCTACACCAACGCATTAAAGAGCATCTAAACACCGACATTTCTTCCTTCCACAAACACTTAATATCATGTGGCACCACAAATCGCTCTATTAGTGTTCGCATCCTCAACTCAGTCCGCAATATAGGTCAGCTTCGAATTTCGGAAGCTATTCTAATCTCTAAATTTCGTCCACTTCTGAATAACAGATTTGAGTTGTTTTCCCCTTTCATACTCTCATTTTTACATCCTCACACTCCCACCCCCAACTTTCTTCCCTTTGTCACCTCTTTATTTACCAGCGCCACCCACTCCACATTTTAACATGTTACATATTATAATTATGGAATGGAATAATATGCAATTTATTTACATATATTTAGGCCTTGTGTATGTGAATATGGGTGTATTCTCATGCGTGCGTATGTGTATGCTGATACATTTGTAATCCCATGACTAAAGTTTGAAATTACATAAAATAAATTAATAGTAAAAAAAATTTAAAATAAATAAAAAAAGAAATTATAATAATAAAAGAATAAATTAAATATATGAATAAATAATAATAACAAAAGAAAATTAAAAAAAAATGTTTATAAATCAATAAGTCAATAAATAGAATACATTTATATAAATTTTGTTCTTGGAGTATTATACCCTTGGAATACTCTTAAATTAATATAAAAAATAAATATGTATTTAGATATTTACACTTTATATATGTATATGTGTGTATGTATTTTTGTCACTTAATTTCCCCCCTTCTCCAACGTTTCTTCTTATTCCCCACCCTTACCCCGTTCCAACGGTTCCTTTCTACCTCCTTGACATTGATCCATTCCACAATTGATTTAAATTCCATTTAAAATTTCAAATCTCATTTCTAAACATATTTTCTCCTAAGTTATCCCCCTTTGTTGGCACATATTATAATAATAAGGGCCCACACGTAAATTTAAATTTAGAATCATATAAAATAAAATATAATAAAAATATAATAATTATTATATAAATAAACAAATGTTAATAATATGTTAACTTTAGTTGAATAATTATTTAGTTCAATTTTGACATTTTCTGCGTTCCTACTCCCAATTGTCTGCTGCGGTGTTTCAATGGTTTGACACCAGTTTTTCCCGTTTATTTCGACCCTCTCAGTCTTCTATTGTTGTCTTTTGAAAATGAAAGTTTTTCTTTCGAAAATTTAAGATTATTTTTTGCCGAACTTTTTATTTACCAGACAGTATTTACTATTCTGGTATTTAATCAGTTTTTCGTGAAATTATTAATAAATAGTTTTAGGTTTCGTTTTCTCTCATCGTTTATTTCTGTTCACTTTTTCCATCTTCCGGCAACTACATCGCATTGCTACAGCCTCGGACTACTAATCTGCACTTATATATATATATATATATATATATATATATATATATATATATATATATATATATATATATATATATATATCCGAGTTGTTGGCTATGATGAAATTGATTTGATTAATTTAAATCACTATGTATGTTGCATTACTAACAAGCGTATCTATTTACTTTCATTTTGTTCGCTTTGTAACTATGCAGTTTTGATTTTTTACAAACTTATTTTTAGAAATAGGATTTTAAACATTTTATTTTAATTTACACGTTCGGTCATATACACCGTCAATTGTTTTCCGAACATTGTTTCATGTCTCTTCATAAAAATATTGGACGAAAATAGGTTTCGAACCTTTCAATCTTTTAATATCTGAGGATTAACTAATAATTTGAAAGCCACAAATTACTTTCTATCTAACAGTTAAAATACATACAAACTGCTTTAAATTTCAAAGGATTATGACTGTATGTAATATATAAAGTTAAGACAATTTTCCCTGTACCTTCTTGAAGAATAGGAAAATTACCACATACATCACAGACTACTAAATTTAAGACTATATTACGCTTATTCATTCGAGCGTGTTTTAGTAAATTTGTTATTATTTTTCTCCAGCTAACACTAAATATTACTTTTGGCCCACCATCTTCGAGTCTCCTCAAAACATACTCCATATAGATGATAGTAAAACGTACCCCCCCGAACACGTTAGTACTGACACTCCCCACCGACATCGGGAAGTAATAGACAACGTCTTATTTTCCAAAAAAGTGTCCGTTATTATTTCCTATTCGTCTGCTATTAATTTACTACATGATACAAAACATTATCCACACATTTAATGGACACTCCCACTAATTCCGCTGAATTTCAAGAATATCGGATTACGTAATTTCTACCTATTACGTATACATTTATACTCATTCCGGTTTTTAGAGAATGCAGTTGACGAACATAGTTGTTTGCAATATTTCATTTTTCAACATGGCGGCTACAGTTTCTTCAGCGACTCCACTTCTGAATTAAGTTAATATACGATAATATACCCGAAGATCCCATAAAGTTTACATTTTCTGATTCCTACACTTTTCACACGCATAATATCCAATAATTGAAACAAACATTGATTTCTTGATATAGAAATAACCCAAAACGTATGACTGGGGGACGTTACATTCGGTAGCCTTATGGCGGATCGTACGATAAAACGCATGCCAGCTACGGACTGGCTTCGTTTAAATAACCGATGTTTACTTATATTTCATACTCACCTTCGTAATCGAAACGTAAGCAGCGTAGATCCTAGACTGAGAGGTCTATGGTTCGATCTCAGTCGTCTCACGTTTTTTTTATACATTGTTAAATTTTTACTAACGAGAGAGGGGGAAAGGGAGAACTATGGGCCGGATTTTTAAATTCAACGTAGTAGTCATTTGAAAAGAAATCAATGCAATATGTAGCACTCTAACTATTGTGAATGACATCAATTCTCTTCTAACCCACATGATTTATAAATGCTCGGCAGGGCTCCTTAATTTTATTTTTGTGTTTCAGTAGAGCTCAGAAAGCATACTCATTTTTCTTTTTCCTTTTTACTTTATTCTTCTTTCTTTTTTCTTTTCTCACAAAAAATGAAATTTCTTTACAAGGATTACAAAAAGGACATTGGATTTAATAGAGCTCTGTAGGCCTCTATAATTTTAAAACTGCCCATTACCATAGATAGAGTAAGTGTTTCATCCACTAGATACATTCTTATGAAATATTCATACCATGGGATGGGCAGGAATACTCCTACAACCGCTTCTCCTTCTTTCCTTCCTTTGTTTCTTTCACCTTAAACCTTTTCACAATTCTAAACCGACAATTGTTGTAAACATCAAGATTGCCCGATGTTACCTATTTGCGTTCGGTAAAATGTTGACAAATTTAATTCATTCTTTTCTATTTCTCCCAGCAAGTTTATTATTGTTGTGGGGTACAAATAACCCCTATTGAAGAACTAATGGAAGCAACCATCTATAATAAATACCATGGTTGCAAAGACTCAAACATTCCTATCACGTGAGAGTCCTCGTACCACGTGTGGTATCTGTTCCGATGGATACTACACCCTATAGACCGGTGTTGTCTTAGCCTTCGGGGCATGATTCCGCCGGTCTATGGGTCTGTCCTGTGCAGTTCTAAGAGGTCCACCCTCCCAGGCTTTGCCTCTCCTCTTTGGGGAGGAGTAAGTTTATAGCTTCCTGCCTGAGGCGCCCCTACCGGGGAATGCCGACGGGGCTGCCCAGGAAATTTTTAATGGCTAAAGCGCTCACCTTCTCGGGCGCTGGCTTTTCGAATCCCACTTTCCGACCTTGTGTCACATATTCCTATAGTGGGTAGGTGTTAAATAAAGGACATTCCTATTCATGTTTTACCGCATGGTAGGAATCCGGTCATCTCCTACCACATTTAGTGGCGTTACTGTATTGCTATAAATAAATACATTGTATATTTTAACCTGTCACAATTTGTGGTTGTTATCTTTGTGACCCCTAGCACGGGTCTACAACACTGGCGACGAGAAATTTAGTAAAGAACATACGTGAGGATTTTGATTTTATACCAGTCACGAATACTGGCTACCAGGATTACTCAAGAAAGTTACGGGATCATTCGGCAAAAAAAACGTCAAACAACAAAAGACGTCGTCAAAAAAGTCTTATCTTGCTGTTGAAAAAAAAAGCCACAAGAAGCCTAAATTACGAGTTAAAACGGAACTCATAAATGGCGTGGATTTACAACTGAAAAAAAACGACTCAAACTTTCAGTAAGTACAAAAAAAAAAAGAAGAATTTGTTCGTTCTAAAAAGATTGTCTTAAAAAAGCATTAGCATTGAAAAAAAAAATTACGAAAATACAGCAAGTAAATGATAGTATATTTTATTTTGGCTAAAGCGAGTTTTCTGCAAAATTAAAAAGTTACGTCGGATTTTTCCGATTAAAATAAATTTTTCTCTGACTGACTGGCACGTTGAAAAAAAAAACACTTTCGACAAACAGGTACGGCATAACACTTTGTGTTAATGAGAAGATATGATATTCTGTTACGCACTTAAAGCGGAAATAATGGCCAATATTTAAATAAATGCTATGAACTCGTTTTTTTTTCACAAAAAAAACAAACTAATTCTTTGTAAAAGGAAAAAAAAGTGTACGTTCAACAAGGATTTGAACTAAATACTTACACGTTACGAAAAGAAAATTGAAGGAATAAAAAAAAAGGTCAAACCTTTTTCTGTATAAACACAAACGCTTAATTATTTTCTAGTGGAAAATTGCCACACAAGGAAAAAATAAATTAAGGAAATACTCGTCAATATTACGCTCCAAAAATAAAGGACCTCACCCGCCAGCTATTACCAACCAAGAGGCAAAAAGAACCCTTCACAAAATTATCAGGATAGACAAAAGCCTAGGACCCCTTGTAGTAAATGTGGAGGACCTCATGGGTACAATGCATGTTGGTACCATAAGAAAATAACGTGTGACCTATGCAAACGAGCAGGGCACAAGGCCTCATATTGCAGAGCAAAAGTAAGAAAAAAGAACTACATAAAAACTGCAAAAAGGGACCCATCACCAACAGAGAACATAAGGAAATATGTTACGGTGAGAATCAGAAATAGAGAAGTAAATCTGCAACTCGATTCAGGGTCGGATATATCGATTATAAATGTTAACACGTGGAAGAAATTAGGTAAGCCTACGATGATAAAGACGAATAAAATCGCAAGATCGGTAACTGGTGAAAAGATACATTTTGAGGGTGAATTAATTATTAATGTTTCACTAAAAAGAAAGACAAAAAAGCTAAAAGTATTCGTTCTTAGGAACGCATCAAATTTATTTGGATCTGACTGGATTCAAGAATTTGAATTATGGGACTTGCCAATGAGTGATTTTTGTCAAAAAGTCGAAGATTTAACGGCCGAAGCCGTCAAGCTATAAAAAGATCTAAAAAAATGTTTTCCAAGTGTTTTTTCTGCAAAGCTTGGATGCTGCACGAACATAAAAGCGAAATTCGAATTGCTGGATGAAGCAAAACCAATATTCAAAAAACCGCCGAATACTACAGTTCCTAAAAAGAGGTATTTACCTGGGGAAAAGGTATTTTTCCAGATACATAAAAATAATAGTATGATGTGGGAACTAGGAAAGGTCAGGCAGAGGATCGGGCAGATGGTTTACATAATCGAAGGTCCAAAATTCACTCACAAGAAGCATTTGAACCAAATTCGGAAACGTGTCACTGATGACGACAGACAACCTCCTGTTGAACAAGAAGTAATGGACCATATATATGACACGTTCGACCTGGTAACACCACAAGCAGCTGGACAACGCCGATCTTCCAGAGAAAGAAAAAGGATCAATCCCATAGAGATCAATCCCAGAAAAAAGAGCTATACGATCATTCCAGGGGAATGAAAAGCTCGGGAGGGGGGGTGTTTTGGGGTACAAATCACCCCTATTGAAGAACTAATGGAAGCAACCATCTATAATAAATACCATGGTTGCAAAGACTCAAACAGAGGACATTCCTATTCATGTTTTACCGCATGGTAGGAATCCGGTCATCTCCTACCACATTTAGTGGCGTTACTGATATTCTATATTGCAGCAAAAGGTGTATTTTCATGTCATTTTATTTTTATTTCGATTTTGGTATTCATTTCGTGCGTGTGTATGTTTGTGTAAG
>OY744526.1:91242151-91282151 GCA_963556195.1 Sepiola atlantica
ATATTTTACTGTTCAGATAACAATGAGCGATACTAAGGTGCTCTTATCGAATGGTAATTGGAAATGTTTCCAGTTTCACATCTAGAGATGAATTCCCTCTATAATTAAGTATGCTATTATTTTCGTACATTAATGTTCTCATTTTCTCTTTTAAGAACACATTACATCTTTCTTTCAAGCTTCCGAGGATGGTATATCTGCGCCAAAGTTGACCAGGTAACATCCAGTGTAAAATGGTCGTCCTGCAGGGACTAAAATTATTTCGATTATGCCGTTTCATGCTTCAGTACTGGATTATAGAAAGAATAATTCTTGTTATAAAACGTTTGTTTCGCCTGTTTGTGGATATTTCCGGTTAGCTGAAAAAAACCCAGTATATCTGTAGTCATCCGGAAAACTGTTTTTGTATACCGCGTTATTTATGTCGCAGTTTCTATCCAGGGGAAACTAATTCCTTATTTTCAAGTTGTATCTGTTGGTGTTTGCCTTTGTTACTACACAAACGAGAAAGAAAATGTAAACCCCAACAACACCAATAAACGAAACTGATTTTACAGTTTCGTTTGTTGGTGTTGTTGGAGTTTACAAAAAAATGGCTGCGCACTCGAGGGAAACTTTAATTTGTAAAGCTAGTTTCAAAAGTATTTATCGAATTTACATGCAGGTCCTTTCTAAAAGATGACTATATCATGTAAATAAGAGGTGTTCCCTGCTGCCATTTGATTCAATATCCGTTCTGATTCAATATTTCTTTCGAGTTTGGCTATCAATTCTACACCGTCATATATTTATGTATTATTTTTAAAAATAACGCGTTGGATGAATAGAAATAATCTAAAGTTATTTAATGGCCAAAGGGTATAAAGTAAGATCTGTGAACAAAAAAGGACAAAGTCAAATAAAACAATGGCGTCACAGAATATAATTCGACTAAATTACTTTAAAGTGTACGTTTTACTGCAGTTACTTTTTTGCGAGATTCAATAATTTTTCGAATAAAATAATAAATGTCGATGAAATTCAAATAATAAATAAGAACTATTTCATATACTAAAAGGGGTAAAGAAAATAAGTTTTTTATTGTAAATACAAATTAAAACGGGAATGATGTAGGCATATTCCGAATATCTTTGACTATATAAGTCCAACCATCGATATAAGAGGTTATATAAGAGGCTATGTCTATTCGTCGGTTATCCTTCGATCTGATACATTTAAGTTTCAAATAGAATGTTCAATGCTAAACGCGCAGATGTAATGGACGCAAGAATGTTCACACAAAAATCTCCTTAGAGGAAACAATTTTATATAATTTCAGTGGTAATATTAGAATTGGGTCTCTCTTATAACACATGTGTTATGTTACGTTAATTCATGCAAAATTTGCTGGAAATTCCATGATATTTTGTAACACTTTTTATAAACAGTGGTAGTATTTTTTCTATTATTGAAATTAGTATTATTATAACTACTAGTAGTTGTATTATAATATCACCATATTATGATATAATTTTTTATGGCAAGGGTACTTGGTCTCAGATTTGCTGCAATAGTATTTCACTTGATAGACCACGTGGGAATTCCACGGTAACTTTTTGATTGCATTTTAAAAAATTGTTATCGTAAAAGTAATTGTCAGCTGATATTCGAATAATACAATGATACACTTCTTTTTTAAGTCGTGGATGACAGCAAATTCTGTTTATTATGTCTTAACTAATTATGGAACAATTAAATGTTAAATGAGTAACATATGAATAATTGTCACTCAATAGTTCGAGATATTTAGTAATAGTTTTTCTTCATTTCCTCTTTGGTGATTGGTGATTGGTGATTGAGTGATTGAGCGATCTCACTTATTAAATTAGGTGTGGGACTTGATAACGTACGTACAAAAATGAAGTACAAACGCATAATTATACCCTTTGTTTTAAATCTCTATTTGCTTATGAACATGATCAATAGTAGTAGGACTGAAATATGCGAAGTGTGCCTCATCTCAAATTGATCATTTTTTATCAACAGTACTGGATTCTATATGTGTATATTTTATTTTTAGCAGAACCCGCAGTTGTAGTAGGCATATTAGTTGTTGTGACATTTTTCCACTAAGATAGCCCCGTGGTTCCATGAATGCTTCATGCAAACATTGGTGCACTTATGTCGATTTGTTTTGGAGCATATACGTTATCAACATAAAAACATCCAGAAAGAGAGAGAAATAGACATACAGAGAGAGCAAGATAGAGAGTAAGGGAGATAAAGAGTAAGGGAGAGAGAGAGAGAGAGAGAGAGAGAGAGATGAGAATATTTTACAGTAGAATGTCAACATTTAGAGCCAAAGAAATAGAAACTCATTCTTGTAGTAGCCACTCATACACTAAACAGTGAAATTCGTCCGCTTGTTAATGCCCGTTAATATTTAAAGGCACCTCGATATTCTTTTAAGTATTTAGTATTACACAGAACGTTTTTCGAAAGTGTAATAGTCTTCTCGTCCACGTAGAGGAGAGAAGACTACCTTCGAAATACGTCCGCTTCCTTCGAAGGCCACATACCCAAGATACCGTCTCGTCTATATCTTCGTTTCTATATTTCTACTCTATGTACGCGATGTCGCTTCTTTTTTGAAATCCTATCTACGAACTGAATATTTTGTTTTGACGGTACCTGCCTAGCTCTCGTTAACCTTGATCGACCTGTTTAAATGACACGTTTAAAATGAATACGTATCAAAATAAATATTTATAAAAGACCAATGAAAATAAGGTTAAAATAAATATACACCGAAACAAGAACAAATATTCGTAGGTTCGCCTTTAAATTCTGCGCATTTACCGACGGACATTATATTTAAATAACATTTATACCAGGACTATATTATAACTGTTTAACGAACGTGTATAGTTTATAATAAATATGCTTGGGCGCGTATCAAATAATATGCGGCCAGTGAATGCTAGTTCCAACTGAAGTGTGAGGGACCGATCGCAATGATGATCTAAAAATAAAACACGCAACAAAACATCGACGGCTGCACGTAAGATGATCGTGTTATCATAAATAATTATGAGTAATATTTAAAATTGCGATCATGAAAATAAGGGTATGCCACCTTCTATACACGAATTTTATATTAGACTAAAATTAACGTAGCACTATTTGCTTTTTATTCAGATACGTGCGCATATACTGTTCTTTTTTCTTATTTCTTTTTATTAATACTTTTTGCTCCATTTTAATTATTTACACTATTTTAACATAAATGTTTCTTTACTGTGAAACTAATTAATTATTGGAATATGTTACTGGAGCAGCACACGTCAAAGAATGTATAAATAGATCCTATAATATTATTGGCTGATTTTCATGTATGGATATCAACACTATGTGGACAGTATTTAGTTCTTTTGTGTGAGATTTAAAAAATAATATTATCTAATTTGTAGTGCTGATGGGCGAGAGAAAATAAAATTAAAATAAAAAACAAAATATTAACAATTATTTTGTTTGTTTGTTTGTTAATGTAGCCATAAATATGAGTTTTTTTTTATCACACATGTTTTATTGGGATGCACATGAATAAACAAACAAATAAATAAATGCAATTATTTTATTTTAGTAGCAGGTGTTTCGTTTCGTCTGCTTCCCGTTTTATTCTTCTTTTCATATTTTTATCTTTTTCTTGCTTTCTTACTTTCTTTCTTCTTTCATAGTTTTTCTGTTTTATCCTTTTTTCTACCTTTTTTCTCTTTTATTATTTCTGTTTTCTACCTTTCATTCTTTTCTGTTTCATCCTTGCCATCTTTTATTCTTTCTTTCTTTTTCTTGTTATTTTATTACTTATTTCTTTGTTTTATTATTCTTTTTTATTTCATTATTTATTCACGCTTTCTTTCCTTTATTCTCTACTCATCTTTCCCGTATAAATTACGTTTTCGTTAATATGTGTTTTTTATTTTATGCTTCTTTATTTCTTTCTTGTATGTTTCTATCTTTGTTTTACTCGTTTTTATTTTTATTTCATAATCTATCCTTCTATTTCTATTGTCTGTGTACATATCTCTACAAACTTCAATCGTTTTTCCATTCGTCATTTAATTTCTTCTTTTTCTTTTCTCTATCTTTCTCAATCCACACTCATTAGGATAAACGTATTTTTTTAAAGACACTCTCGTAGTACGAGATAAGAGTTTAGTTTTATATACGTTCAAAATGAAATTAGAATTTTTTATCAAGCCACACACAATGTTTTATATTATACAGAAATGTTATTGCGTAAAATATTTCCAACTTTAGATGAAACAAGCAAGTAGTTTTATTTAATATTTTCCTATGGATACAGGTTTGCCATCCATCTTGAATTTTAGTTTAAACGAAAGTTATTTTTTTACTGTTTTACCTTCAAATCACTATCAAAATTTCACCTTGAAAACAACAGGAACAGAGCCATCAGTATATTTTCTCGAATACCAAGCAATTACTAGATCGAATATGAAATAATTTGAAAAAGAAATTTTAACTGTCATATGTCTATATGTAATGTGTAACCGTCCCATTTTAAGTGTTGTGTTTGTCATCTTAGTACCGATCATTGTGACGTCAGCAGAAAACAGAGACTCAGTGAAATGGCCTCTTCACGGCGGCCACGGCTATACTCGCTGTTACTCCAGTCAACATCGTGTTGATAGGATGTACCACTTCAAAATGTGTTCAGGATTGTAAATATGCACATCGTGGCACATTTTATGTTAAACACATGGATTAAAGAGAATGTAATCAAATATGAAATGGAAGAAAAACATGCGTAATTATAAAAAGAAAAATTTCTAAAATAAATGAATTGGTGAACAATTTACATTTGAACCCTGTTTCTAATAAACCACAATTAAGCAACTGTTGTAGACAAGGGAATTTTAGTTATGGTAGAAAGATGAATGTACATAAAATGTTTATATATGAAACAAAAAACGGCAACAGAAAAAATGCTTTTGTGGCAACCGTGCAACTAAGATAGTTAAATACTGACTGGCTGCAGTTACAACGACATTTATTTAAATGAAAACAATTGAGAAAGATTTCACGGAAAGCGGAGATTACGTACACACTTTAAAATCGGTTTCAATTTTATTGATCATAATATGATGCCCCGTTTTATTGATCATCCTATGAACACGGGTTTTAGTGATCATTAACGGAAAACCGGATTTTGTAATCATCATAGGAAAACCGGTTTTAGAGATCTTCATAGGAAAACCGGTTTTTGGGATATACATATGAAAACTGTATTTAGCAATCATTATTGAAAACCGGTTTTAGTGATAATTACATGAAAAGATATCTACCGGTTTTAATACTCCTCATAGAAAAACCGGTTTTAGTGATCATCATAGAAACACCGGTTTTAATGATCATCATAGGAACACCGGTTGTAGGGATCATCATATGAACACTGATTTTAGTGATCATCATAGGAAAACCGGTTTTAGGGATCATTATATGAAAATGGGTTTTAGTGATCATCATATAAAACCGGTTTTAGTTATAATTATAGGAAAAACGGTGTTAACCAGTTTCATAAATACCAGTTTCGTACCAAAGAGAACAACTACGACGAGAGAAGTATTTGTCACGTGGCAAATAGTGCAGAAATGAACAGTTATATCTTGCACATTGAATAGAATGTGTCATGTTTTCCACAGAGTAAAATGACACGAAATATGTGTACCCTTTTTCGGATAGTGTTTTTCTATCGAAATTACCATGGTATAAATAAATAAAAGAATAAACTAAGACAAAACAACTATTATTTGCTTTAACCCATCATAACTAATGCTCATGAGTTAATAATATATTATTCGAATTGTGATACTGGCAAAGTAACTTTTCAGCGTATATTTGCGAAAACACTAATTTATATGAACCACTCTGTCACACAAGGCTCTATTTCAATATGTAGATTACTCCGAAAATATTGCGAAAGTTGGAATAAATCTGCTGTTCAGTAACTCCAAAAGGTTCCAATACTTCTGGATAAATATATATTATTTTATTATATTGCGACTTCGGGAGTTCTCTGTTTTAGCTATCTACTTTCATAAAAGCATAATCTATTATATTGAAAGACAAAGACTGTGAATGTCAGTGCTGGTGAAAGAGAATATATCAGCCAAATTTGCGTGATTACTACTGCCACTTGACACTATATTGGCAAGATATATCTTTTAGTATAAATAGGTGGGCTATCTGTTACTTGCCTTGCCAGATATGCCTAGCAGTGTGTTCTGCTTGGGTACAAATAAGCCTTATCTCTCGACTGATATGGGCACCAATACCTACATGTCCAGAAAAGCTTGGTATATTTTCATTCATCGTAACTCAATATGTCTGATAAAAGATCCAGGGTATACGGTGCTGTAACCGATGATGCCCTATATTTCTTGGTACGTAGTGTTCCGTACAGATAAGAGTATTTATATTTTTCAAACTCGTTTTCTACAGGCAAAACATAAAAATAAAAATTTATTTATGATTTTTTGCGAAGCAAACTATATGGAATGCATCACATGATGAGAGTGTCCAGAACTGGCAGTCATTTTTCACCTAGGCGCAAACTAAAAAGAAAACAATGCCAGATTGGCATTTTTAAGGATGTGAATATGAAGTCAAATATTGCACAAAAAGGGAACAAAATTAAGGCTGAGAACTACATTTAAAATGTGTACTTTTTAACATCGACGTTAAATGACTTACGTGAGTCCTGGCGCATTAACAGGAACACGTGTGTCTTTAAGGCCACAAGAGAATGAGGGGATCCGCTCGCTTTCGATTGCCGATTTACAACAAATGTAGATTAGATACGAAATCTCTCTCTATTTTCCACTACAGCACGGTTAGACATAGCATCAGTTGAATGTGGGGGTTAAGTCAAGTTCCCCTGCAGGAAGGGGTAAGATAACTGGATCGATAGGAAAATTACACGTGAACTAACCTGACAAGATGCCCTGGTTAAAGCGCCCATCAATAAACCGGATCTATTCGAAAAAGAAGACGTAATTTTTGTGAGGATAGAACCCTCACACACTCACAGAAGCGACTCATACGTATTACATGTCATTTCCTGCATAAAAGATAAGACATTCCCAAGTAATCCGAGTGTAGCAGGATTTGCCCCGGTTCGGTATTAATACAGTTGGAGAGCAGATCCTCCCTCCTTCCTCTCTCGCTCTCTCTCTCTCTCTCTCTCTCTCTATATATATATATATATATATATATATATATATATATATATATATATATATATATATATATATATGTATATATATATATATATATATATTTGTAAGTAACGGATAAATTTTATTAGACAGTCGAACAGCACAGGTAAAGAATTTTTTTTTTTTTTGTCTTAAATAACTAATATAAGTTAGCAAAACATTTATATGGAACAAAACGTAGATTTAGTATAAGGAACGTTTATGTTTTTGTCTTTTAAGGGAAGTGGGTCTGATCAACTCTGATGGGAAGCCATGAAATTAAATACTGTCTTGTTTTTAAATTCCCGAAACAGTTTTTCATGGTAAACAACTGATGACCCCTTAAAATAGTGTTAGAAACTAACTAATATAATAACTGTAAAAAATAAATTGACTTACATGAGTGATTTTCCACTGGAAGACGTGAGACTATAAGCTTTTTTTTTATATATATATATATTTTTTTATATAGTTTTAATGGTTGAGAAACTTCCGAGACTATATATATATATATATATATATATATATATATATATATATATATATATATATATATATATATATATATATATATGTTCTACCCGTGAAATACACCGTTCATGTCTATCACATAAGCCCAATCATAAACCCGGGATAATAAGAAATCTGAAAATACCTCAATCGTCTTGTGGGTTGACCCCAAGAGAGATGAGGTGTGACAAATAAAAGAAAACGTGCAACGATGATAATACAGATCAGATTCAAACTCTGTCTTCTCTATCGATTTCACCTTAGCCAGAATACAAACCTATGATACGTGGATAAAAAATATATTAGTTTATCTTAGTAATACTGCGAAATAGCGATTCTTTCCCTTTAACGCGGCAAGTGGGTATTCACCAGAATGTTACAGACGTGTGTAGCATGATCGATCGACTCAGTTGGGAATGAATAATGATTAGAAAGCTCTTGTCAATCGATACTAGTGAATATTTAATTTCAATCGGGAAAATAAAGATCGCACGCAGAAACAAGAATGAAAAGACTGACTAAATATCAAATAACAAAATCGTGAATTATTTTCTTTTTCAAAATGTTTCTTTTCATTTTAATATATCAAATAGTCTGTTTTTTGTTTTCTTTTCAACCGTAGGTGTGAAATCGAACAAATTTAGACTTAACGCAGATTTCTGAAAAGACAGAAGTTATACTCAGATAATTAGTATTTAAAATATTGATAAAATTACAAAAAGATATTGATACGGTGCATGTATGATGTGAACGGAAAATGGTGGAAAACGTATAAAACAAATATGTCGAAGGTTTGAAAAGAGAAAGCGTTGTATGAAAAGGAAATCTACAAATCAACACAATTTCAGTCAGTAGAAAAAATAACACAAACATATGTCGGATTGAAGTTAATTTTATAAAATTTGATTCAGCATTCACCTCGATATTTTAACATGTAAATATGCACGCATACACACACGGCCTTCTTTTTATGGATAGTCACATGGTTACATATAACTATGCAGGTGTACAAGCTCATAACTGATGGAGATAGTTGTGCTTTGGATTATGTTTCAGGGAATATCTACACACCTTTGGTTATTCACTGCCTGAACAAAACATCTATTATACACCTTCCATCAGTCATCGACGACTGGAGGGGGGGGGGGGGGTAAACAACGCTCTGTCTACCCCGTAGACCTAAGGGTAGATTGTTGAGATTAACCGCCCTGGTACATAATTCCCGGCAACGTGTTGGATACCCCCTTCTCGAGGAGGGTCTGCCATCACGGTGATTGGCGTGCATAACATATTGCTGATATAAAGGTATGAGTAACTTCGAAAAAAAATGATTACTTGTTTTGTTAACCTTATCTGCGCTGAGCAAAACTTGTGATAAATTCGTCTGGTTTAATTTGTATGGCTAGTTAATTACAATGAATAACTTGGACATGATTTAAAACAATACATTTTGATCTTTGTTACATTTCTGTTCGGACAGAGGTAAAGAGACAAAGACAATCAATGTTTCTTACACATGTATTTTCTTTCTCACATCTAAATAAAATCAGATCTCTTCTGCTTCGCTCGTGTTGTATACCGCAACCCTCCATTACGGCTACTATATACTCCTATGCATTTCGCCTTATACACCTAAACTCTCAATGTCACGTAATATATAAAATATATCTGGAGTTTCAAAGGAACTAAAAACCTCAGTCCCCTGGACTTGAAGAGAAATGAACAAATAAAAATTGAAATTATTATATTTAGTCATCTGGCTGATAATAAAATTGCATACAATTAATTTAACATATGTTGCTTTCTTATTTTTAGGTGGGTGGGATCGCGTGTTACTGATTTCTTTTTTTTTAAATTGATGTTAACATACATATTTTGAAATTAAAGATACGTATTCTGCATATATATATATATATATATATATATATATATATATATATATATATATATATGTCATTATGGCAGTCTATTTCCAAAATTATAAGATGAATGTGTAACATATTTCTATTTGATAGGAGGTGTTCATGCCATATTTCCTTTTTTTAGTCCATTGCGAAATCGGACCTCACTACAATCGCATAAAACAACGAAGTGTAAAGAAAAGTCAAGACAGACAAAATACAGGAAAACAGGAAATGTAGAATATACCCACAAACAGTCGAAACGTGATATGACATCACGAATAAACTGTCACAAACGGAACAATGAATCATTCTATAGGAACTGTTTTATTTTGTCTATCAAAATATATTAAAAAAATTATCTGATCATTCTACCCATGTAAAGAATATTCGATTGTAATTCTAAGCCTGACAGACGAACGAAAATGTTATTTGAAACTTATTTGAAATTAGAAATAAAAAAAATATATTTGTTATGTATGTCTGGAAGACCAAATACAATGCTATTTTAAACATACACGTGACAGACCGACAGAAATGTTATTTAAACTTTAAGCCTGATCTAATAGAGATGCTTTACGCATCCAAAATAAAACACCTCCACTAAACATACGCGTTTAGTGAAGAAAATTCTATGGCAAACCAAAATGTGAGTCACCGACGTACGCAGCTTTCGAGATATGAGGACGTATCTTAAAAAAACTTGTTTAACAAGTTGTAAAACTGTATTCCTACAAAAAATCTTTGCTGTGTAAAGCATTGAAAAACATGATGTTATTTTCTAGACATAAATAGATATTTTGTAGATGCATATCCGTTGCAAAACATTAGAAATGTGGCAGTTTTGCTTGACTTTTGCAACAACCGAGAAGCCTTTTTTAAACTTGCAATTATATAATATTTCAACAAACTTTGTGTTCGTACTTGTTTAAAAGTCAACATTTATTTATTTTCACTTTTGTTTATTATTCAATCGAAATGTCGTTAAAGTTATTTTTTGCGCACGAGCATTGTATGTTTTTTATTCCGTGTTTAATCGTCAAGATTTTATCAGCATATTTATTACGTTGTTGAGACATTTTCTCCGTGTTATGGTTTAACATTGTATTTACATAATTTATTCTTTGTTTCGTTTTTATCTCCTTTTAGTATGTACATTTTTACTATACGGTTTTTAGAATTCGACGTGAGTCCATATTATTAATGCGTCTTTTGTTACATTTTCCAAGAAAAGTTTATGAAGCGTAACCCAAATTAAATGTCACCCACACATAGTATTGGTTATAAAATTCACAGTCCTTTCGACAATGACGCTATATTTAGTATAAATAAAATGCAATATATGCATGAATTGTCAATTAAGTTTCACTACTGAATGTTCGACAATGTTTATTTTATCGCCGTGTTATGATAGGTTTTAAATGTGCAACTCTACGTCGCAAACATACCTGAAAAAATTGAGTTTAGCTTTGATGAACCTCTCATCTTACATAATATTATGCTTTTTATAAACCTTACATTTGAGATAACTCTATAGCTAATCATACGTGGGTTGCAGGCCGGTGAACGTGAACCCCATTCAGTAACCCTCCTTCTAGTAGGGAGATGATCACCAAAGTAGATTAGCATATAATCTAACGGCGATAAAACTAATACTGTTGGACATTGATGGCTGAAATATGATAGACAAGTCATGTATAGGCTGAACTTACATTGTACTAAATATAATTGGTCTGCATAAAAGAGTGTGCATTTCGTTATAAATTCAGTGACTGGTTTTGGGGAAGTGGTATTACCCTATACTCACCCTATACTCTACGAAAAGATGATAGTGATGCAATCCTTGATACTATAATTATATTTAATTTGAATACATCTCTCAGTACACAGGGACTCTTGTGATTTTTAATTACTGCAACAGAACCGGAAACCAAAATACTTCAAGCAATATTACATAAACTACTATAGTAAAAGAGTGTAAGAATAAAGCTTACATGACTAAATTCATGATTTTCGAAAAATCTTTGTCGAGTTGAACTCCCATTAGATGGTCTTAAAATGAAAATTATCAACTGTACAAGCATTTTGAGAATTGTATAATCTAAATATATAAATGTGTAAATCCTGTCTGTTGATTTATGTTTGTTTTTATTTTATGTGTATTTGTTGTTCAAGAACGCTATCTAGAATTGTGTAGATAGGCCACCATGACCATATATAGTTTGCAACTCTATGACACCGATTACTTCGTTAAGCATATTTGATTTTTAACAAATATGTACATTGATGCAAGTTTTGTGTACGATATTGACACCCACAAAGGAGTGCACACGTTTACATTATTGTTCTTACTTAGAAAGTATAGACATTAAAAAAAATGAATATAATTATTAATAAAGGGTAAAAATCAGAGCTACATATTACTCATTTATTCAAGGGTAACATTCCAGTAGGTATATGTCTATTGATTTACCGACATTTTAAAAAAATAAATCAAGGGAGGCGCGAGAGCGCACTATCCCTTAATAGACTTCCAACACGGCCTATGCTAGAAATCTCATTTCTTTGATCAATCATAACCCAAAAACCAATAAACCAAATTAGTTAAAACTTTGCACAATTTTTTTTGATAGGTTCTATAAGGGTGTAGAATTTCAGCATCATTAATCAAGGAAACCCAGAGATCCAGAAAGGTCAGGCATAATTTTTTGTTATCCGTGTGCACGTACGTACGTACGTACGTAAGTACGTACGTGTGTGCCACCCTGTATTTCATCAACTATTTGATGGATTCAGCTGATATTTGGAAAAAAATAGAGGTTCTAGAGTCTAGTTGATGGCATTTTAATTTCACTTTACCATATACTTAGTTTTCCAGAAAATTTCAAAAAACCTTTAAAATGACCATTGTATTGAGGCATAGCCTTTACAAAAGTAGTGACATTCTATGATAAATGCCAGTATAGTGAAATCATATCCCCTTAATAGGGTTAAGATGAAAATCCATATACACTAAATGTACAAAAGCAAGGAAATTACTAAATGTGTACACTTTTATTGTCATTAAGGGTATGCGAGCACAACAGGGCTATTTATTTTACTTGTAGGAATTCTTCTTCAGCGCACCTCACACACTTCATCCACTCATGCATAGAGATTTAAACTGTAGTGATGTAATAATGAAATGTTTTGGTTGATATGTAGTCATACCCTTAATTAATGACAATAAAAGTGTAAAAAATTGGGAATTTCCTTGCTTTTGTACATTTAGTGTATATGAATTTTCATCTTAACCCTATTAAGGGCATATCATTTCAGTAAACTGGTATTAACATGGAATATCACGTTACTTAATCAACCTCCCACGCAATCAACGTTGAATATTTCTTGCCTACTCCAAAATGTGAATATTATTAAATATTTAAAAAATAAGAACAAAGAAGGTGAAATGATGTTAGAGGCGAATCAAGTTCTACAGTTAATCGCGAATAACGTCTCGTCTTTATTAGCTTCATATGAAAGTCCAAGCCTTTGAATTAATCCAATAAAATACACCCATGTAACAGGCATAAGTAGTGTGCAAACTAGAAGGGGATTGAATGATAGCATTCACAATATAGGAGCAAAACAATTGCAGGTGGGCGCTTACTAGGAGAGACCAATGAACATGTCTTACCTAGCCTAGGATATTACCTAAAATAGGTAGGTACCTTTTATGAAACTAATTCCATGACTAAAAATCCACATAGTAAACATGCAAATTATTTTTGATGAATTATTATATATTTCTTCAGTTGATTTATCTAAGAATTATACATAATATATAAGAATTTCTTCTAAGAGAAACATCAATATAAACGATGAAAACGACTTTACATGTTTCCTATACGAAAGTGTTGTTGTTGATAATTATTTTCCGTGAATACCTTTCATTTAGTATTTAGTCATTGTAGGTTTTAATTATCATTTCTTAGATTTCACGGAAGACGTAAGGAGTTTTAAGTTCTTTTTTATTGAATATTTTATGTAAGGGATTAGTCATTGAAATTTATTTTCGATAAGACTAAGGAATTGCTTACCAAGTTTAGTTTTTAGAATCTGGTTATAGAAAAGGGTAAATCATGAGGATTTTCTATTATCATTATTATTATTATCATTATCATTATTATTATTATTATTATTATTATTATTATTATTATTATTATTATTATTATTATTATTATTATTATTATTATTATCGTTGTTGTTGTTGTTGTTGCTGTTGTTGTTATTTTCATAAGGTGTTTGGTATGTGAGCTAATAAGATATTAGACAGTGCGAACAATATTTATAGTAATGTTCTGAGAGAGCCGTACATCCTTTTTTTGAAAGACACCGGTGTCTATCCATTACCCTACACAGTGTTAACGTTTTTGTTGTTTCAGTGTAAAACCTGAAAATGTCTTTTTGTGGCCAATCAATAATTCCAAAGCTGTATATTATCCTTGGCGTGGCAAGTAGGTTAATGGTACTTTGTTTTAATTTGCAAGCTGTGTTTTCCAGATCTTTCTTACACGCGTACATATTCTCTTCCAATATTTCCTCTAGTTTTGAACTGTTAATTTGAATCATTTTATTCAATGCGCAAGAATTCGTATAATTCTTGCTATTCTGGGTCTTCGCTGTTAGTCCCTTGATCAAGCTGTGTGTTGTCCGAATGGATGCTCTGTGCAGCTCTGATGGAGCACTTGGCACATTTCATCAGATAAAACATAATTTAGATATGTTAGGAAAAAGTATGTACAACCTGCAAGACATGACTGAAGTCAGTTTCTGCGCTGGCATAAAGCTTGCGGTCGTCCATGAAAAGCAGGTGGTCCACTCTTTTATTTGAGTCTTATGGCGGCTTTAGTTTAGGTTTTAGGTCCTCCGGTATTTTTTTAGAAATTTTACTGAACGGATCTATCGCCTGGCAAACGAGTGAGGGAGAAAACCTGTCTTATTGATAGATTCTTCTTCGGATCTTGATTTCAATGATCTTATAGAATTCAAGTCAGCGTAGGAGCCATGAGTGAGGAACACTATCATACGGTGTTTAGTAATCTAATACTCCCATGCTTAGTTTTCGCTGCCTCTTTATACAACATCTAATGATTGTTCCGTTAATTAATAACTAATACTTGTTTCCAAAAGACTTCCGCCTGTATCCTACTTGTTTTTTTAAGGTAAGCACCAGAAGAGATGTGTTCATCGATGCTGTCTTCAACGCGGTCATTTACGAGCTTGTAGATTGTAGTAAGACAGCAGAATTGTTTGTATTTGTTAGGGTGTTGTGTCTCACTTGTTGTGGGTATCAGAGTTGTATCATCTTTTACTAGTTGTGCTGGTGGGGCCTCCTTACTCCTCAACAGTCTAGTGAAGCAGCCACTATAATGGCTACGAAGTGCTGTTAGTTGCTCTGACCAGGAATTTGGTAGGTTATGTATGTCTTTTTCCAACTTTCTCTTTACCGTTATTTCTGATTCTGCCATTTGAGATTTGTTTTTATTACTTTGAGCTATATCCAAGATCCACTGGGTCTCTTGATTCCATGGCTTCTCATACCCAAACAAATACCTGCAGTATTATTCTAACTCTCGTGTTTTCGTATGGCTTTTCCACGGTTATCCTCTCTTTTATTCGTGTAGAACAGTCTTCACATTTTTAACTGTTTATTTCTCATTTTCATATTTATAGTCTTTTGTTTGTATTCTTTTGGCAAGTGCAAGTATTTTTCGGTGGTTCATCTTATACTTTTTGCAGTTGTATCTATACATACATCTGACATTATATATTGATAGATACGTGTATGTGTTTACGTAGTTTTTAAAACAATACTAACAGATACATTTGATAGCAAATACATTTAGAATCGTTTATTTATAGTTCGTTTTTATATGAAGAATGCTTGTTAATATGAACTGTACTTTGATGACTCTCACCTGTTTCATGCGAGATTGTATGTTCGAATTGCAGAGATCATTTTATTTATGGAAATCGCTTTAGACAAGGTATGAAGCCACTTTATGTAAGGAGCTTTCAAGAACGAAATATGATTATCGCAAAGATAGGTAATGCCTATTGGTCTTGGTCTGTAAAAGACACATACTATAGGTAGGAAGAAAATAGTCAGATGAAAAGGAGTTCCACAAGCCCTCAGTTCTTTAAAATAAGCTACTGGAATACGAATCTGTATTACAATGACGTATCAAAACAGCGAATTAATTAATACTAATAACCCAACGAGTCAAACGAGCTTGAACAAAAGGACATGGGTGTATCGGGTTCGAATCCAGTTCGTTCCACAAAAACACTTTTATCAAAACCCACACCTGACCTTGTGTCTAACCTCCTGGAGAGGAGGTAAATAAAAATACTTAAGCTTGAAGAGTCAGGGTTAGAATTACACTCCACTCGAGGTAATGTGGTAAAAAGAGAAATCGCTCATGGATTCTTAAATATATATATTTTTAAATTCTGAAAAACATATTCTACATTTTATTATTCATGCTAGCAGAGAAACTTCGCGTAGTCCCGGGGTATGTATCGTTTAGCTGAAACCACTTTTTTCACCATATGCTTGGTTCCACCAACTTCATCTTTTTCTGTCCCCTCTATATTTCTTTCTCTTTGGTAAGTGGGTCAATAGCATGTAACTTAAATACGCTTTTGGATAAAACTGCCATATTTTTTCATTTTTAAAGTTTAAACTATTACCGTGGAAGGTTAATGCTTAATTTACTATTAATTAAATGATTTAAAATGATATTAGTTTCATACTTATCTGGTGAAGTTCTCTTTGTTTATTTAAATCAAATAGTAGGCTTATTATTAGATGTTATGGTAAATTATCTTTGTTGTTAATATATTAATCAAGGGTTAAATTTTCGAAATTAATATAACTAAACCTTATTTCATCTCTTTGATTCAGCAGTTTATTTATATTAAGGAAGTTCATAATAGTTAATTGTTCATTCCTACAAAAAACACATGTGGGGTCGTGTAGTGTTGAAGTTGAAGCGTTCTTCAAAATACAACATTTCAATACAGGCATTCTATTGTTTTCTTTCAGCTATCATATGTATTTGGATAATGATGGCTCGAACTTTTTATCCAGGTTATTAGAATATATTTCTGGTTTCTGTATCAAGTCTAACAATCAGTACTTGTTGCACATATGTAAAATAGTTTTTAGACTTGGAGTATCTTCTGGTACACAGTCCCTATTATACTTTGCTCTTGGTCCAATATTTTTCTTGTAACGGGCATATATTTTCATCTCTGTTGTCACACCGATTATTCCTGTTATAATTCTATCTTGTGTATTGTTATTTTTATTGTTATTCTTCTTTAATATTTGTATATTATGGTAATTATTCATAGTTTAATAGAATTGTTATTGCATAGTTTATGTAGAGAATTATTAGAAGCAAAATATCATTAACCCAAGTGGCATTTGGACCATGATAAAAAATTAACTCTTTAGTAAAAAACATGCCGACCTACAATATTAAGAAACATATGTCCACTTTTGGATTGAACTAACGAATTATAGAACGGTATTTACTAGAGCATCTTCCATTTTATATTGTTTATTCTTATGCTCCGATTATTGCCGATATCATACTGAATGTTAGTGTTTATTAAACCATTACTTTGTAAAGCGTTATTATATGTGTAACTATTGTTATAACAATTGTCTACTGAAGTAGAGGGGATCTTACCAATTATATGGCTATTCGATACTGGGATATGTTATATAATAGACGGGGGTGGTTACTAAAATGATTAACATATACCTTCCAGAATTTCTTTTTCATATATGACTAGCGTGGCTACCCGGCGTTGCTCATGGTCATAAAGACATATAATTGAAGAAAAATCGCGTGTGTAACATCTTTATATTCAAACTTCTATTTCTCACCTTCGTCTATGGCCGTCTCTTTATCTTTCTACCTTTCTCTTCCCTGGTCGCCCCATTGCACCGCTACTTTTTAATTTTGCCTTTTGTGAAAGCTGTTTCTACCCCACCATTTCTCCTACGTTGTCCAGAGCATATGACATATTTCTATAAAAAGTACCACATCAATCTGCGCCTTCTATATAGGTACTTATCTCCGCTCCGGTGTTCATACTCTATACGTACCTATCGCCGCCCCGGGGCAGATACTATATAAGTACCTATTGCCGCCCCAGTATGCATAATACATGAGTACCTATCTCTGCCTCGGTGCAAATGCTACATACGTACCTATCGCCGCCCCAGTGCGAATGCTGCATACGTACCTATCGCCGCCCCGTCGCAAATGCTACATACGTACCTATCGCCGCCCCGGTGCAAATGCTAAATACGTCCCTATCGCCGGCCTGATGCGAATGCTAAATATGTTCCTATCGCCGCCCCGGTGCGCGTGCTAAATACGTACATATCGCCGCCCTGGTGTGCGTGCTATATACGTACTGATCGCCGCCCCGGAGCGCATGCTAAATATATACCTATCACCGCCCTGGTGCGCATTCTATATACATACTTACTGCCATCCCTGTGCACATGCTATATAGTACTATCGCAACTTCTATGCACTACTATACACGTACCTATTGACACCCTGGTGAACATACTATACATATACCTATCGCCGCTCCGGTGTGCATAATATATTCGTATCTATCGCCGCCCCGATGTGCATACTATATACGTACCTACGAAATATTTAAAATTAAAAAAAACCAAAAAATTTAAACCTACCCCCTAAAAAGTTTGGCCCGACCCCTACAATTTTCCTCGCCCCTTATATCTCAAGTCGCACCCTCCAATTTTGTTTACTCTCCCCACAACCCTGAGAAATACTTTGAGTTCAAAACAAACAAAAAATTTAAAAAAGTTTTCCCCGACCCCTCAATCTCTCCAGCCCCCCATCCCAACTTGTTTTTCACTCTCCCCCAACCCTGAGAAATATTTTGAGTTCAAAACAAAAAAACAGCAAAAAATTTGGCCTGACCCCTAAAACGTTCGGTCTGACTCCTAAAATTTTCCCCGACCCCTCAATCTCTTCATCCCAACATATTTTCACTCTCCTCCAACCCTTAGAAATATTTTGAGTTCAAAAAAAAAAAAAAAAAAAAAAAATTTCGACTGACCCCTAAAAAGTTCGGCCTGACCCCTAAAATTTTCCCCGACCCCTCAATCCTTCTAGCCCCCCCCCCATCCCAACTGATTTTTCACTCTCCCCCAACCCTGAGAAATATTTTGAGTTAAAAACAAAAAAAACAGCAAAAAATTTCGCCTGTCCCCTAAAAAGTTCGGACTGACCCCTAAAATTTTCCCCGACACTTCAATCTCTCCAGGCCCGCATCTACACCAATTTTTCACTCTCACACAACCCTGAGAAATATTTTGAGTTCAAAAAAAAAATTTGGCCTGACCCCTAAAAATTTCGGCCTGACCCCTAAAATTTTCCCCGACACTTCAATCTCTCCAGCCCCCCATCCAAACTAATGTTTCACTCTCCCTCAACCCTGAGAAAAGTTTGTGTCCAAAACAAAACAAAAAAGAAAAAAATTTGGCCTGACCCCTAAAAAGTTCGGCCTGACCCCTAAAATTGTTCCCAGACCCTCAATCTCTCCAGCCCCCCATCCAAACTAATGTTTCACTCTCCCTAACCCTGAGAAAATTTTATAGTCCAAAACAAAACAAAAAAGAAAAAAATTGGCATGACCCCTAAAAAGTTCGGCCTGACCCCTTAAATTTTCCCCGACCCGTCAATCTCTCCAGCCCCCCATCCAAACTAATGTTTCACTCTCCCTCAACCCTGAGAAAAGTTTGTGTCTAAAACAAAACAAAAAAGAAAAAAATTTGGCCTGACCCCTAAAAAGTTCGGCCTGACCCCTAAAATATTCCCCGACCCCTCAATCCTTCTAGCCCCGCATCCCAACTAATTTTTCCCTCTCCCCCAACCCTGAGAAATATTTTGAGTTCAAAAAAAAGAATAACAAATTTGGCCTGACCCCTAAAATGTTCGGCCTGAGCCCTTAAATTTTCCCCGACACGTCAATCTCTCCAGCCCCCCATCAAAACTAATGTTTCACTCTCCCCAACCCTGAGAAAATTTTGTAGTCCAAAATAAAACAAAAAAGAAAAAAATTGGCATGACCCCTAAAAAATTCGGCCTGACCCCTAAAATATTCCCCGACCCGTCAATCTCTCCAGCCCCCCATCCCAACTAATTTTTCACTCTCCCCCAACCCTGAGAAATATTTTGAGTTCAAAACCAAAAAAATGTTATTTAACATGTATACAAATATAAGTGAAAACAATGGCGGGGCATAATTATTTCTCTTCTTATTATTCTTATTGAGACGTTATTTAATATCTATACAAATATAAGTTAAAACAATGGCGGAGCATAATTAGTTCTTTTCTTACTTTACTTAGTGAGACGTTATTAAAGATGTATCAAATATTAGTGAAAACAATGGCGGAGCATAATTATTTCTCTTCTTACTTAACTTATTGAGACATTATTTAAGATGTATACAAATATTAGTGAAAACAATGGCGGAGCATAATTATTTCTCTTCTTACTTACCTTATTGAGACGTTATTTAATATGTATACAAATATTAGTGAAAACAATGGCGAAGCATAATTATTTCTCTTCTCACTTTACTTATTTAGTGGTTATTTAATATGTATACAAATATTAGTGTAAACAATGGTGGAGCATAATTATCTATTACTTTAATTTTACTGATACTACACTAACTTCACACCTCTCAAAAAGAGGAGGTAATACTTGGGAGGATGGTATCATGTAAACAGAAGAAATGCGGGTTGGATTAAGCAACCCTCGCTTCACTATAAACTCATGTTCAAAAAAGTGCCGTTATTGATTAAACAACACTTGCGTCACTATAAACGCATGTTCAAAAAAGTGCCGTTAGTAATTAAGCAACCCTTGCTTCACTATGGACTCATGTTCAAAAAAGTGCCGTTAAGGATTAAGCAACACTTGCTTCAATATAAACTTATGTTTTGTTAGTATTAATCAACCCTTGCTTAACTATAAACTCATGTTCAAAAAATGCCGTTAGGGATTTCATCTGACGTCATTTCTTGTTAAAATCGTGACTTTGCATTATTTCTCAAATTATACATGATAACATTGTTTTTTTCTCAAATTAGTACTAAACGACGTTGACAAGCGAGGAAAAAGACCCCCTCCCCACCGAAGAGTCAATTTTTTTCCGACACTCCCCCCCTCCCCAAATTTCGCCTGACGCGCCGCTCCCCCAAATTTGCGTGAGGCGCTCACACCGGCGAATGCCGACCCCCCCTAATTTGACCTGAAGCAGTCACACCGCCGCACTATCTCCACAACTCTCAAAAAGGAGGAGGTAATGCCTAGGAGGGTGGTATATAACAACAGAACGGGCGTAAAGGAGGAAGGGAAGGTAGAAATGGTGGGAGTGAGAGGGAAACAAGGATTGTAGTGTGAGGGATTTTGGCGCCCCACCGGCGAATGCCGACAATCCCCCATCTCCAAATTTGGCCTGAGGCGCTCCACCGCCGAATGCCGACACTCCCCATCCCCCAAATTTTGCCTGAGGCGCCCCACCGGCGAATGCCGACACTCCCCCCCTAATTTGACCTGAAGACGTCACACCGCCGCACTATCTCCACAACTCTAAAAAAGGAGGAGGTAATGCCTACGAGGGTGGTATCATAACAACAGAACGGGCGTAGGGGAGGAAGGGAAGGTAGAAAGGGTGGGAGTGAGAGGGGAAAAAGGGTTGTAGTGTGAGGGATTTTCTTCCCTACACTCTTTTCCTCCGACGTACTTTCCTGTTAAAAGCGTGACTTTGCATATTTCTCAAATTGTACATGATAGCATTCTTTTTTTCTCAAATTAGAACTAAAAAACGTTGAAAATCAATAAAAAAGTCACCCCCCCATTGAAGAAAAGTGCTCAGTCTAACCCCGAAGAGTCAGTTTTTTTTCCGGTTCTGAGATATTACACTTCCAGGGCTGGCCGGTAATAATGATGTCAACCGTGTGACTGTTTGTTGGGTACTCTCGGAGGAGTATCTGGACATACAAACAGACAAACAGACAAACAGACATACAGACAATTGCCCTTTATATAGTAGACTCGCGGGGCTACCCGGCGTTGCTCGGGGTCATAAAGACATATAATTGAAGAAAAATCATATGTGAAACATCTTTATATTCAAACTTCTATTTCTCACCTTCATCTATAGCCGTCTCTTTATCCTACTACCTTTCTCTTCGCTGGTCGCCCCATTTCACCGCTACATTCTAATTTTGCCTTTTGCGAAAGCTGCTTCTTCCCCACCATTTCTCCTACGTTGCCCAGGGCAATGGTATGACATATTTCTACAAAATGTACCACATCTATCTGCGCCTTCTATATAGGTACTTATCTCCGCCCCGTTGTTCATACTATATATGTATCTATCGCCACCCCGGTGCGCATAGTATATACGTACCTATCACCGCCCCAGTGCACATACTATATACGTACCTATCGCCGTACCAGTGCAGATACTATATAATACATAACTATTTCCGCCCCGGTGTGCATGCTACATCAGTAGTTATCACTGCCCTAGTGCGAATAATTAATATGTACATATTGCCGCTTTCGTGCGAATGCTAAATACGTACCTATCGCCGGCCCGGGTCAAATGCTAAATATGTACCTATCGTCAACCTGGTGCGAATTCTAATAATGTACTTTTCATCGCCCCGGTGCGAATGCGAAATATGTACCTTTTGCTATATATGTACTGATCGCCGCCCCAGAGCGCATGCTATGTACGTACTTAATGAAAAATAAATAAATTTGGCCTGAGCCCTAAAAAGTCCGGCCTATCCCTTAAAATTTTCCCAGCGGCCTCAATCTCTCCAGCCCCTCATCTCCACTTGTTTTTCACTCTCCCCCAACCCTGAGAAATATTTTGAGTTCAAAACAAAAAAAACAAAAAAATTTTGCCTGACCCCTAAAAAGTTCAGCCTGACCCCTAAAATTTTCCCCGACCCCTCAATCTCTCCAGCCCCCCATCCCAACTAATTTTTCACTCTCACTTTTGAGTTCAAAATAAAAAAAATGGCCTGACCCCTAAAAAGTTTGTCTTGACCTCTAAACATTTTCCCGAGACCCCAATCTCTCCACCCCCCCCCCCCAAACTTTTTTTTTACTCTCTCACAAACATGAGAAATATTGTTAGTTCAAAAAATAAAATCGAAAAAAATTTGGCCCTACCCCTAAAATTTTGTCCAGACCCCTAAAAATTTCCCCGACCCCCAATCTCTTCTGTCCCCCCTCCATTTTTTTAATCTCCTACAGCCCTGAGAAATATTTTTAGTTCAAAAAATAAAAAAATAAAAAAATTTGGCCCGACCCATAAAAAGTTCGGCCTGACCCCTAAAATTTTCCCCGACCCCTCAATCTCTCCAGCCCCCCATCCCAACTAATTTTTCACTCTTCCCCAACCCTGAGAAATATTTTGAGTTCAAAATAAAAAAAATTAAAAATTGGCCTGACCACTAAAAAGTTCGGCGTGACTCCTAAAATTTTCCCCGATTCCTCAATCTCTCCAGCCCCCCCCCACACACTTTTTTTAAACTCTCCCACAACCCTGAGAAATATTTTAAGTTACATGTCGATGTTATTTAATATGTATAAAAATATTAGTGAAAACAATGGCGGAGCTTAATTACCTCTTTTCTTACTTTACTTATTGAGACATTATTTAACATGTATACCAATATTAGTAAAAACAATGGCAGAGCATAATTATTTCTCTTTTTTCTTTACTCATGTCGACGTTATTTAATATGTATACCAATATTAGGGAAAACTGGTGGAGCATTATTATTTTTATTCTTACTTTACTTATTGACATGTTATTTAACATGTATTCAAATATTAGTTAAAACAGTGGTGGAGCATAATTATTTCTCTTCTTTCTTTACTTATTGAGACGTTATTTAACATGTATACAAATATTAGTGAAAACAATGGCGGAGCATAATTATTTATCTTCTTACTTTACTTAATGTGAAGTTATTTTATATGTATAAAAATATTAGTGAAAACAATAGTGGAGCATAATTATTTCTCTTCTTTCTTTACTTATTGAGACGTTATTTAACATGTATACAAATATTAGTGAAAACAGTGGTGGAGCATAATTATTTCTCTTCTTTCTTTACTTATTAAGACGTTATTTAATATGTATACAAATATTAGTGAAAACAATGGCGGAGCATAATTATTTCTCTTCTTTCTTTACTTATGTCGACGTTATTTAATATGTATACAAATATCAATGAAAACAATGGCGGAGTATAATTATTGATTCTTTTAATTTCACTGATTGAGACATTATTTAATATGTATACAAATATTAGTGAAAACAATGGCGGAGCATAATTATGTATTACTTTAATTTCACTGATTGAGACATTATTACATATGTATACAAATATTAGTGAACACAATGGCGGAGCATAATTATTAATTCCTTTAATTTAACTGAGGTAGACGTTATTTAATATGTATACAAATATTAGTGAAAACAATGGCGGAGCATAATTATGTATTACTTTAATTTCACTGATTGAGACATTATTAAATATGTATACAAATATTTATGAATACAATGGTTGAGCATAAATATGTATCCCTTTAATTTCACTGATTGAGACATTATTACATATGTATGAACATTTTAGTGAAAACAATGGCGGAGCATAATTATTAATTCCTTTAATTTCAATGATTGAGACGTTATTTAATATGTATACAAATATCAGTGAAAACAATGGCGGAGCATAATTATTTATTCTTTTAATTTCACTGATTGAGACATTGTTAAATATGCATACAAATATTAGTGAAAACTATGGCGGAGCATTATTATGTATTCCTTTAGTTTAACTGATTGAGACATTATTAAATATGTATACAAATATTTGTTAAAAAAATGGCGGAGCATAATTATTCATTCCTTTAATTGCATTGATAGAGACATTATTAAATATGTATACAAATATTAGTGAAAACAATGGCGGTGCATAATTATTTATTCGTTTTATTTCACTGATTGAGACATTATTAAATATGTATACAAAAATTAGTGAAAACAATGGCGGAGCATAATTATTAATTCCTTTAATTTCATTGAGTGAGACATTATTAAATATGTATACAAATATTAGTGAAAACAATCGCGGAGCATACTTATTTATTCGTTCAGTTTCACTGATGTAGACGTTATTTTCTATGTATGCAAATATTAGTGAAAACAATGGTGGAGCATAATTATTGATTCTTTTAATTTCACTGATTGAGACATTATTAAATATGTATACAAATATTAGTGAAAACAATGGCGGAGCATAATTATTCATCCGTTTAATTTCACTGATTGAGACGTTATTTACTATGTATACAAATATTAGACGTTATTTAATATGTATGAAAACAATGGCGGAGCATAATTATTTATTCGTTTAATTTCACTGAATTTAGTCATCGATTTAGTACTTGCCATTATATGCTTAAGCTCGATTTTACAGCACCTGGTCACCATAAATCGTCACACATTTAGTACTGGCCAAGCTATGCATTGCTTAACTTCTTCTTTTTGACCGATAATAATGACAACAGAACGTTCTTAACATTGTATTGTTTTATTCCCGGACAACGCCAAATACAAGGAGGTGTACTAAATCGCTCTGTCTTATTCCCTTCCATTTTGTGAGGGCAATAGTCCGAAGAGAAATGAAAAAAAAAACAATAATAATGTGACGATGGCATAACAATAGATACAGACCTATCACTATGACGTCATATACCTATCAATGTGACGTCACGTGCACAAGATAACATTAAAAATCGTGATCACATTAAACGAAAAAATGGCTATTTTACCCCTTAAAATTAATCTTTTTTTCTAATTTTTAGATATTATTTTACTCGAGGTTATGGCGGTTAAAATAATACCTAATTTGGGGGTGTTTGTAAAGTATTTTTTTAAGTTTTAGCGAGACATACACACACACAGATTTTTGCCTTATATATATTGAGATGAGATAAGATGAGATTTATATACATTTTGAATGGGGTTAAACGTGACATCTAAGAAGTTTGTGATCTTACGTCCTATATATATATATATTTATTAAATTTCCGTTTTTGGGATTAGGAGTAGTTCTAACTATTAATAGGCCATCGCCCTCATATAGTCCTATATTCTTAGTTTTAATCACACTAGATTCAGTTGATTAATACAATATTTTTTTAAAAACCCTACTAATCAGTCATATTAGTAGAGCTTAATGAACTCATTTTTAATCAAATGAATCCGTAGAATCATTTTACCCATTGATCATTATTACAAATTAGTACTTTATTATGGCAGTTATAGATAGCTCCTATTTCTTAGTTGGTAATGTTCGTGAGTTATTTCTCGAACTTAAACGCTTTGTGGAATACCTCCTTTGTCATAGAAGGGTAATAACACATTATATCGAATTGAATCATAGCACGATTTGTTTTTCTCGATTTATTTAAAACAATTAATCGTACTGATCGTGTGTATGTATTAGTAAATATGTAACTATTCTGAAATACTCTTCTTAGTTGTTTTCAATATCATTTCATTGATTTGTCCTATTCCAGGTCTGGTTCGGTTTATTAACCTTACAGTAAGCTTGTGGTTACTCTATATTATACACCTATCTTTAGGTTTCAATTGATATTGAATTCATTTTAATTCAATTGATATACTGACGCTGATATGCACTTCACTCGTTATTGTTTTACTATCTTGATTTAATCGACAATATCTCAGTTGCTTGCTTTCTGTTGTTCTTCATAATAATCAACTGCGACCATACTGTGAAAAATGCTCGTTTTATTCGCTTTAATAAATAGCTTGTCCGAACGTCTAAACGTTTAGATGTTTCTATTTTTAAGTATGCGGCTTTTTTACGGAATTCTAAATTATTTATAATGTTTGACTTTGTCGTTTTCAAAGCCCTTCATTAGTTCAACATCGAAAGCTGTTTTAAAGCTCTTTAAACTCTATGTATTTTTAGAGATACCGTCCTATATATATATATATATATATATATATATATATGTTTTTTTATTATTTGATGTTTTTGACACGGTTTTTCTTTTCTTGTTAAAATGTCGCACTCATAGAAAATTAAAGATATATAACTCTGTATTTTTGTTGTTTAAGTGAATGACAAAAGGATCCGTTAAGAACTAGATCTTTTCAAAATGTATAAATACATAGTTACTTTAAGCTAACATTTTAGTCCTTGCTTATACATGCTCTCGAGTACGAAATGTAAGACCTATTTTAAGTTTAACTATTAATAGTATATATATATATATTTATATATATATATAACTATATATATATATATATCTATATATATATATATATTTTTATATATATATATAGTTATATATATATCTATATATATATATATATTTATATATATATATATATATATAACTATATAACTATATATATATATTATTTCAAAGTCGATGCTATTTGTTGAACAGCTGATTCGTTTTTCTACCATTATTTTCTTTAACAAAATTACGATTATATTTGCTGAGATAAGATAAATAAGATAGCGCATATAATTTTAATTATCAATCTTTCATCTTTAATTTTAACCTCAGCCTGAATGTGCACTAGCTTCATGCTTATTTTATAAATGTGTCCATATAAATATATAAGTTATTTTAATACACCTTCTATTAGTATATCCGCTATTTTAAACCATTCAACTAAATTCCTTAAATTAAGTAAAATATAATATAATAAATTAAGTAAACCTATTGGATCACGACATTTATTCTCATAAATATATGACTTCATCCTTCTTAACCACAACCCTTCCAAAACAGCTCTTTTATGTTTTAAAGATAATTACTTCTCTTTCAGCGCTAACAATCTAAATCATAGCGCATCTCCCTCTCTGAAATTAGTTTAGCATTGTTTCAATAACCGATATACATTTTTCATTAGTTTTATTTTATCCTAAATAAATATGCTACATTTATGCAGGTATGCACTATCATATAATTTACTTCGCTGTATACATGATATTATTATTCGTTAAATTAAATGTTCTATCTATTATACAATCTTTTAATTATTTACTTACAGAAACAATTTGCTAATGTGATTTCTTTTATTTATTACTACTCATTCACTTTTAAATTTCTTCCTTAAAACTATATTTTTAAAATTAAGACACTTTCAAATAAGTTTATTATTGTAAATTTACCCTACTATTCTTTTCGAATTTCATTTATTTCTTTATCTATATAAACATTACTTAGATTACTACAGACTACCTGAAGATTTTAATGTTCAATTTACAATGCATTATCTTTTAAAACTCCTTAACCATAAAAATATTTTCAATTTCTCCAACTTAACCTACTTTCCTCTTTTCTCCTTAAATGTATTAAAGGTATCCATGTCTATTCCCCCAAAACCGCTGAACTTCACAATCTATGTTAACTTTACATCTCATTCTTTTACTCACACGGCCCTCATATCCACACCTCGCCCTTATTCATATTTTAGTGATGTTTTCCGATCCTTCCAAACCCTTCTCCTTCTTCTTACATACTATATTTTTGTTTGCTTTCTTGTTTCCGTTATCTTTTAAAATCTTATTTATTTTACCCTTTTTCTTTTTTCTATTTTTCTTTTATTATTTTTTTGTTGCTTTATTTTACTCTTCACATGTCCATATGTTAATGACTATACTACCATTAATGCATTTCCCCCCTCAGTCCAGGTGTCTTTGTACACTTTTAGATATTTTGATTTTTTGCGTTTTTTACAAATCAAACAACGTTTTACTCATTGATCTAAGTACTATTACCCTAAGACCGGAATTTTTAAGAATTGGATTGTGGATTAACTTTAATTTCCTCGGATTGGCTAAAATTACTACTTTTGCATTTTTTATATTCTGCACCACAGTAAATCTTACTGACATATCTGTCCTAATATTCCTCTGATGTATTTTTCTTAATGCATGGCTATTCAAAAATGTGGTATTAATCACATCTTTGAATAGACATGCATTAAGAAAGATACATTTTTTGTATATACCCCTTGTTTTGAACAAATTGATAATTTAATAAATATTGCATCATGTCCAATTTTTATTCTTATAACTTTCTCAGTTACCGCGTAAAGCGGCTTACTATATTCGAGAGTAACGTCAAGGCTTATATTATTTAGCAACTACAACGAAGTCTAGGGACGAAAGCCCACTCCTTTCCCAGAATCACCCAACTTACACTTTACCATTTTTAACTTCATAAGGATGAGTGTTTAACAAGTTTGCATCAAATATCATTACTTGAGTCTTTATTTTGACTCGACGAGGAATTGAACCCAGCGGTACTTATTAGCGAATGTTCTAACTATCATGCCTAATATGACGGTTATATATATATATATATATATATATATATATATATATATATATATATATATATATATATATATATATATATAAGTGCAGATTAGTCGTCCGAGGCTATAGCAATGCGATGTGGTTGCCGTAAGATAGAAAAGTGAAACGAAATAAACGCAGGGAGAAAGTGAAACTCAAAACGATTTATTAATAATTTCACAAAAACTGATTAAATACCAAATAGTAAATACTGTCCGGTAAGTAACAGGTAGGCAAAGGGTAATCTTAAATTTTCGAAAGAAAAACTTTCATTATCAGAAGACAACAACAAAAGACCGAATCGGTAAAGAAAAACGGGAAAAACCGGTGTCAGATCAACGACATACCGCAGAAAACAATTTGTAGTAGGAACGCAGAAAATGTCAAAATTACATTAAGCAATCACATAACTAAAGTTAAAATACTATAAACATTTGTTTAATAATATACTAATTTTTTTTATAATTTTATTATGTTTAATTTTATATGATTCATTAATTAATTCTTTTCTTTTTTTCTTTTTTTCTTTCCTCTTTTATTCTCTTTATTCAATTCAAATTTAAATTTACGTATGTTATTGTCAAGGGGAGATAACTCATTTAAAAATATATCTTGAAATGAGAAATGAGTCATTTAACTTATTTAACTTATTTAAAAATACATCTAGAAATGAGATTTGAAATATATATATATATATATATATATATATATATATATATATATACATATATGGTAATCCAGGTAGGGTAAAAATCCACAGGGTAGAAATCCAAAAGGGAATCAAACCGGGCTTATAAAAGAGTGCTCAATAAAAATATAGAGCTGTATTGTGAATGCTTTTATTCAAACATGTACAAGGTCTGCTACACTGGCATGTCGATGTTATCGATCTACAGCTCTCAAGAGCTGAGGTCTCATCAGGCAGAGAATTATTTTATGATCCAACCTGGTCGCTGAATTCCAGGAAGAATGAAGTCAAACAAAGAAGAAGAGGAGAAAGAAATAAAGGTCATGTGACCGATTTTAAAATACAATACAATTACCCCCCCCCCTTTTGAATAAATACTATAACATGTACAAGTAGAACTTTTAGAGATATATGTATAGGTGAATTTTGTGGACATATGTATATGCATATGTATGAAAATATAAAATTTATAACAATTTGTGTGTGTATGTTTACGCTTGTGTACTTGTGTCGATACGTATACATATGTGCACATACATGTGTATCAGTGTGTTCGTGTATATGTGTATTGATATAGGTGCATGTATGAATGTCTATGTATACATGTGCATATATGCATTTATATGTATGCACAGGTACGTGTATGCGTTCAACATCCAGCTCACAAAATCCCACAAAAGTAATCCACATATTACCAAAATCAATTTTTAAATAATTATATACTGATCACTTTAATCAAAATTACTGACCCCCACAATTTCTAATCCCCCCTTCATAGACCATAACCTGCGTTAACAACTTTAACTAGAACATCTTACCACTAATATTATAACAGGTGTTAACCCCACCATTAGTAATAGGATTACAACGAATAATAAAATGTATCTATACCACTGAAATTTATCCATATATGACTTCCATTAAAAATAAAAGCAATTACCAATATGTTTTATTAATCAATCACTAACTATTACTTATAATCGAAATACATTTATTTATACTCCAAAATAATTAAAACTAAATATAATAGTATAATCCATCAATATCAATGTCATAAACGTATATACGATCCTTACCAAGAATAATTCCCAATATATTTTAACTCATTATTATCTAGAACTAAATCTACTAATATTACTGCCACTAATCCATATATGAATCTTACTAAAAAATAAAGATAATTACCACTATGTTTTATTAATTAACTGATAAATACTATTTAAAATACATTTAACTATCCATCAAAATAATTAAAATTAAATGCGAATTGATCAAAATATAACAGCATAATTTATTAATATTAAGGTCATAAATCAATCACTACTAATAATTTAAACTAAAATATTCCCGTAAGCTTTTTGTCATGTAATTGTTATATGTCTGCATTGAAATAAATTGAGACAATGCCATATACAGGAAGCAGACACGATACCTTTCTTAAACGGCTACACACATAAATCTTGACACCTCCCCTCCTTCTCTTTCTTTATCTTCTCTTTCTCTCTTGTTTCATCTCCCCCGACCCCCCCTTTATCCAACCCAGCGCTGGATAAAAATAAATATGAATTTAACTCGAATCTTACATTAACCATTCTCAGCCCGCAACAAATCCTAAATGGCTATAGACATCCACCCCTAACCTCCCTCTACCCCTCTCCCATTTCCCTTTCTTTTTCTTTTCCTTAACCCCCCCTACCCTATCTAAGCGTTGGATAAAAATAAAGATAAAAATATAAATAGCTGTAAATTAAACTTTTCTAACGGCAAATATATTTGTCTTCCTTTTCTTTTTCTTCTCTTTTTCTTTTCCTCGTCCCCCCACCCCTCTTTCTACCCCAGCTCAGCGTTGGATATAAAAATAAAAAAATGAAAATATTAATTTCTAACGGCAATCATATTTTTAAAATCGGTCACATGACCTTTATTTCTTTCTCCTCTTCTTCTTTGCTTGACTTCATTCTTCCTGGAATTCAGCGACCAGGTTGGATCATAAAATAATTCTCTGCCTGATGAGACCTCAGCTCTTGAGAGCTGTAGATCGATAGCATCGACATGTCAGTGTAGCAGACCTTGTACATGTTTGAATAAAAGCATTCACTATATATATATATATATATATATATATATATATATATATATATGTTCGGAGAGCAATGCGTTTTAGTAACTTCTTTGTACTTTCGATAAATGTGTCTTTTGTACATTTATTACTATTATTTTCACATTTTTACACAATTTGTAAATCTACTAGAACGACACGTGCTCACCCAGTTAACGGTCACTCCTATGTGTTACTCTCACGCATCGGCTATGATTCTCTTGTAACAGTCCGTAAGGTTCTTTTATCTGTTTTCATTCGACATTTGTAGTGGCATATCCATGGAAACAAGGTGAAAACACTTTCCGCAAGCACCAATTAAATTATGTGCCAGATAAATTAATGTTTTCAGTCAACTAAGTTCAACTTTTATTTTGTGACATTTGTTGACATGAGGTGCTTCGCATGTAGATTAAAAAAGGCTTCTCTTCATAGGTGCAGGTTTTCATGGTGGTCTCTGATTTGCATAAGTGGATATCATCTGATATAAATGAAGAGGTCAGCTGGAAAACAGGGGGAAGTGATTTGGATTGGAGAAAGAGAAAGGCAGAGAGAAGGTGGGTTGCACGAAATTTGGTTGAAAATTGAATTACAGTCAACACTTTTTTATTTATTTATTTTTCTGGCACAGTTAGTTAACAAATTGTTTACGTAAAAATGCTCTGTCATTCATCGAGCTTTCATATTCAATAGTTTTAGTCAATTTATAAAAAGTGAACACACACATATATTTATATGTATTTCCCCCCCCCCTCTCTCTCTCTCTCTCTCTCTCTCTCTCATTCTCTCTCTCTATATATATTTATATAGAGAGAGAGAGAAAGAGAGAAAGAGAGAGAGAAAGAGAGAGACAGATGGAAAGATATGTGTGTCCGGCCGTCATTCGTGTTTCGATGTTCGGCGTAAAAACACTTGCTATTTCTATTTACATTAATAAGTCGTAGACGACGAAACAGCTGTATACACCCATACACACGCCCATATATATATATATATATATATATATATATATATATATATATATATATATATATATATATATATGCCCATTTTATATAGATTAATTTCTCTGGTAAAGGAAGTAATGGTGTCCACTGACGTGAATCAATACTCTTTTGTAAAGAATTTTTTTTTTGGTTAGCGAACACGTGGTAAAAAATATATGTAAACAGATAGAGTATAGGTAATTCTGAAATGTGAAATTGATAGTGGCTAAGTTTGTTCGCGCGATGGATTACACAATTGACTGCTGACCGTATTTCAATGTGACTGGGATTTCGGGTTTCGACTCTCGGCGGTTGTACACTTGGTTTCTCTTTTTAAAATGCATTAATTAATATACGAGATTATCGAACAAAGTGTGTATTCTTATCAGATCTATTTCAGTAATTTATTACAAACTACCGCTTACGAAAGGTTGGAAGCTCCAACGCCAACGTATCTATGGAAAATAAGCAACTTGTGTTCAATTATTCGTATGTTATCGTTTACCACGGGTTTCATGCTTAGGTATTAACTAAATACAAAAGTGTTGCTATATCGTAAATCAGACTCATCAAATCAAACGTCTTCCATAATGAGGAAGGCATCCTACTTGGCACCCCTTGAGTACGTGTTGCCCATACTCAACGGCAATGAGTTCGACAATGTATTTTTTCTGTTCGGTTTACCTATGGTTTTTTTTTTATTCCTATGAGGCTCACACTCCTAGGATTTCCTTTCCTTTTCTAGAATGGGGTGTGTCTATTGCTAATCTCCGACCGAGAAATACTGACGGGGCTGCTCAGTCATTTTGTTGTTGGCCAGAGTACACTTCTATTTGCCGGCTTTTCAAAACATCACCTGACTTTTCTCAAACTTCCCACAGAGGAGGTAAATAGACATAATCAGGAAAAATATCAAGGAAACGAATACAACAAAAGGAAAAAAACAAAATACAACTAATCGCCATATCATACGTCGAGTCGTATCTTACTTTAAATGTTACCTCATCTGTTTTCTCTATTGATTCTAGCATCTCTTTGTTCCCATGCGAAGATTTATAATGAAAACTGATGTATACAAAGAGAACAACAGACACATAGTAGATAGTCCTCGTTGTATCAGGATAGAACTAATACAAAGTTAATAAACATCCTACAGCTATCTATATCTATACCAAAGCTGAGTTATTCAACGTGTCTTTCCTTAATACTATATTCTATATACTTGAATATCACTAAACCCATCTTAATATATTCCTCGGTTTTAGAAATGGCCTTTCTTTGAAAAATGCTTCCAGTGTTATTAGTCTATTAAGACGTAATTTTCAATAAACTCACAAAGTAACTCTTACTGTTTCAGTCTATCGCTCTCCCCCTCTTTTACTCTATTGTGTTTGACTCACGCTCTTATTTAATACAGCTTCTTTAACCTTTGTTTCGGTTTCCCTCTCTTACTGTCTCTGTGTTTAATTAAGGTAACAAGCTCAAGAGAAAGATAACGATTGGGATTCATTTTGGATGTTGTTTTTTTATTAAAAAACATGTAACTCAATTTAATACTCCCTATTTCCTGATTCTAACAATTAAACTCTAGCAAAAAGATGACACGAGTGTCGTGTTTTTCATGTGGTTTCATATATTAAGTCATTCATCTGCTTTTTTATCTATCTAAAGAATACGTTGGCATCTTCTCTCACTCAACTTTTGAAAACGAGAATATCACTGCCAATACGCATGCATTCAAAATAAGGGGCATAATTCATCCACACTCGATGCAATTTATCTGTTGAAATGACTGATAATTTTATAAACTAAACATTTAGAAAATGATATGGTAATTTGAAAATTATTTTAAAGGAATTCAGTAACACAAACATTATACTACGCTGAGAGTAAAATAGACATGCAAGAAGTAAGTAAGCAGCATTATATAAAAATGAAATCATCAAATATTCTCACATTCTTTAAAGATAATGAAATTTCAATAATTACAGAAATGGTTTACTTTCTATGAAGCCACGCGAGTATAATAGCATTTTCATCAGTGATCATGCGTATTAAATATGCATAAACGATTGTGTCCGGGGTAGGTATATCTGCTTATGACACCGTGCTATATTCTATACATTTGTCCCAAACTAACGCACACACGCATAATCCAATTGGTGAATACTCAAAAAATGACCTCCAATCTGTAGTAAACTACAGACTTAATTGGATGGCAACATTTAATCCTACTAAGACATTTTTTTTCTTTAACAATTATAAGAAAATTTATCAACCACTAATTGTGATAGCTAATAGTATCCTACTTGAGAATCCATCATAAAAATTCCTTGGCTTAACATTCCAAGGTTATGAAACGAACATGGGCTCCCTCTACCGTGCTAGGAATATATATATATATATATATATATATATATATATATATATATATATATATATATATATATAAATAAATGTTTTGAGGTACAAAATTTATAGATAACTTTAAAAAAAATACGCGGAAATCTCTCTAAGGCCCTTTCGACTATCATCTTATCAGGAGAAAATCGATAGTTTCAATTAATAATAACTTCGAAAGAAAGAGCAAATGGGGAAATTGAGTGTGCCAAAATTAACGTTGAAGCGATTAAAATTCAATTTAATTATTTCGTTAAAAGTCGATTAAAAGGCACTACGTTAGGGGATAAAAAAAAAAAAAAAAAAAAAAAAAAAAATTGGGAAGGAGTTCAAAGTTCCCCAAAGAGATTCAGCGATCTTACAAATTCCTTCTGCCGGCACAAGGAAGGTTTTCGCATAGCAATAGAGACAGATTCCAATATTTTCAAATGGTTCTTGGAATCTGCTCGATGCAAGACCTCAAAACGGTCTATTTTATAGCCACTGGCACAGCTAGGGTTTTCAACCAAATGCTGGCCAATAGCAGAGTCCAAAGAATTAGAGGAGGGGTAGCACAAGGACCCTACCCTTCCTTGACGTATTTTCGATGGAATGTGCTGGTTTATGCGAGTCTGCAAATGCAAGGAAGTGCGCCCTATATAGCCAGCATCACATTGGCATTTAAATTGGTATACAATATTACTATAATGTGTATAGGGCACACTATCCTTGCGAAAGGAAGGAAAAGCAGGTCTTGTAGCATAAACTAATCGTAAGGAAACAGAGTAGAAGCAATTGCTAATGCTATCAACAATCTGTTTACCTAGTTTAATACTATTTCCCCCTATCCAAGGTAATTTTAAATAAATGGGGCATTTTACAGGCCCAAATATTTTAGGGGATTTAAAATCAGCAACCTTTTTATTAATACAATCATTGATAAGGTCCTCGGGATAACCATTATCAATGAATATATCCCTGATCCTATTAAGTTCACATTCTAATTTATTTGGAGAACAAATAACGAGAGCTCTATGTACCAAAGTATAAATTAAGCCTACCTTTCTAGACTTAGGCACAAAAGAAGACCAGTTTACATACAGGCCCGTAAAAGTAGGTTTCCTGTAGATGGAAGTGAGAAAGCCACCCCTTGAACGTTCAACAAGAACATCCAAGAAGGGAAGACAATTATCCTTTTCACTTTCCATCGTAAACTTTAGAGCCTCATGAATAGAGTTTAACTTATGAAAGAATGCCAATGCTCCACTCTGTGAAGAAAACATCGCAAAAGTGTCATCCACATATCTAACATAAGTAGTGGGCATCTTTACAGACCTAAATAAAACGGATTCGTAATATCCGACGAAGATATCAGCTAAAGTGGGGGCCAATGGACTACCCATTGAGACCCCATCAACCTGACTATACATAATATTATCGAAGCTGAACTCGACTGATTTAGTACAAAGAAGTATCAATTCTATGAAGATCTCCCTAGGGAAACAAGGGGCAGTCAGGCAACCTTCATAGAGAGCGTCGGTACAAATAGTTATAGTCTCATCTAAATGTACATTAGTAAAGAGACTAGAGACATCAAAAGAGCACATATATGATGTCTCAGAATCCGGATCTAACCCACGTAGAACTTCAGTAAACCGATAGGAATCAGGGATGCAGTGCGTCGTGTATAGATCACGCACAGGTTGCAGGATTACTAGGAGCCACTGAGCCAAAGAATGTTGGGCGGACCCTATCATAGATAATATAGGTCTAAGTGGCACCCCCTCCTTGTGTATTTTTGGAAGACCATATAATCTAGGTCGCAATGACCCAGAGGGTCTGATCCTATCATAGACCTCTTTCGGAAAAACCTTCTTTTTAAATAAAGAAAGAAGACGCTTCTGCATCTTGATCTCGTTCTTACAAGTATTATCTGCTGACTCGACAGGACCAAGTCTACAGAATTTAGTAGTGTCGTTAAGAATAGATAACATTTTTTTAACGTAGTCACTACGATCCAATACACCAACTCCAGCACCTTTGTCTGGTTTACAAATGTAAATGTCCTCATTAGATTTTAACGCTTTTATGGTTTGAAATTGCGTTTTATTCCAAATAAAGTCACTGTGATCAATGGACGCGTTACTGTATTGGTGTGCCAAGTCAACCAACCTAGATTTCATTCTAGAAACATTATCTAAAGAACTAGGAGAGTGATGTCTAATTTGAGAAAACAAAACCTCGAAAGAAGCGAGGGTTTTCTCTTTGTTAATGTGGGTAGGGGGAATACAAAAATCTAACCCCTTAGACAAAACTTTAATTTCGATATCTGTTAGTACAGTGTTCGAAAAATTAAATATATGTTTGCTACCATTATTTATTTCACAACCATAACGTCTTCGAACAAGAACGGCAAGTTGTTTATTATATTTTATAGAAGCATGTTGCTTGGCAAATTCATCACCAATAGACAGATATTTGCAGAAACGGAAGAAATCAAAAAAAGACAAGAAGCCTTTAACTGCAAACCAGAGACGATGACGAATACTAATAAGATATTCACGCTTTTCAGACAACTTATTAATGTCATCACGCATAAAAGCACGTTCCATAGAAAAACTGGGTCTAACTTTAGACGCAGCAATACGTTTTGAAATATAAAGAGGAGCCACATCCTGTTTAAGACAAGAATGTAAAAAGGCGACAGAAAGGTTAATAGATCTAATTCTGCTCTTTAATCGTATGATATTATTTAATTGAATTATTTGGTGGTGACTATATATATATATATTCCTATACATATATAATAGTTATATATATATATATGTATATGTATATATATATATATATATATATATATATATATATAGATATATATAGGTATGTAAAATGTAGATTTGTCCATATATTTTTACTAGAAAGTAAAAACTATTCAACTTTTAATGATTGTAAACATTTAAAAACATAGCGTATATAAATAAATAATATTACGCTAAATTCCGGTGATAAAATATTTATTCATTTCATATATTTTTTGAAATCCAAAATGTACGGTGCAATTTGACGGTACGTTTTGCACTTTGATTAAAACCAACAATGTACATAGACACATATTACTTCATGGTCAAGGAATATATCACTGTGTGTATGTGTATTCAAAGTAGCATATATATATATATATATATATATATATATATATATATATATATATATATATATATATATATATATGTATGGGTGTGTGTATGAGTGGGTGCGATGTAGAGTATGTATATATGTCTACATACGAAGAATGGGTTGTAAAATATGTATATGAATACGTACACACGAACAATGAGGATATAACTATTTTACTGTATCGGTAAGTTTTAATATTACATTGGAAGCCTAATAGTTTTGGATCAATCCATATTTATAGAATGTTTTTCTATATTTTAACATATTACTTTCAGTATGTTTTTTTAAAAAAACTTGTATTTCTATGTTTGTGGGTGCGTATGTGTGTGGGTGAGTATGTACGGAGATTCAAAGTATACCTATAACAATGTTTTAGTATACCTATCTGTATGTTTTTAAATTAGGAGGGTAATATACCCATGTTTCATTTATTTGCTAAATTTTTTCTTTAATTTATATTTTAGTAGATTTAGTTCTTTACCTAATGTTGGCTCAATCGCAGGGCCAGAATCCGATATCAGCCGAATCATATTAAATCGACTATATCGATGTTTCATGTTAACGCAATCTTCAGTGCAGGAAGCTAATTCTCAACAGTCGGCGGCGCGAACCCTGATCACAAATCGCCACTGATCTGTAGTCAAGAGTCTTAACCCCTCGGCCATTGACAATTAGGTTATGATTAGGGAGGAATTTAACTTTGTTAATAGCGTGAATCGGCGGCTAAATTTATATATATATATATAATATATATATATATATATATATATATATATATTTATATATGTATATATATATATATATACATATATAAATATATTGTGTTTCTTATTTGTTGGCGTATACTAAGAATACCGTTTCCTAAAATGCCTTGTAAAATGTGTGTATATATATATATATATATATATATATTGATTTATATATATATATTGATATATATATATATATATATATATTGATATATATATATATATATTGATATATATATATATATTGATATATATATATATATATATATATATATATATATATATATATATAGGTATGTGTTTGCGTTTGAATTTGTTTATCTATGCGTTTTCTCACTTCTATTTGTATGCGAACGAGTGTGTGGTCTCACAAGGACTTAACGAGACAGAGTGTCTGATTGATCTACTGGTTGAAGATATAACGTAACTAGAACACTCTATCACTCTATACCTGATTGAGTTGATATGAGTGTACGAATATGCATGTTTCTACACACAAGTGCACATGAGTGTAGATATGAAGTTGTGTGTGGATATCTTGACACATAACTGTTTACACCTTGCCTCTGCCACTATGTCACGGGCTTCTTCAACCAAAACGATTTGGGAGTATATAATTTATCTATTGTTCTCAGTTTTATCAATATACCCTGCAGATGTTGGACTTTCAATAAAGTCGCTACTGAAACATGTATACA
>OY744526.1:91289651-91342151 GCA_963556195.1 Sepiola atlantica
GTAATACCTTAACACTTTCACTGATCCTAACAGGCAAGCCTTTTGCAGAACTGGAAAAATAAATTGTCTCGTCAATCTGTGTTAGCTAGTTACGCTGGCTTTTCGTTATTGTTCCAAGAGTTCCAATTACAACGTGTTCACCTTTACTTTTTAAATTTCTATAGTCTTACTAATTCCGATTTTAAATCTTGATACTTATTATTTTTGTTTTTGTTTATTTTCCTGTATTCTGGTATCGAAGGGGCAGGCTATATCAATGATTAAGCAAGTTCTCCTGTGTTTGTTTAGAAAGATTAAGTTGGGTGTTGTATGTTCAAGAACCTTATCAGTCAGTATGTGCATGCTCCAAAGGAGTTTGACATTGTTATTCTCATGTATCACTTCTCCTTGTGCTCCAATTCATGAAGTTAGCATATACCACAGTGTAGAACCTGAGCGACTTTGTCGGGTCTCCATTTTTTATACTGATGTTGTGATAGCATTGGGAATTCAGCTCCAATATGCGCTAAGGTATCCTCCCTTTCATTACACAATCAGCATATCGGTGATTATGCAGTTTTGTCAATGTAATATTTAATAGACCGAGTGCGGGTGACTTGTTCCTGTAGACATTAAGATTCTCTCAGTAGATCTTTTGAGCACAGCATTGCCTAACCAACTCCAGCTGCCATCATCTCTACATGCAATATTTTTAAAGAATACATTGTGTAGTTTCTTTACAAATAATTTAACCCTCTCTCTTGTAAACTTTGATTCTTTTTCACCCAAATGCTTAGTATTTTTTCTCTTTTCACTCCACGAAGAATAATCTCATTACTCTCAGAAATATATTTATATATTTTTTCTATATTCACAACATCTTCAACACTAAGTAGACTTCGACCAACCACTTTTCTAGGTAGATACAATCGATCTACATCTCCTTTCTATGCAAAATCTCCATAAATTGTAAGTTTTTTTTGTGTCTTGGTATCCAAACATTTTAGTTTATCTACATTTCAGTCAAGTATGCCGGCATTATATCGAATGATAGCTATTGCTCTGGCATTGATAGCATAGACTGTGTTTTGACTGTGGAGGTGTGATTTAAGAATACTCCTTACTCTTCTGTTGTGCCTATTATTATTATCATTATTATTATCATCATTATTATTATCATCATTATTATTATCATCATTATTATTATTATTATTATTATTATTATTATTATTATTATTATTATTATTATTATTATTATTATTATTATTATTATTTGTACTCACTGGTTGTTCTCACACAGGTTATCATCAGTGATTCCTTACCGACAAAACCGGTTGTATTCCCTGGAGTCTGAGTGACAACAAGCCTGCCAAGTTTTTCAGTATTCTCACCTCTTTTCGATAGCCACCGCAAATAATTTTGCAGTATCACAACAGCCGTCTATCATTGATTTATTGCTGGTAATGACCATTGGGCTTCTATGAGATTTGGGTGGCTATAAGCCTTCCCAAGGTCTTATCACTTCTCCACTTCCAGTGGAGGTCTGGTTTGTGCTCTGCATTGCGTAAAGTTCATAAAATTAAAAAATAAAATCAATTAAATTATTAAGCCAAATTTAGCGTTTACGATATTTTTTAAAACAACTTTTCGCCTTCTTAATTAGTATATTGTACTTAACCACACTCACATGAATTGCTACATCCGGCCTCTTCCTTCCCCTGTCACTTTTATTAAACTCTAAAAACATGAACAAATCAAAATCCGAGGATACGAAGGGAGTGCTTATAATAGGTCATTATATTTACCTCTGAACTGAAGACATTAACACTGTTGGCTAAAGTATAATTTTTAATTTGATGATGTGACCTTTTAGGTTTTAATTTTTGTTTTTTTCTTATGTTTTTCAATATGAACAACTACATGAAAATACAGACTTTTCGCCTAAGGAGAACTTAGTTTTTAATAACTACAGATCGAAACATCGTCACGCCAGTGTCGCGTCTGTACATTTCTGTATAACTATATATATATATATATATATATATATATATATATATATATATATATATAGAGAGAGAGAGAGAGAGAGAGAGAGAAAGAGGGGGAGAAAGGGAGAGAGAGCGAGAGAGGATACGAGATAGATAGCTCTTGGTTACTGAAATATAGCAACAATACTGTCTATTTCTATCTCCATATATCTCTCCCTATCTATCTATCTCCATATATATATATATATATATATATATATATATATATATATATATATAGAGAGAGAGAGAGAGAGAGAGAAGGCTAACTACATAGTTACGCATGTTTAAATACATATATAAATTAAATACTTCAATTGTAGTGAATACTTGTTTGTTAAATTTAATTCTTTCAGTAAAATCTATTTATCTTTTTAACCGCTATTATTTAAGACATTACGGCATCAAATTTCGGACGTTGTTATGCAGATCAAAATAATATTTATTTATAGCATCTGAAAACTGATAAATGTCAATATTTCAAATATTCATGAAACAAAGGTATTAGAACCAGTATGACAGACACCGTAAACGAGATAATAACAAACTATTGTATGAAGGAACGTTTCATTTGACGATCTAAAATAGATTCCTAAAGATCGTCGGATGATGATAAGAAATGCTCAAATTGTAGCCAATCAATAATTGAATACAATGACGAATATTTACGAACTGTACCTTCGCAAGATAACCACAAATAAAAGTGAGTTTGGAGAAATACACACTTTTTATAAGGGATCATATCTTTTAACGGACAGGAATTTAGAGACTCAAGAATGTTTTAACTCTAAAATAGTTTGCAAATGGACATGTGTTACTAAACTTCTGAAGCAAAACAATTAAGATATACATCATAAGCGTGAATATTGAGTCATAACATTTATTCAAATTGACTTTTCTAGTATAATTCTCATGTGGAAATATCATTTGAGACGCGATTATCCGGATATATGAACCAAAAGAATGGGTTTTATATGCTGCAGATGTTACTGTGGAAGAAGATTGCATGTTGATTTGGACTGTAATTGTACAGCTAAGCATCATTAGATCATGTTATAGTTGATAAAGAAGCTTGACTAAAGAGTACTAGCTGTCATCGACAATAACATGTTTGAATGATGCGTGTGTCAATCTCGAGTTTTTCAATGTTCTTTTGTCTATTTATCTACGACAATGGTCATTCTTCGACTTGTAGTAAGGAGAAAAGTGTAATATCAGTTTTGATACTACATCTTTTCTCTCATTGAAAAGGGAAAACTGTCTATACTGACGCAATTTTTATTTTTCCTCATCTACAGAGCCCTTTTTTCAGGATGTTGTCTCATTCTGCTCTCGTGCGGAGGCAAGTAAATATAGACACTGCTTATTCACATATACAACTTTTACAGTTGATTTTCATTTTAACATGGCCCCATCAAGTTCTAATCTAAATCTGATTGACAATATGTTTAGTTATTGAGATGAAATTATATGGAAGTAAAAAAAACAATATGACATCAATACTCTCTTATAGGGCGTAATTATAATCCATATTTCGAAAATTGAACCGGTTGAAGCAACATTTTAAAATCCATTACTAATTGATTTCTTACTCTTATTAAGATAATGAATCACAATGTACATGTACAAATAGTCAATACTTGTCATGTATGTTATCTTTTTTATTTGTATTCTTAGATGGCTTGATCAATTCTCGATTTTCCTTTTTCTCTTATGCGACAATCTCGAACTATCACAGACTTGGTCCGGTTGAAGACCAGTTTTCCAGCGATATTTGTGCAGAGTGTCTGTCCATCGGCTATCCTTTCGGTCACGTCCCGGCAACTTCTAATGTAAAGACAAGTTTTTCCACGGTGTCGTTGTTCTACAGTGATAATTCCTCATCTTGCCCTCGATCGGTGCAATGCTGTACCGCCTCCAGATGTCATAATTGCAGACGTGGTTGAGCAGTGTAATTCCTGACATACAGTAGATCATGCTGATTTCCATAACGGCGAATCTTCGTTCCGCTGTCCCCGTTATCGGTAAGCACTCAGAGCTGTACACAATTGCGGGTTTCACAAAAGTTCGGTAGATCTTAAACTTTAAACGGTAGCTGATTCGTCGATCACAGAGGATAACACTTCTCGATTACTTTGCCATTTAAAGCAAATTATTGAAAAACGTAATGAGTTTCATCTGTCTTAGATTCGTCTTGTTATTCTCTTCTGTTCCTTCGAGTTGTATTTTATCTTTACGCCAAGCTCATTTTTAACTTAGAACACACTCCGAGTTATTTGTTTTTTTTTTGTTTTCCACACGCCCGGGCATTTCTTAATATACCAGACGTTATCCACAAAGCGAGGTGCGTATAGTGCCAATATTTCATTTGATTCTGATTTATTTTAGTTTTTCCCAGATGTATGGAGCTTTTACAGGTTTCATATAACTGATTTATTCTATTGAAGTGACCATCTTCTATTGTGCCATATAAATCTAGGAAATGCCAGGAATTAGAAATGTCTGGTTGGCTGAGAATGGAAAAGTCTAAATTTTGCCAGATTATTGTTTTGTCGTGTTGATTATGAACATGTCTGGTCTTCTAACTTGGGTGAGTTTCTCATTCTTTTTCTTCTTATATTTTCGTTATGTTTTAATTATTCAATGTTAAATAATCGTGATGTAGAAGAGTTATTCATTTGATTTCATTGTATATGAATATATTAATCCGGGCGTCCTTAGTGTGGCTAAGCATAAAGAGTGATTTAAGTTGAGATTCGAAACCAGATATAACCCATAAACCACATAGAATACTACAAAATTAAGAGAATTAATAATGTAATTATATTTGTTTACATTACTGGTTAAGAACCTATAATCATGATGACAAAGTACTGTTTTACGCTAAGTAAATACTTCCCATAATAGAGAGCTAAAATGGTATGCAGTAAAAGAAGATAGTATGAGACAGCATTCTATTTCAGTCATTAATTATATCATATATATCATACACACACACACACACATATATATATATATATATATATATATATATATATATATATATATATATATGTATATATATATGTATATATATATGTATGTATATAATGTGAGCGCAATTTATATGAGGCACTTAAGGAATGCAGAATCCACTGAAAGATTAATGTTTTTCGACATTTCCAGATCTGCCTGACGTCAATCTTCACGCTGTGTGGCGCCACTGTCTCGTTTTTCTAGTTAAATATTTACCCAGAGATGACGAATATAAATGCGTGGTGTTTAATGCGCAGAATATACTGAAGTTTATCAAGTTTATTTTATTAATATCTTAGAGGTAAACACATTACAATTGACTACAAATGTTTAAAATTAACCTCTCATAGTAGTCAGTGTATAGTATGTTATGCATTAAGGTGGTTGTTTTTGTTGGTGTTATTATTTGCGTGGATGATATTTTTAAACAAGTTATTTTGTCCGCGGGGATAGAAATAAGCAAATATTATAACAAAAGAAAAAATGAAACGCACACACGCTCTCTCTCTCTCTTGGTTGTATTCTTCGCTCTGCGGACTAAATAATCAGTAGCTCAGTAATAGTATCTGTGTAAATAATAGCATCGGTAAAACGCTGGTTAGCTAATTAATTAATTACTTAATTATTTAGTTGTTTCTAACGTATCAATAATAGTAATAGACGGGACAGACAATTGATTCTATTGCTATTTTAAAACAATATATTCCGACTACTCTTGATACTCAGCCATCGATATGCAAATAATAAAAAAGACGGCCGAAATTAAACCAAATGGAAAAAATGTCTCCGAACCGTGTGCAAAAACATACCCCACCACTCTCCGTAAAATTCAATCCTCAAATAGGTGTCTCTCCTGTGTGGTCATTTGTAGGATATGCGCACAAAGCTAGACCCGTTATTTTTCTATGGCATCGACGCGAAGAAAATCACTTATTTGTTCTATTTTTTCACCACTCACATATAACTTTTCTCTAAATTGTAATGTGTATTATTTGAATGTACTTAGTTCTGTGTATGATTTAAATGCACTTAATTCTGGATATCTATCTATATGTACTGTTTTATTGCCTGTCTATTGATTTCATACTCAAGTAATTCCTGAACTCAAGTAATTCCTGAACACTCTGGCCTGAAGTTATGGCTGTATTTCTCTTATTTGTACTTACTTGTAAGAGGGAAACTTATCTTCAACTTCTGTTCTCTCTGAAGTATACAGTAACTTTATATCTACATATACACATATTAATATATCTATATATAGAAGGGGTCTCAGGAATACCCGATTAGTACACGAGTGCAGGCTATATTCCCTCTCGGTATGTTGGACTCGTAAGACCTTGTCAAACCATCAATCTAAGATAAGAAAATATATGATAATAAAAGCTTGCTACTAACTAATTACGTTGTGGCAGCAAACCGTTGGGAGGAAGGCCTCCTTTGTCCTGATCGACAACTTTCTTAGAGCTGGAATCTCGAACAAAATATCCGGTTTGCAAACTTACAATTGTTTAAGAAGTAGATAGGCACTGCCTATCCCCGGCCTTTGCACTTCTCTGTCTATAAGCAAGGCTCAGAGGTACCAGCACTGGGACGCCTAAAAACACCTAATGCCTGGCCTTGTTGTCATTACTAAGACGATGAACGCCGTTTCTTTTTCTTTCTATTTGGAAAACTTGGGGAAATTGTTATCGTCACTTAGTCTTACATGACCAGTCTGGGTCGCTCTTGTTCCGACATGTTGAGAGCACAGGGAAGACAGCTTGTCTATCTGTTGTTTCCGACTGACAGGACAGGAGCCCATACTTTTTGGTAGCGCTAATAACGGCTGCTCCATCATCAGTTGCATAATACCGTGGGTAGCTGTACGTGCGTTGTCGCGCACGGAATAGGACCCTACAACTATCTCAGGTTGACTCTCCCGAAGTCACAACCCCCAGGGACCAGGTCACGACTAATAGACTAGCCTTGCCCGCCACACTCTATATAAAAACAAACATGTCCTTGCAAAAAAGAATGTCAAACCTAAACCAGACATCAACACAAAACACCTTCGCTTCCGCCCTTGAGGCTCGCATTCACACATATCCAGGGACTTAGAACAACCATAAACGACGTAGAAACCTTTCTCCTGACAAACTCCCCGGATATCTAAGCACTAAGTAAAACAAACTTTCAATCTTCAATCTCCTCTTACTACTTTGACATGACTGAATACTTTCCACTCTACCGTAATGACTCTGACAAACATATGCACGGGCTAAGAGTTTATGTTAAGAATCCCCTCCTGAACTGTCTCTGGAACCATATAGAGAACATAGGTTAGAATCAGATTCCAATGTGCTTTAGATTGACGTTATATCACAGCGTTAGTTACTTTTATTTCTTCTACCGTTCCCCTTCAACCCAGGACTGAACCCTGATAAACTGTCTCTGAAACCTTATATAGAACCCTCTCCCTTGACCCGGATGCCCAGATACCTGTATTCGGGGATTTTAATGCACACCACAGTGACTGGTTAAGATTCTCAAGCCTTACTGACGCAGCCGGCAATTTTACGTATACATTCTTCTTATCTCACTCCCTATCTCAGATTGTCGATTTCCCGACCCGCATCCATGATCGAGTAGACAAGCAAGCCTCACTTCTAGACCTGTTTTTGACCTCACTGTCCGAGGCTTGTATTATGAAAGCTCATAGCTCACTCGGGATGATGATCACATTGTGCTAATGATTTATATCACCCTAAAACTCGTCCAAAAGCTGATGAGCCGTTGCTAAAAACAGCGAGATACTACAAGCAGGCTTATTTTGAGTCCATCAGAGATTACATCAGCGACGTCTCACGGAGGGAAACATTCTCACTCCCTGCTGATCAGTGTGCAAATGAGTTAACTGAATGGGTCAAAGCAGGTATTGAAGCCTATGTCCTCATGCAAAAATTATTTAGAAAGCTCAACTCTCCTCAATGGTTCACCTCGAAATGTGCAGCTGCCATTGCTGAGAGGCAGCAAACATTCCGTAAATTCGGCCGCCACAAGTCAGCTACTAATAGACATACATTTATAGAGTCAGGAAATAATTGTAAAGCCGTGATAGGTGAAGCAAAGAGAAGGTATACATAGATAAGCAAAACACGCAGACAGTCACAGAAACTAGGTACTAGCGATTTCTGAAAAATCTACAAAAGTGTAGTGAACAAGTGTCAATCAACGATTCCCCTACTATCACACCACAATGATGTCGTTTGCACGGCAACTGATAAGGCTAAACTACTTGCCCAACGTTTCGCCTCAAACTCTACTTTGGACTCAGAAAATCACCTCTCCCTAAATTCCCATTGCGGACCGAATCCACATTTGATAACCTGGTCATCACCCCATCCCAGGTCAGAGAAATCATAAAACATCTTGACACCTCCAAAGCTTATGGGACTGATCTTATACCTATAATAGTGACAAAGAAATGCTTTGCTGAACTAGCCTATGTCTTTTTCAAACTCTACAACAAATGCCTAGCTGAATCTGGCTTCCCCGATAGCTAGAAAGTTGCCTCTATGGTACCAGTCTTCAAGAATTCTAGTGATAGAACTGATCCTCAGAACTACCGCCCAATCAGTTGACTCCCAATCTTTGCTAAAATCTTTTAATCCTTAATTAATCTAGCAATAGTCCGGCTTACTTAATGCTAAACTTCTTTCTGAGCGACAGTATGTATTTAGACAAGCACAATCTACTACGGACATCTTAACGGTCATTTTTGAATGCATATATCATACACTGAGCAAGGTAGGTGAAGCTAGGGCAGATGCGCTTTATATATCCAAGGCCTTTAACAAGGTATAGAATAAGGGGCTTAATTCTATAAATTCACTCATATAGTATTACTGGACGGATATTTGAAATAATTAGATCCTTCTTAACCAACAGAAATGCCCATGTTGTTCTCAATGGCCGTCCATCTAAGCAACATGACATAAATGCAGGTATACCACAGAGATCAATCCTTGGACCATTATTGTTCTTGATTTTCATAAACGACCTCATTGATGACATCTAATCTGAATTAGGTATATTGACTGACGACACCACGCTCTACTCTCGTCGTGTGGGCAAACCAGAGGCGATCATATGCGAGGCAATGGTTGAATCCTTAGAAAATGACCTCCAGGCTGTAGTGGATTGGGGTAATAAATGGTTGGTAACTTTTAATGCCGTAAAGACAAAGCTCCTGTCCTTCAATAACTACAAGAAACTACTTCAACCACCGATTGTCATGGGAAATAACATTTTGCCTGAGAGTTCAAAATTCAAACTCTTCGGCCTAACCTTCACATGTAACATGAATTGGAACAAATACATTGAAGACATTGTCAATACTGCAGCAAAGAATGGTCGCTCCCTCTACCGTTCTAGTAAACTCCTCACACCTGACATCATCCTGTATTTCTACAAAGCCACAATCCGCCCATGCATGGAGTATTGTTGCCACATCTGGGCTGGTGCATCATCAACTAGTCTCTCCCTCTCAGACAAGGTCCAAAAAAATTGCCAGCTTAATAGGTCCTTCACTATAAACCAAACTCCAGCCGTTGTCCCATCGCCGCAAACTTGCATTCTTGTGCTATTTTTACAAATACTTCAATGGATTGTGCTCCGATGAACTTGCTACTCTGGTACCCCCTCGACGTAAATTCACTTGACTAACTCGACAATCAGCTAAATCCCATCCATTCACTGTGGAGGTTCGCAGGTGCTGGATAGCCGTCTACTCCAGCAGCTTCTTTCCTCCTGCTGCCGGCCTCTGGAACTCCCTCTCTGCTCTCTGTTTTCCTGACAGTACTAACATGCAGAGGTTTAAAACTAATGTAAACAGACATCTCGCTATACTGCTTCTAACTTAGAATGACACTAAAAACCTACACCCTAATTCTCAGTAATTCCTTATGTCTTGTCTTGGGTGAAATATGTTTTTAGAAAAGTGAGCTTACTGTTGTAAAAAAAATTCCAATATTATAAACAATCTGTGTATTTAGTGGAAATTTCCGTATTCTACGAGCCATTTGTCGGGATAAGATGTATAATTAAATGTTGTCAGCTATCTGTTTCCATTAGATTGTAGGGCGATGATCTAGGTTACAAGCAAGTATTTGATCAGTATCAACAGTATTAATATTCCAGAGTACATATATCTTAATTAAGTACCCCTATTTGTAATCATGCATTTTAATACTTGTCAGTGTTTAGTCGAAATAACACATTCTTTTTCCGCTATCCTTTTCCCTTAAATTGCCCAGCTAGGTTATGTAAGTTTGCACAGGGTTACAGGCCGGTATTTGATCAGTATCAATTGGATCGGTATGTTGTATGACCTGCTTTGTGAGGTGTGCTGAGACGAACAATGATGCTGCAATTAGGCTACGTTTATGTTCCTTATTTTCTGATAACGTTCTTTCGCAATTATTGTGTTGATATTGACAACACAGAGACGTAGTCATTTCAATCAAACATTTGCAAAAGAACAGATTGTAAAACGAAAAACAATTGTACATATATTTCGAAGTTTTTGAAGATTACAATCGTAATCAAACTTATCATGAATCGTGTTTACACCTCGTATGTTCTGTCAGTTTGCAGCAATACATTCTCGCTTCATTCGATAAACACATGATGCGATCAATATCTACACGGCGTTCATCGGGATTTTCATTATTACATTTTTGTTTCGCTTATCTTTTTGTCTTTTCTCCAAATTTCTTGGAAATTTTCATTTTAGTGAATATTATTTCATAAAAGAATTAATATAATTAAAAACGGTTTTGCAACCAAAATATAAAATGTTGTATGAAATGATTCAATTAAATCCGAAAACTATTCTGACTATTATTTACGGCTGTTGAATGCTGGTGATTTTTCCCTGTTCTAATCGGATTTTTGTGAAGATTACGGTATATTTCAGGAATTAGATTCGTTGTTTAAATTATCGCATACTTTTAAAAGACAATTACAAATTGTGTTTGAAAATTAATATATATAGACAAGCTGTTTTCTTATATATTTGTGGTCAGTTTTTTTCGAATTTTCTAGTATGTTAAGACTATATTGATTTTTTTTTTAAATTCCAACTTTTGTTATCCTTCTGCGCGTGCCTCGGAGTATTTCCTCATCATTTTAATAATTGCAGCTTACTTTAGTTGTCTTTTTCTTGTTTTCCGTGTATTGCACCGAGCGGGTTATCTTTCTATCGAGTCAGGTTACTGTGTCTCCGGTTTACTTTTAAGAGAAGCTGCCTTTATTCACACATATTTTAGTATCTTTGTACTGCTCGGTTATATATTTCTATTTTCTCAGTTTTCTTTTTTTGCTATTATATTTTCTTTCTATTTCCCCTCATTTCCGTAACAATTTTTATTATTTGTTGTATTTCGTATGTGTCCTATTCCAGCGTTTGCTGACCTGTTCAGCAACGTTTACGGATTTACCTTCTCCATTTAGATTATTTTCATTTTTGGTTCCGTCCAGATTTAGCGATGCACCCTTTTTACAGAGTATTGTTATTATGTTAAATCTCCTAACTATCAATTCCCAAGCAAAAATGAAGCTGTTTCGATCCGTAATATTGAGTTACGATGTATTAGAAGACTATGTTTCTCTCTTCTGATTCATGTTTACATACTTTCGATCGTTTCAGTTTTAGTGAGTGTAGATGCTTTATCCCCGTTCATGATTTACTTGATGCGTTTAACTTCTGCTGTTTGTTATGCGAGTTATCTAGTCTTATATCGGTGATTTCTAAAGTCTCTACATAAATATGGTGTCACCTACAACCTGGGAATTATTATTATTATTATTATTATTAGTAGTAGTAGTAGTAGTAGTAGTAATAGTAGTAGGAGTAGTAGTAGCTTGAGTAGTAGTAATAGTAACATTATTTTAATATTGACAACTCTATTAAATACCCAGTATCACAAGGCAATTGATGCGGAATTTAGTGCAGTGTTTTCAATTACTATTGAGGGATCGGTGTGTTTTTTTAAAATTATTATTAGTATTGCATTTCTTTCTAGCACCAAAAAGATGACGTGGCGTGCGAAAATGACGATCTCAAGTATGAACGCCATATTATTATTTTCACTTGATCATTTTATTAACCGAAAAGTTTGGATTATTTTAACGCAATTTTCTCTGGTAAGCGACCTGTTGTAATGTTTTAACTACGTTAGATACAATTTTATGCAAAAGTGGCTGGTAATCTAATGCTCGTGCAGATAAAGTAACTGCTACTACGATGAATATGCATTTCGACGTCATTTACTAAATCTTATTGGAATATGTAAATATTGTTTACCAGTTAAAACAATGTATATATTCTGTACTGTTACCTGCTGTTATTTCGTTGATATTAAAATGCAGTATGTTACAAGTTTGTTTTGCTATATGCAAACAACAGACGTACCAGACGGGACTGTTGATGGTGCTCCGGCGATTATTGGTATTATATTGAAATTCTGCATGTGTCTATCTTACTTTTGAGTTCTCTGCAAAGTTATGTGCATTTGCTTTTATTATTACTAGCGGGACCCTGTGGAAATTCCACAGTGTTTTCTACATCAATCTGTATAATTTACTGTTAATAATCTTATCCGGTGGCTAGAAATATGCACATATTTTACTCACAAAAATTTTGCGTGACGGAATGGAAGTATATATATTTATTTATATTACTCGGTTGCCGGGGCAAAAGCTGTCTCTTCACTAAATCTTCTTAAATAGGAGTGTCAGATCGTGACACACAAAATAAATAACACACACTCTATCGTATTAATATATAAATAATAATAATAATAATAATAATAAGAAGAAGAAATTTTAAATATTAAAAAATAAAATAAATAAATAAATACATACCGTAAGCCTGAAACCGGCCCATTTGGTAAGCGTTTCCGCTAATGAAACGGGATACCAGAGTTCTATCCTCGGTTGAGTCATAGCAAAGACTAAAACAAACATTGCTAAAACTCTCAGTATTATAAGGTCAGGATCAAGGACAATGAAGCAGTCCTGGGGAAAGAGTGGCGCCCTCCCCTACATCTCGGGTTAGCCGCTAATGTAAAGAGATCCTCTACTGTAATCGGACAATGTAGCCTTTTATAAAGTCTGAAATTAGCGACCACCTCACCTAAAATAAGCGAACGCCATTTTTGTTTGACGAATTTGACAATATAACTAAATAAATATTTGAAATAAAAAAAATTAATTTATCAGATGTTAACTATACAATATCATTGCCCTTGTCTTATTTTTACGTATCTATTTGGTACTTTGTTACATTGGGACCCGGGCTAACTTTGACCCTGACCCTAACTTTAACCCTAACCCCCAATGACCCTGAACTTTATAGGTAACCCTACCCCCCTCCCTGACCCTAACCCTAACCCTAACGACGGGGTCAAAGTTAGCGCGGGTCCCAATCTAACAAAGCACCATCTATTTGTTAGTAATTTACGCTTGTTTTATTATGAGCACCCCTCGGATAAGAGTGACATATTTTTAAAAAATTAATAATTTGCATTCAAATAACGCGTGTACGATGGACACTCTACTAAAAAGGGTTGAGATACCGTAAAAACTGGCAGGCTTCCGAAATAAAACGAAATTATGCTTGTTACTTTTTTTTCGATTAGATTTTCTTTTTTATTTTGCTTTGAATCACGACTTTCCTCACTTTCGTTTTTGTTAAATTTTTTTTTACTTTTTGCGATTTATTTATTTGTTTTTATTGCGTTTTCACTTTTCAATTACGTTTATTCTCTCTCTCTCTCTTTCTCTATCTTCTCCCTCTTACGAACACAAACTTTCTCTTTCTTTCGTACGCGCTCTCTGTGTTTCACTGAAAAAAAAAGGAATTCCACAGTGTTTTCTACATTAATCTGTATAATTTACTGTTAATAATATTATCCGGTGGCTAGAAATATGCACATATCTTACTCACCAAAATTTTGCGTGACGGGATGGAAGTATATATATTTATTATATTACTCAGTTGTCGGGGTAAAAGCTGTCTCTTCAGCAATCACTATCGGTCGCGACTCCCCTCCCCCGTTGTCAGGGGCAAAAGTAAATACTAAATCTTATTAAATGAAAGTGTCAGATCGTGACACAAAATAAGAAACTTAACTTCTCAGATGTTAACTATACAATATCATTGTCATTGTCTTATTTTTTACGTTTCTATTTGACCAGGTGATTAAAAAAATGTATTATTTCTTCCCCATCCCCTCGAAATGTAGAAAAAAAATCGTAGCGGTTGGTTGGGATCGAACTATAAACCAGTCGGGCCAAAGACAAAATTACTACGTCGCTTACCATTGCGCTAAAGGGAAATTATTAAAATATGATGCAAAAATTAGACTAATTAAATGTTGTTAATAACTTAGGTGCGGCACGCATGCGCAGAGCGTTTGCCGGAAGCGTGACACACGTACGTACACCTTAGCGTATTAATATATAGATATTAATATATAGATTATTAGTAGTAAGTTTTTGAAAGGCTGTGGGCAATGCAATTCCGGGTAAGATGCAAGTTGAAAGGAAAGGAACAAAAACAATAAAAATAAATCGAATATTTTTATTGTTTTTGTTCCTTTCCTTTCAACTTGCATCTTACCCGGAATTGCATTGCCCACAGCCTTTCAAAAACTTACTACTACTATACCCAGCAATGCTTCAAGCAAACTACCATTCTCTACTAATATAGATTATTATTATTATTATTATTATTATTATTATTATTATTATTATTATTATTATTATTATTATTATTATTATTATTATTATTATTATTATTATTATAATCAATTTGAGTATAACATGATGATAATCATCATACTTATTATAATTGTTATTATTATAATTATTATTATTATTATTTTTATTATTATATCTATAATCATTTTGAGTATAACATAATGATAATAATTATACCCATTATAATTGTTATTATTATAATTGTTATTATTATAATTATTATTATCATTATTATTATTATCATTATTATTATTATTATCATTATTATTAATATTATTAGTAGGAATTTCACGATGCGTTCTACATAAATACGTATACTTCACCGTTATATCTCTTGATATAATAATAATGTTTGTAAGATTCAATACATGTAATAAAACATTTTTTTCTTTTTCCGCCAAAATAATTTTTATTATCAGCATAATATTATGTGAATAAATGAAATTAATATGTATTTATTTCTCTATTTATATAAAAGTGTAGCAATGCTATTCTTTTTAAAACAATAAGTAGTTGTCTTACAGGAAAATATTTGTTTGCTTAATATTTCTCAACTTAATGAAACAAACGTAACTTTTAAAATGTTTTATTCAAAATTTAGCTGCTTTAGTCGACGATACGACATCATTTAGAACACTCCATTTTAAATGGGTGAAGTCAGAATGTTTTAATTTAGTTATATCATATTAATATCTAATCGTTATATATCCTAATCGACTGATCTCATTATTTATAAATGCGCATAAAATGTGATGACATAGGTATTAATATAAAGTTACTTTACGTATTATTATATCAATTATTATTAGCATGTATATCTTTAATGACACTCCCATCTTTGGTCTATTTGTTTAACAACCAATCAACACTTATTTAATGCGATAACAAAATATATATTGTAATTATTACATATGCTTTAATTACAGATTTTTATTTTACTCTTCGTCTAGGGATATAATATGGATTGAAACTTTTCAAACACATACATTCAATAGGATTTGAACTCAGTTTATTCGATTTCGTAGAGCGTTATTCTATCCATTATGTCAATAATACAGAGTAAATATTGTGTATGCCGAATAGGGGGACCTGTTTCTTACCGGCAGAATTATCCGCACCCAGAGTTATTCTATTTATATTTTCTTCCTTCTCCGAAGTCAGTTTTCTTTGAAATGTCATTTAACAATCTTCTGCAATTTTTACCATTGTCCTCCTTTTTCTTTTTCCTGTTTTGTCTAAACCGGACAACAAATATTATCAGAAAAATGTGTTGAGAACAAAAAATGTTAACGAAAAATAACGTTAAAAAGCGACGAGCAGCACGTTTGAAGAAGATGGAGACAAGCGAGCCACATAATATGACCTTTTTATCAATAGAGAAACGAGATATCATTTCAGAACGCTACGTTTTCCCAAGTTAATTCACACCATGAAAATGTTGATGACAGTTAACATGTTTCTTTTCTAAACAGAATCATCACAATGGCATCAGAGTGACAGAAGCGATAAGAACGGAAGGCATGTGCTTTGCTTTGCATAACATTAAATACAATGACTTTCACGTCTGTTTGAGTTACACATCTTAGTATTACCTTATATATCTACTTTTGTCGATATTGTTAATCTATTCATCCAAATATTAGTGGTGAATATTAGTAACATTAATATATATATATATATATATATATATATATATATATATATATATTAATGTTACTAATATTCACCACTAAGGGGAACCTTGTAACCTCCATTCTTAACACCCCTATTCTCACTAATTAACCCTCCCAATAAATTCTTCATCACCATTACACCTAATAACCACATTTACCCGGAAAACTATCAGTAGATTGAACTAACATTACTCCTCTAACTTTCCACCGATCATTAACATACCTAATATCTAGACTTATATACCTCTCCTGCAATATAGCTCCTTTTTATCCTTTTGCTTCAGCTCCACTCCTAACCCCTTATATTTATCTCATTGCTCCTCCTATCCGTAATCCCACCTACAAACTCATTCTTGGCCTCTCTTTCCCCCCCCCTTATTATCCCCTACACTTCCACTATATCGTCCTTATATTTAGACTCTTCCTATTTGCAACATATTCCCCTGTAACTTCTTTTTGTTATCATTTTAACTACGACATTTGAATTCCCCTCCAATTGGGTCCATTAATACCCCCCTATAATCCTCATCAGCTCTCTAACTCACTAGCTTCAAAACGCAGGTCTGCTTAATTTTTCAATCTAACCCTGGCCCATAACACTTATATTATATAAACTGTTACTAGCACTTCTCCTCTACCTCCTTAATAGCCTCCATAACCCCCTTTGTGTAATCTTTTTAACTATTTTGATTGATTCGAGCTAGTTACATAACTACTTATTTTGGCCTATTCTTGAATAATCCTAATCCCTCTAAATACTCGCGAGCCACTTTCTATCGGCCCTTTCTCTCTTTGTTCAACTTATCTTATCTTTGACCAATTTCACCCCCCCCCAAATCATATGTTCATACTACTTGGAAACCCCTTGCAAGTTTCCCTTATATATCTAATTAAATTTAAACTGTAACTGTTAATTGTTACCCTGTTACGACTCACTCACCATTTAAACCACAGATTATAAAATTGACACTGCACTCAAATTTTTGATTGAACCAACCCAACTCCACCCCTATTACTAGAAATCGAAACAAATTGTTTCTAACAATCTTTCCTTATCCCTTACATTGTTCCCCTCTCCTAAATTTCAATATACCTAAGTAGAACAGACTTGACCTTTAAATTTCACTAACCCTTCTCCCATTAATTTATTTTCCCCCCTCCCCATTATTTCCCCCCCCCATTATTCCCCCCCCCCTTTATCTCTTTGGCCATTTAATGTCCCTCCAAATTATTCATCTAACCCTTAATTTGGTTTTAAATTAAAAATAAATAAATAAATTCTTTATTAACTATTCCCTAGCTTTTTTTAAATTTAAATTTAATCTTATATTATTCAATGCTCTCACTACTTTATTCCTTAAACACACTGAAACCATATCTGATAACTACAATTTAATCTGCCCTTAGCCGCCTGATATATTTGGAAGCTCACATTTTACTTCTATTTTTAGAATCAACTTTTTCTATACCTATTCACCATTTAAGATTAACCCCACCCCCAAAACCTACACCCTACCGCTAGCCCGCACCCTTAACCCACCTGTCACTTTATCTACATCCCCATGCCAACCCGTCCTACTTTTATTTTTCCCCCAAATTCACAAAGCGACTTTTTAAACTACCCCGCACCTCCTAACCCCCCCCCCCCCATCCTGACCCCAAATCTGAAACTTTCATCAACTTTGGTTTTTCTCATTCTGAGTTAATCCTTGTATGAGATCCTACCGTTTTTTCTAGGCCCGGAAGAAAATCAAAAAATGGCCTGTTTTCCTCTTCAAAGCCTCTTTTAAGTACTTATCTACTTTTGAACACCTTTTCCAACCTGCTCCCATGCAAAGTGTTTTTATTCACTTTCTACAATTTCACCGAACCTTTTCAACGGAAACTTACCACCCGGACAATTGTATTTCTTTTTCACGAAATTTTCTTTTCATTCAGTACGTTTTTTGACAAAAATTATTTTAATAATTTTTAAAAATAATTCTCATATATTTCAAATATTTGAACTTTGGTTTTTTCGAAAGCCAACTTATCCATCTGTATTTCTCCTCTGATGATAAGATTTCGATCTTTGAAAAGCCTTGGCTTAAGGAAAGGAAAATAAACACTAGTTTATTACTGACAACCTTGCATTGAACAATTGAAATTTGAAATAAATTTGGACAATCGTCGCATATTTATCAATCTTTTTTCTTCTATCTCTACTATTGCCCTATCTCGTATATTGAGCTTATCCTTTTCACAATAGGTTCCATCTACTAAAAGTTTTCACTTTGGTTTATTTTGATCCTATATATATATATATATATATATATATATTAACGTCCTGATGATACGATTTGCCACGTCAATCGGATTTGATTGATGGGGTATGACATAGGGATAAGTCGACGGTATAGGAGAATATATGTGATCGGATAGCTTTATCATGTGACATACATATATTTTCAGTTGGATTTTAGTAGCGCTCCTTATGTTTGCCGAGGTACACGTAATATAAGGTCCTAAATAGTAGGCGTGCATTGAGTAGATATGTGGATAATCCAGTCAACAACACGACCCAACTATTTGAATGAATAACATCATAATTGGTAAAAAAGATAATGAATTATAGTCATACGAAACTAGAAGCAGTATGGTTAAAACTCTGTCCTCAATGAGAACAGTTTTGCACAAATTATATGTCCCCTTACAATGACTAATATCAATATATAATCGTATCTATCATACTTATCAACCCTGACATATTTTTTTAATATTGGTTGGAAAAAAAAGGGGAAAAAATTCATAGGAATAATACAAAGTAGTAAAAATGAGTTTTGGAAAAAAAAATATTTATTGAACAAAATGTTCAAAATGTACAACTAATGGCATACATGTTGACATGTGTATTGACACACTACAATATTGCCATCTAAATAATCATAATACACTGGATAACCATACAATAATTTTTACTTATCATTATAATGACCAGATGTACAAGTTTAGGCTCTTGATGACACACGCAAGACGCTCGCCCGTGACATCGAATATACTGATTACTTATTTATCGGTGTACTAATGCAACATCATACTAATACATACTCTAAATTTCCGAAAAGCTCGAAGTGAAACAAGTCGCTATTTTACACATTTTCTTAATAGTATATGATACAGGCATTTTGTAGGAATGTGTGTCATATTTAAAACAAAACGCATTGAAAGGTTAGACTTTTGAAGAAAATCCATTGCATGATTATGATCAAGAAAATGTCTCCAATTTCATATTTCAGGTAAATATGTACGTTAGGAAAATTTGAAATTCAGAGAATCTTGCTTAACTGGTGTCTAATGACTATGGATCAAAGTCAATGCCAATCTGAAATATTCGAAATTTAAAATGAAAGATTATGAATATATGTTTCACCCTAAAACCACTTTATAATACTCCGATGAAACTGAAATTTGGGGACTATCATTTTATTCATTTATTACACCTATTGGTAAAATATCGCAACATCAGAAGCGTGTGAATTTTCACTAAGGACTTCAACTATCTTTTTTTACCTATTTACATAAAACTAAAGCAGACTAAATATATGGCTACATTTTATTCGTTACGCTTAGGATAACTTTACAAAATTCATAATGATCGTTTAATTAGTTTAGGAGATATTCCTGTACACACCAATATATAAACATATACACCGATCTCACTGTATATACATACATAAAGTATATAAGTATAAAGAAGAAAAAGCGACTCCACATAAATGTAATAACTAAGTAGAATAGTATTAAGTTAGAGAAGATGAGTATGACGAAAGAAACACAGATGAGTAAAACGAGTACAATTACAATCAGAACAGAAAGAGAAGAGAAAGATCTTACTACACGGAAAAGAAGATAATCAGAATTAGAATGAGAAAGAAGTGTAAAGTTTAAATTCAACCTCGAATAATTTCTTGTCTATGAGTTACATCTTAAATAAAAGAGCCACACTTTGTTATAATAAATTTGTCGGCGTCAAATGTATTTGCTATTGGCAGTCGTCATCATTTACTCGACACCTGTGCGCAGAAAGGCAAAAATCGAATGATTTCTGCGCATCGTACAATTCAATGCGTCTTACGTTTCTTTTTCTTTTTGTTTGTCTCTCATTTCTATCCGGCGGATATTCAAGGAAATAACACACGGAACACCTGAGTTGTTTAGCAAGGTTAATTGATGCTTCGTTTTTTTGAAGAAAAATAGAACGCAGCCCATTTCACGTGCTCCTGCATAACTGTTTTAGCAGCGCTTCCTCTTAATTATATGCAGATATTTAGCTTTAGAATTAGCATTGCTTTCAAATTGTGCGCACATAAAGGCTACATTACATACGAGGATTAATACATAATGTGCATTTTAACCGATTAAATAAGACGGCTAAGTTATTGTCCAGATCTGATAAAGATTAGAAAGAATTAGAAGATAAATCGAGTTGTACACTTGTTTTTTAACCTCCAAATTAGGATAGCTAATATATGCAATGTTACATACGCATAAATGTAAACGTGCAGAGCTGACATTACCAACTGGTACAAGTTTTATAAATATTATGCATATTTTTCTGATTGTGTTTGGTATATGTATAAACTGTAATACATGTGTAAATTGTACTCTCCATTTAATTTACGTATCTTAGTACTTTTAAATAAATAAGAGAGCTTTTACGAAAATAACATTGCCTCCGATTATGAATATACATTTAGGTGGACTATGAATAAATAGTTTTTAAAGTAAAATGTTTGAAATTAATCTGTTTTTATCTATCTATCTACACCCATCTCCTTCTCTTTAATAAACACACACACACACATATATATATATATATGATATTAATAGAGATAAAGAGTAAGAGAGAGAGATAGATAGAGAGAGAGAGGGAGAGAGAGAGAGAGAGAGATGGGACATGGAAAACAAATCAAAGTGCAGGTATAATCAACATATGATGACAACCAGGAGTGAAAAGTCACGAAATAGCACCACGTTGTTTTAATATATATTGAAACAAATATATAAAAAAACGTCTGAGGTTTAATATCAGTTGGAGAATCTTAATACCAGGTGATTGCTGTCTCATGGCTGGAGAGATTTCAAGCAGCAAAGACGTGTCGAGAGCACTGCCCCAATGAGGGGCAAGCGTGCGCATGTATGGAGGCGAGCTATCACTCTATCTATATGTCTGTATTTCTCTTTTTTACACACGTACCATAGGCACACATCTCTCTAGTGTTTCTTTGAGTTGTCTTCTATTTGAGATAATGCTTTATTAAACTAAAAAAGCCTAAAAAATAAAACTTGCAGTCCCGTATCGAAACCCTCATTTAGAACTTGTAACAATCGCACAAAAATGGTTGAGAGTTAAACAAATGTGAGTAGTGCTTCAGAGGCACAACATCGGGGAGCAGGAAGATTTCGAATCGTTATGTCTGAATAACTAGGGTAGGAAAACTCGGACCTCTTTTCGTAAGTGATGCGAATTCATATGAGAATTGGAGACAATTTCCCATTGTTGTAATAATGAGGCCAAGCAGGAAGAGTGAGTGTTTAAATTACTGGAGAACATTGGAAGAATGATAGTGAAAAGGGCACGTAAGGCCGGGCGTGTGACGCCGGTTCTGGGTTATTGGGTGCTCCTTAGAAGAAAGATAGAGTAAAAGGCATATGAGGCTGGCTCCAGATACAAATTGATCGGACCATTGAGTTAGGAGTTTCTGAGGTTGATCTTAAATAGCGGAAGAGTGGCAACATGCCGACAATGTACGGTATTATGTAGAAAAGTTCTCTCACAGAGAACTAGGTAGCTAACCACACACAACAGTGAATGTAAAATGGAGCCATATTTTTTGCCCACTTTATAGATCTAAAATTAAACGAGAAAGGAGGAAAAAGTGAAATGAGCATAATGATACTGAAATGAAAGACGGACGTGGAAAAAAACCTTCTATAAAACAAACGGAAAGGAATACGTGTTATGTAACGAGGGTCGTGTTTTACTGGGTAAATTTGACTGACACTTTTAAGGATCAAAGGTCACCCAGACGTGATTACCGAGGTGAGATTTCCTGTTTTTTTGGCTGGCTTTACTTCAAGCAGTAAAGATGTTTTCGAAGTAATGTCTCCAATTTAGGCTGTCGCGCACAATATAACTATATGCAGCGAGATGAGCTACCCGTCTATCTCTATGTGGCTGGCTGTTTCCCACGCATACGATGATTACTTGTCGCTCTGATATTTCTGCGACTGTTCTTTTTGTAATAAACATTTATTAAAAACAAACATCGGCGCCCGAGTGATTGTATCTATAGACAAGCAAGAACCGGGTTCACGTCGATGACACGGAAGTATTACGATAAGTGAAAATATAACTTGGCTTAGTACAAAATATTAAATTATAAACTTAAATGAACAAATTTCTTTATTAAACAAAAACATGAGTGCATGCTAAAATGCAGACTTATGAAGAAAAACTTGAGTTGCTATTTATGCTCTGATTAAGTAATGGAATTGTGCTAATAATAATTAACAGTTAATAAATAAAACACAATATAGAAAAAATTGAAGAAGAAGAATGACATACATTTCATTAGTGATAACAAATATTAGAAACGTCAATAAATAAATATATAAGTTAAGATATATGTAACCATATGTTAATATATACACATGAGTACATAATGCGCATCTTCTCGTCAGGTTTCACCTCGTTTCCAAAAAACACATACAATGTTTCAATTGTGATGATCAAAAATACCGCGAACTGCAGGGATGTCTAAAATGTAATTGCCTTTTATTACGATGATCCCGAGACCAATTTTCTGGTAAACAGCATCGAATCGATTCTGGTACTTATTGGCTAATTGTTTGCTCAAGCTAGGTTTTTTTTCTTCGGATTTTTACGGAACGTCATCTCCGAACTTACATAAAATACACTGTGTTATCGTTGATTTCTGTGGTAGTTTTCCTTATCCTACTAAGGTTCATGTGTTGTTGGTTTTACGTGGTGTCAACCGCCTCTGCAATATTCATATTTTATGCGGGAAAATAGAAATTAATATTTTGCGCCTGTGATTGGTTAAGTTAAGCATGTGATTTGAGATTTCTATTCGAAAGTTAATATTTTTAAAAAATTGCTGTTGGCCATAACATTCCTCCATTTTTATTCTAATGCCTCTCAGGACGTAAATGTAATTCCGCTAAAAACACGATGCACATAGGACCAGACATACCATGTTCGGATCGGCAGCAACTTTTGAATGTGAGAAAGCACTTATTGTGTAAGAACTGCAGGCGCCAGGTTTGGTGTCAGGCACGCATGCGCACTTTACAACAACCGACACGCTGCGTGTGACGTCAACTCGCATATTACAGTGTTTCTTTTGTATATGCACGTCTTATGTTCTTAGTTTCCGGTAGACAATTATCAATATAACTCCATTTGAAATTGAAGGCATTTATTTCTGTTTGCTGCGCGCGTTCAGCGCTTTTCTACTCCGGTCTTATTCGTCTCTCAGCAAATATACTGTTGTGTATAGATAAGAGAAATCTGTCAATTCCTTCTCTCACTTTTGCGCTCGCCCTCTCTCTTCTTCTCTTGCTTTCTTTCTCTACGTTCCCTCCAAATTCCTCAGTTGTTACATATTTATCTATCTATCTACTCAAATCTTCACTTATGTATTCATTAACGTTAGTCTTTTATAAATACAGAAGGCACAAATAACATACAGATATTTCTCCACGGTTCATGAAAACTCTCTTATCATTTACCCATCAAATACATTGCAAATAGGATAATTGAATCGCAGATGCCGATGTGTGGAAAATACCTTTTAAAGGACCACTCCCCAAAAGAAAAATACTATCACAATTTGGCGGCATCACACAACCCACATAATTGTCAGATTGTTTCCTAATGCGTTTATAAAAAATGCATACCCATTGGGTCGTTCGATTGCCAGTAAAATAGACTATAAGATCAATACTTTTGAATGTGTTAGTTGCAGAGGGTCGATTCGGTAAACCAGTTAATATAATCACTTGTAGGAGCCATACTATCAATTATTCGACAACTTTTCCCAACAGAAATGGATCAACAGATAATGTTTCTCATTATATCAAATGCGGTATTAATCTGTTGCTATTTGAATACGGTCCAGAAACAACGATGTGTTATCAACAGTATGGTGCGCCGTATCATCGAAACTGCAAATATGTCAGTAAAATAGAGTAGACGGAAAGAGGCATTCTATAATCCGCATGAGAAAAACGATTTAATTTAAAACGCCTTACTTATTATTTGATTGCTGTTTTATTGAGCAATTTTCTAGTAACATTATAAATATATATATATATATATATATATATATATATATATATATATATATTGCTAAGTACCACCCTCTTACTTCGGCGACAACTACACTTGTCCCCCATCACACCTTCCTCAACACTTAGGATCTTGAGAACATTTTAGTGTACCCATTTTCTATAGCTGTCCCTTTAAATTGTTTCAGATTCCCTAACCTATTGATATTCCGCCATGAATCGATGAGACAAATCCTATACTGTCATAGACTAACTAAAAACAGTTATTATATTTCACAATATATTTTAAACAATCTTAAGTGTTTTATTTATATTTTACTACTTATTTTAATGTTAAATTGTTTTTATCTATTTCGGATTATTTTAAGTTATCTTTAATTATCTTAATGAATAAATACGAACTCTTTTCTTATTTATCATTGCTATATTACAATCAAAACAGCTTACTCTAATTTAACAAATTCATACAATATATTATTTTGAAATACTATAGTTATAGTCAAGCAAAGTTGCAAATACAATTTTTTGTTTACCTTATTAGCATAATTATATTTTAAACAGTTCAAAATAAATAAGTATTTGCTGTTATTCGATTATAATCTGAATGTCGTATTTGCTTATACATATGAAATAGTTTTGTTGGTATTACAAGTAATTAATTAAAGTTATAATGACAAAAAATGACAACACATCGACACATTAATAATCAGTAATGACTTTTCAAAGGACGTGCGCCCCCCATCCTGCAAGGGGAATAATTTATTTCGCTCCACAACACTCGACAAACAAACCAAGTTTTTAAAACTTACCTAATTATTTTGATACACCTCATTTTTAAAGCGTGGTTTCTTTTATAAAATAGCAGAATTCATTACAACTAAACACTTTTATTTTTATTTTTATTATTATTCCAGCATTTTATTTTTGTAGTTTAAACTTTTCTCTGGAAAATAATTCACACACTTATTCTTTAATGTTTTCTTCAAATTACGAAAAAAAAAAAGATTCATAGTATGAGTGTACATTAAACCCCTCTGGTAAACTACTATTGTCTTGGCCTTCGAGTCTTGATTTACGCCGGTCTATGGGTCTGTCCTGTGCAGTTCCAGGAAGTCCACCCTCCCTGGCTTCGCCTCCCCTCTTTGGTGACGTCATTTTGGTGACGTCAGTTTTCATTCATTATTTACATTATGTTGTTAAGAGAATGTTTTCTACTATAAATTACAAGTAAACAAGGCATATCCGAGCCATTAGTTAATCGGTGACCATTTTGGAAAAGTAAATTGCTAACTCATCCTTCCGGTTAGTCTTGAAGTGACGTCATTTTGAGATGATCTTTTCACATTATCATTCTTTACATTCTTTACGTTGATAAGACAAAGGTGTTTTATTGTAAATTGAAGTTAAGCAACACATATCTCGGCCATTACTAAATGGGTAACCGTTTTGGAAAAATAACAAAACTGGTTCTTTGATATGATGTAGGCGCCTTCAATAGCATATTTAAACATTAGTTCTTTGATATGACCGAGGCGCCTATTAATTTTTAAAAAAATTTTTAACTATGAATTGGGGAGGGTAAACATTTTTTTTTTCTTTTTCTAACGGAAAATATTCCTATTCATGGAGAAGGTTAACAAAAAAACTTTTTTTTTGGGGTGGGGTTACATTTTTTTAATTTTTTTTAACTGAAAACATAACTTTACATGAGGAAGGGTAAAACAAAAAATTTTGGGGGGGGGGGGGTAACATTTTTTTTTTCTTTTTCTAACTGAAAATATTACTATTCATGGGGAAGGGTAACAAAAAATTTAGTTTTTTTTTTTGGGGGGGGGGGGTCGTAAACATGTTTTTCTTTCTTTTTTAACTAAAAACATAACTCATCATGGGAAGGGTAAAAAAAAATTTGGGAGTGGGGGGCGACATTTTTTTTTTCTCTTCCTAACTGAAATTATTACTATTTATGAGGAAGGGTAAAACAAATTTTAGGGGGGGGGTAAACTTTTTTCTCTTTTTTTTCTTTTTTTTCTAACCGAAAATATTACTATTACGAAGAAGGGCAAAAAATAAATTGGGGGGGGGGGGCGATTTTCTTTTTAAACTGAAAATATTAGTATTCATGGGGAGGGTAAAAAAAACTTTCAGAGGGGGTGAGTAAAAAAATGTTTTTAAAAAATTGTATTTGTTTTTAAACTAAAAATATACTTGGTTAGAAACATAGAAAATCGATTTCTACCCACCCAAGAAATATGACTGAGTCTCCATCGGTTTACTGGTGAGCGTTCATTTCCGACGCGGCAGCCTAGCGAAAATAGACGACCGTAGGGAGGCTATTTTGGCTAGTCTTAACTTTAAAGAGTAAAGATTCAGCCTCTATATTTATATCATTGATGACTTCCTCAGGGTCAGTTTATCATTTTATGGAGCTCTTTTAGTTATATTATTTTATATTGATCATAGGACATCGAGTAGAAGTTTTCAGTTTTATCGGCCGAGACTAAAAAAGTGGCTGTTATCATTATTGTTCAACTTTTTGGCAACATCTTTTCTGAATTTCAATTTTCAGCTAGATGTATAAGGTATCTCCCAAAATTGTCAAGTGTTGTGTTTTTGGGGGATTCCTAAAAGATTTTAGTCCATAGTATTTAGCTGCATCTTGCTGTAAAGCGTCCTAATTGTGTGTGTTATGTGTGTGTGCGTATGTTTCTGAACTAGATAAGGTGTGTGAGTAGTAAACGTACAGCAAGAATGCTTGAATACTTGAAAACAGCCAAACTATTTATTTAGCTCATTACATCATTGGCGTAATATCAACTTTCTAAAATTCCGATACCATTGATGTCAATTCAAAATAGAGATACTCGGTTCAGACCTCATATCGTTTGAAAGATGAGGGTATGTTTTAGTAATTAAATGAAAATAATCTCGTATGTTTCTAGGAAAAAATCTCGGATCAACTAACTTTCATAGAAAATGTATTCATTTTGAAATATTTAGTCATAAGGTTCCTTCTTCTTTATTGTGGAATCAAAAAGTTATTTAATTTGCACTTTATTGATGAACATGTTTTCTTTATTTCATCTCTTTATGTTAATAAAAAGGTAAAAGAGACAAAAGTTTTCTGCAGTCATGATACTGTCTTCTAAAGAATGTAATCGACATTTTAACTAACGTAAATTTTGCGAAGAAAGGAAAAATGTGTAGAGTCAAATCCCATGCGAATGACAAATCAACAATTTATATTTAAAGTTTGTCGAGAACGATTTCTCCAAAACAACTGAACTATGAACTGATATTCATCTACTCTTTATTCCAATTAATATGTATACAATTCCACAGCATTTCTCGTTTCCTCACAGAGCTTAGTTATATGATCGTTTTCTAGAAATATTCATGAACTAAGTAAGAAAATTGACCTAAGGTATCCATTACTGATGTGGTCGATTTATGACAAAAACTACCAATTCGATCTAAAGAATTACAAACCACTTGAGCAAATGATGCATTGCAAATCTATTCTGTATGACAGCCTTAAAATTGGCTGCTGTTGTTTTATGATTAGAGTTTTACTCTTTTTAAAATATTTTTTCTGTTCCCCTTTCGCGTTATTCAACATCACCGTCATCAATATACACCCGTTCTATCGTATGGTTTATTTGAATAAATACTACTATCAATAATTCTTCTTTATTTCCAACGTGATGACTCACTGTGTGATGTACATAATTTTCAAGTCATGTTCAAACTTCCCTAGTTTTGCTGTTTTCAAAGTAGATTTAAAGTATCTGACATTGTTTCCAGTCATTAGGTATTAAGCAAGAGAATGCCACAATCGAACGCTATTTAACACTGTCGGCTTCACATTTATGTTAAACCCTGGTAAGTGTAAGAGGTCGGACGGAATTACGATGTCCTCATTCGAAAATCCATAACCTGGGACATCATATGTTCCTATTTCTTTTCCATCTCTAATATCGTAAGCTCTACTTTCGACTCTGCATATATCCCTAGACCTGCTGAGGATCGCAACCAAAAATTATATCTATCTGTGACACACAGACACACACTTATACATATATATATATATATATATATATATATATATATATATATATATATATGTATATATATATATATATATATATATATATATACATATATATATGTATATATATATATATATATATATATATATATATATTATATAATAAATATTTCCTACAAAAGTTGTGTCTGTAAGCAAAAATAATAAACATTTATGAAAAATATTGTTATTGTATCCTTAAATACAAGGATGGGCCTGTAAGTGAATTAATTAATACGCAGTGACACTAAAGGGCTATGCAAGTTCCCTTGCCCCGTCAAGATGAACACACTTTGACTGCTTGCTATTCGCCGATTTGACGTTATAGATATTCAATTTCCTATCTTTCTGTGATGATTAATGGTGGCATGGGGGTAAGAGCTAAGCCCGAAGAGTAGAATATGCCTTTGTGAATAGGTTCTACTCCGTAGGCACGGGGTAATTTATATTTCCTATACAAGTGATTTGTATGTAATTAATATTTATAAAAAATATCATATATATATATATATATATATATATATATATATATATATATATATATATATATATATATATATGCATTGGCAAACAATAATGAATTTCTTCATATATGATAAATAACATATTACCTTCAGGAAAACATAATGAAAATTATAGAGGTTGTTATAAGATTAATATTTCGAGCGGTCTTCCGCTTTTTATCGAAAAATGATAAAAAATGTTGACAGAAAGTGTAATGCTCATCAGAACTGGAGTAGTTTGAAGATGGCTTGAAAATTATGTGCATCACATCGCGTGTCACAACGTACGCGTGCTCCTGCGGGAAATAAGATGTGCGGGGTTCATTTTTTGTCCGAGCGTGTGATCAATTTACAAGTAATCTTTCTAACGATTGGAAAAGAAAACCGTTGTCTTTAAAAAAGGAATGTGTAGGCGTTCATTTAATAATGAATTACCATTACTAGCAACTTATTTCTTCAGTAAACAATGTTGTATTCTAAATATATATATATATTTCGCAGTACGTTAAATATTTATACATATTCAAGACTCCCACATCGGAGTTCAGACCTGTTAAGTGTGTATTTAGTTGTATAATCCATTAGCTATTAAGCTATTTTTTATTTGTCAAATGTAAAGAAATTCATTATTTTGAGCAAAGAAAAAAATGTTAAATAACAACAAAATCAAACGTGGATTTATAATATATATATATATATATATATATATATATATATATATATATATATATATATATATATATATTATGTGTGTGTATTTAGGCACCATGTTTTTATTTAGACAAACGTTATTAAAAATCACCTTTAACATTATTAACTATTGTGAATTTTGAGTTTTAAATATTGTGAATTTTAATTAGTCACGCACCTAACACGTAATCACGTTTCCAATACAGAACCTTATAACCCACACGCACGTTTAAAAAGCTACGAATTGACGCACAGTTCGAACCCAGCAGACCTGAATAAGCAAATACAAACCCCCGCGTAAAGACGATTGAGAGAGTCAAAAGTATTCGCAAGCAAATGAAAAAAAAACACCTAGGGAGTCTTTATCTGACAATTCGACAGAAATACGCGAAGGAGTATACGAAAGATCGGGAAGATCAAAATAGACTTATTAAAATAAACATACCGTGCTATACGATAATGTTAGTCTAAATATATATATATATATATATATATATATATATATATATACATATATATTGGTTATCGAAATGTAAACATTTCCATAACCATTTTTACATTTTGTCTGAAATTTTTATTTTATATCTACTTATACATACATTTATTCACACACACATATTGAATTACCTACTAGACACTATATTCGAGAGTCTTCCGTGTATCTGTAAAAGGGTTTGTCAGGATAACCTGACATGAAGATACTTCCCGAACAAGTAAACGCTGACCAAATATCTAAAATGACAGTATTCGAAGCCTAAAATGGATCCCCTTGACACGGCTATACACTGGCTAATACGAGGAATGGTGCGCCTTTTTCTAAGTAATGTTACCTTAAGTAATAGCACATAGCTGGATACTCCACCAGACTAGTTGAAACCCTGTTCTGAAATCTGATAACAGCAAGAGACCAGAAGACAGATATACCCTAACATTGTTCACAGGTCAATCAAGGAGAGAAAAAGTAATGTTCTTAACTTCTTTACTAACTAAACGTGTGAAAGATACAGAAGAAAATTAATGGAACATTCGAATATCTATGTATTGATTTACCTCTTCTCCAGGAGTTAGGCATAAGGCCAGTTTTTATCTGACTCCTACAAGTAAGATGCGACCCAAGGTCGTGTCAGGAAAGTGTGGTTTAAAAATAGCCTGGGCAGCCCCGTCGACATTCCCCGGCAGACATTGCTTCAGGCAGCAAGCAACAAAACCACTCCTCCCCAAAGAGGGGAGGCGAAGCCTGGAAAGGCGGACCTCCCAGAACCGCACAGGACAGACCCACAGACCGGCGCAAATCAAGCCCCGAAGGCCAAGACAATACCAGTCCATGGGGTGCAGCATCCATCGGAACAGACACCACACCTTGATCTTAGCAAAAAGGCCGAGAATTCGAATCTCTATGTAGCTCATATAGAGATGAAGTGTATTCTGAGAACTTCGACTGAAGTAAAATGAAACAATATATATATATATATATATATATATATATATATATATATATATATATATATAAGATAAACAAATTCATGGCATGTTCATTTACGTATGCTCCAAGAATTCAACATAAACAACCTATGTAACATAGTTTTCATAAAACTAAATTACTGGTCTAATTTTCTGTGTTGTCACTTGCGTGTGGTATTTGGTTTGTGCTGAGCATATTTATTCACCTGTATTTGGTATGTTGTATTTTGTTACTTGCAATAGGTAGCAGGATGACGGCGATAGTCCACGTTGACTAAAATAGAGCTTCTGAGATATTTGTATCAGCGCCCCTCACAACCTTTATATTTGTTTGATGAAACTTTCTATGGTGTTTATGGTGTATGTTGTAACACCAGACCTGGACTTATTTTACCTGTGATCTCGTTACAGAGATAGTATTTATTTATCCCATTTTTACAAATAACAATGCACTATTACACATCTTCTGTATTTTAGGTGCCTACAATAGAGAATGTGGATCAGTATTTTTTTCAATGGACTTCAATTTGAAAACGATGAGTTTCGAACCTATATTTAAGAGAAATTTGTTTTATTATTATTCGGACGTATAGAACATAATACCGAAGTTATGCAACCGTTTTCCTAAACAGCATATATATATATATATATATATATATATATATATATATATATATATATATATATATATATATATATATACACCGTCAGCAATTAGCTTCCTGCACTGAAGATTGCGTAAGCATGAAACATCGATGTCTGTAGGTAATACATAATTAATATTTATCTATAAATATTATATATATATATATATATATATATATATATATATATATATATATATATATATATATATATATTAATATATATATATTTGTTTCCGTTCTAATCTCCGTGGAGATCTGCCATTTTCGAATCTATGTGTTTTAAGTCCACAGCTGCTAAGTCCAGAAATAGGATAGAAAGAGAGAAATAGAAAGAGACAGAGAAAGAGAGAGAAGGAGAAAGAGACAGAAGGTTGAAGAGAAAGAGAAAGAGAGGGTGTGTGTGTGTGTGAGAGAGAGATGCTAGAATATATATCTTGTCAAATACACCGGAGAAACCAATTGTCTAGGATTTCATTAAGAAGCATTAAAACACCTTTTATGAGAATAAACAATATTGTCCGAATACGTATTCATGAGAAGTCCTAGCGCAGATGAATTCAGAATAAAATAACTCATTAAATGTCCTTTACTAACCCCATATATCATAGCAATTGCTTTCAAAATTAAGTGTGTAATGATTTGCAAGATCCAGTGGTTTATATTGTATGGTAAATGGAGTATGTTGTTCGGTGACATGCACAGAATTTCAGCGATAACCATGCTTTTTTTTTAGTTCGCATCATAGTTTTTTCTATACACTTTCTTTATTTTCGTTAAATACGTTTCAATGACATCGAATGTTTATCTTTTGGTGAGTTCAAAAATGAATATGGTTCTAACGTTACAAATATTTGGGAATTCTAGAAAAAGTTGAAATGCCACTTGTGCTTTAGATGGGCGTAACGCTGTTTCGTCAAGTCAATAAAAAATATCAAACTAATTGCAACACAAGTTTTGTTGGCACGATGCATTTCAATAAGGTGTTTATATGAATATATTAAAAGTCTAGAAAAATCGACCGATGGAAAATATTAAAAATTCACAATTATAGATATGCGAACACTATGTGTGTTTATGCCGAAACTATGTAAACAACCTCGTTTTTATTTCTTGTTTTTAAACGTAAATACACGCTTAACAACGTTTTAGCTCGTTGACCATATTCAAATTAATTGCTGGAAATGAAATTGTTTTCTAAAGCAATATTATAATACTTTTTAAATTAATCAAACTAAATTGTATTAAGGAACTTTATTAGTTTTCAGTTAAACCAAATAGTTATATCCAAATAATTAAATTCACATATTGCTAATAATTAAAAAAGTTGGTGTATTAAGATTAAGTTACATAAACAACATTTGGTTTAATTGTATTATAGGGACACGTTTTTCTCGTCTATTTTGCCCTAATTTAGAATAACATCGATAGTTGGTCTTAATTGTATTTCTTATCCTGAGACTAAAGTCTAATTTACTTTATAACGTTTTGTAACAACGACTTTAATTCAATGTTTTTATTGCTGGCAGCCATGTTTTCCATGCCCCAAAATATTCAAGCAAAGATTCATATAATGTTAAATATATGAAGCAAAAACTTGAATAATATTTTAAGAATTGTTTTTACTGATCCAGGTGAAAGACAAATATTATTACATTTGAAACCAATGCTTTAGCTATATTGTATAATTATTGTATAATTATTGTAATAAACCAAAAAATAGCAAGATTAAAGAAAAGACAAAACGCATCGTAGAAACTGTAGCAAAACTGGTGATGAAATGAAATAAAAGATATCATTCCAAACTCAAATTATCCATCCACAGATGAACTTACTTTAGAAGAAACCTTGTCATTTTTCTCTGGTAGTTTTGCGTATTTTATTATATTATTATAACAAAAAAAATACAGAGGAGAAACAGGTATTAACTAGACATGCTATCATTTAAGCTGTTCGACCAAGTATGGTGATTGCTTTCTTACAATTAGGGTTATACATACAAAGGTATCACTATTTTGGTTCCAGAATTTTGATATACTAATTACATCAACATACAATGAAATGCTTCTGTAAACCAGCAAAATGTTTTAACTGTTAGAGAATGTCAATTCGTGTAATATGCAGCAGGAAATGTTAAGCACAATATACACCCCCTTTCATAGGATAAATATGGTGTCCATATAAACAACAGGACAAATTTGACACTTGTGGAATTCCCTGGTATGAAATAACTTTTAATGAGATTCTTAAGTCTGCCCAAGTAAAGATTCATAATTACCATTATCACTAAGATAGGCCTTGTGATTATTTCCCTACATTCCCATATTTATTTGATATCTTGTGGACAGTTTCGCCGTTTCTGCAATGCCTACGCCCAAAGTAGTCAAGGTTCATGCAAACGGTACACGAGGAAAATCATTCAGGGACTGTAGTGTTTTTGCCTCTGATCGACTTAGACCCATAAAATATGTCATATATCTATTCAACATTGATATTCCTGGTTGAACAAGCAAATTTTAACAACACAACTGCTATCACATTTGACCAGCAACTATATTGAAAGGCTCAAACTATTATAACTAATCAGCCATCAAGTAGCCGTCTGAACTCTGTAATGCTAAGAATGTGAGGGCTACACACGGAGGCTTGTTTTCTTGGGTGCATAGGCTATCTAATAGAAAAAGCGGGATCATCAGAAGTTTTTGAAGAGATTATCGCCACAACACTGTGCCAAATATGATCAGTGGAAATGCTTTTGCTATAGCACGAAGAGGGCATTTCTTAACAGATGCTGCATTTAATATATTACTTCTTGCAGACACATTGCAACTCCATAAACCACACACTTTTGTATCTGACGATGAAACTGAAAATGAACTATGTAACTAAGGCATTTGATAGAATTCAAGAAATAGGTACTAATTTAGCAGAAAGTTTGATAACGTCATCTTAAAAATATTTGCACAACTCATTGCTAATCCAAATACGGTGATAGATTAACTAGTAACTGACACACGACAAAACAGAGACTGCAAGAATACAGAAAAGCATATCAGCTTTCTAAAACATCGAAACCCTTTAAGTAAATCTGACTAGTCATTGTTCAGCATTATCTCAGGTGTTGTTTCCCAGGATTCAGTAAATATAGATAAATCAGAAAAGGTTGGCTATAAGATTTGTCAGTCTATGGAATGAAAATATATATTTAACTATTTATTCAAGAGCGAAATCAGGCAGGTGACCTCTGATAAAAAACAGGTGCAGCAATACACAAAGAAGCAGTGCATATTTATCGCCAATCACTGTTTCAACGCCTAGCATCAGTTGTGACAAGAGAAAATCTTAATATACAGGACCGCTTTAAATATGAACTGTGTAATTATTTAATAGCAATCTCTGATTCTACTGGACCTGCACACAAAGCAACTCTAATAATTTCCCTTTGGAACCAGCTTTGAATGCTAACTTCTCACTGGTGGACCTTTTGTTTTGGATGAAGGCGTATTACTATATCGGATCATTCGACATCGTGGTTTTACATTTAAAGAAATACGTCATGTATATATTAAACATGTACTGTGCAAATACGGCTAATGCGTTATTGTATGTGATTGTTACAGTTAACTACCTTCACTTAAACACATGCCTCATTTGAGTAGAGAATGAACTACTGTGTCAGTACACTGTCAATTAACCATGGTTTCAGCAATAAAACCTGCCATTTTCTTGTAAACTAAATCTAATAAAGATAGATGTATACAGATGTTTTCTGAATGCTTGGAACAAGCAAGGTGTCAGTGTATCCATGCCAATAGTGATGCTGATTGTCTTATTGTTGAAACTGCTGTCAATGCTGCCAATAATAAAGAAATCATTTTTGGAATATACACTGTTTGAAATCTGCTCTTGACCACAGCATATGCTTACATTTACCATTTCTTCATGTCTTACTTCGACGTGACACAACTTTACGCTTATTTAATGTGTGAAAAGCAGTTGCTATGAAAAATACAAAGACTTATAGCATTCTGCAGAGGTATTCTGTCAGAGTAAAGCATCAAACTAAAGCATTATTGCATCTGGTGAAGATGCTCTAGGCTTTGTATATGGAGGCACATCAGAAGGGGAATTGCATTAATTGCGCTATCCCCTGTTTCCCAAGAAAACATAATCACAGTGGATTTAAATGTATTATCCTCAAGATAAGTTGTTGCAAAACTCCATTCTATGTGTGTGTACTACCAAGTACAGCTACAGTTAGGAAATCGTTTTCTAAATCCCATCGATTGGTGATAACAGGTGACCAATGAGGTTATGATACCAGAAATTACTGATGTGCCACCAACCCAAGGAAGGATTCTTATTTTGATGAGGTGCAACTGCAAAAAAAGTTGCAATACAGCACGGTGTACCTGAGAGAAGCGTGGGCTTAATTGTTTAACAGCATGTAGAGAGTATAGCGGTGTAGTTTGTGCCAATTCGTCAGTGTCTGAATATAAATTGAGTAGATAATGACACATTATTGAAGAACAAAAACAGTCAGTGAGCACAAACAAAGTTTATTGTGTTACTATGCAGGTGAAACTTGGCAATGTTTTTGAAAATCAAACTCTACATAAATACAAGAAATCCATCACGGATTGATTGAGAAATGACAGATTGACATAGATTCCTCCGAAGTTGTTAAATGACATGTTCTATGCCAAATCTTCAATCTGTATCAGATCCGGATGAAATTTGATGTGCTGATATACAATCCTATTTCATACCTTTGTTTTAAATTTCAAAAGAATAGATAACAACTTGACTGAGATATGATTTTTGAAAATTGGACAATGATGAATGATAAAGTCTTTTCCAAATATTCTAAAAAATATCTTGGATCCAGAGTTTCTCTGAGCAAAGGTAGAGATTGGGCAAAAAGAAAATTAATTGAAATCTGATGATTAGAATTTTCATAAAGTTTCTAATAAACACAAAAATAAACTAACCAACAAATGAATACATGATTATTAAAACATAAATTCCTTATTCGGAGGGCAAATTGATTATATCTTCATTTTTTTATTGAAAAATAATAATGTAGAAGTATATCTGATAAAATAATTCCATAAGATATTTAGATAATTTGATAATTGTAGACAATTTTTTGAATGTATACAAACACAGATTTACGTTTAAATACATTTATATAGGTTAATTTTAGCTGTCAGAGTCAAGTAGCATTCAATATGCATCATTTCATATCCTAATTGTTATTTATACATTTGAAATGATGTATTGCCACGATTAGTAGCGTACATAACATTTACTAAAATACAGTGCACCTGTTGATAAAAAGGGCCAAATTTGCATATTTACCATCGGTAGATTTTTTTAGACTTGGAGTTAAAATAGCGACTTTATAGAAATGTGTAAAAAACATTGTGTTGCAATTAGTTTGACATTTTGCAAAATATTTAACTAGACTCGTTTCGCACGTCTAATAGTAAACGTTTCAATCACAGATTATCCACTTATCCCGACTTGCTCCTAGTTTAAGAGATACCCCTCTCATTGCATTCAAATTACAGCCCGTAGGTGTTTAATTAGATCTTATGTTTTAAGATATTGAAGAGTTTTAATGAGGAATGAGAGGAATATATCTCACTACAAATTTCTAATCACAGAGGTATACTTTCTTTAGCATGCAGTTTTGCAGACTATTTAAAATTATATACAATTTAATATTGCAGTAAATTAGCATACTGAAAAATTATAATAACATTTATCATTTTTATAAACCTTGCATAAAACTGAAGCCATAGAAATAATAAAAAAAATTGATCACGTTATAACATGTCATTAATTATTAATCCATTTTTTACTTGGTTTATTCCTTATATCGACGAGCAAATAGTGATAGTATATGTCTTGTATTTTTGGGTTAGAATCGTCCAATAAAATTAATGTAGACACTCCTCTATGTCTGTCTCTTTCTCTCTCTCTCTCTCTCTCTCTCTCTCTCTCTCTCTCTCTCTCTATATATATATATATATATATATATATATATATATATATACATATATATATACATATATATATATATATAGTTATATATATATATATAGTTATATATATATATATATTTATATATATATACATATATATATACATATATATATATATATATATATAGTTATATATATATATATAGTTATATATATATATATTTATATATATATATATATATAGTTATATATATATATTTATATATAAATATATATATATATACATATATAAATCAGTGTCTATATGTATGTGCGTGTGATGTGTGTGTGTTCACTATAGAAAGCACGCTTAGCGAATCTACATAAACTTTAAAAGTGTATTCTTCTGTATAATTTACCGGGTAGGACAATGTAAGTTCCCGAACCTCTAAGTTGACGTTTAAGGTGGTTATGAAGACATAACACACTATACATTTAAAAAGATGTAATATTTTCATGAAATTTAATGTATAAATATTCCTAGATAAGATTATAGAAATGGTTCTGAAACCCTTAGTGCCCTCCTAACCTAAGGACGCTATGAAGGCCGAACCTCCTTTAAAACTTCAAATAAACCATATTTTGAAGAAAGTTATATCATATATATAACATTCTCCGAGGAAGACAATGGAAGTAGTTTCGACAGTCTACGTTTCCCTTTATGTGCCTAATATGTACGTGTACCCACTGTGAGCAACATCATGTCTTCCCGCTCGTCACATATAAAATATACGTACGGTTTCGGCATATAATACCGCAACGATGGTTGACATGCAGGCAAACTTAACACCTCTGTTACTAAAGTAACGTTATGTTCTTATCTCTGTGGAGGAGTATGTTTTCAATTGCATATACGGACAGAAAGAGAGAAAAAGAGAGAGAGAAAGAAAGAGAGAAAGAAAGAGAGAGATAATTTAGCACCAGCTATAGTAGAGAATTGTGTATTTTTATAGATACCTTATCTAGAAATACATTTTTGTACTTAATCTCGTTTCTCGGAATGTTAGTCATCACTTATTTTCTTATCTAATCACATGACTATTAATTTTTAATTACTCTCTTCGTCACATTCAACTCAATTTCTTCTAAAAAGTAACCTTTAATAATTTCGATGATGTTTGAAATACATTATTTTTATTTTCAATTTCTTTCACTTTTTTATGGCTTACATTTTTTTCTTTTTAACTTGATAATTTATTTAGAATTTCCATTTAGCTTATCGATTGTAAAGTTTTCTGATTTATGACGTACATAATGAAGATAAAAAGAAAAGACAGGAAACCATTTTTAAGAATGCAAAAACACGAATCAATTATTATAAGTTTGCGGAATTATATTCAACGCCGAAAATAATATTATTGAGACATTTGCAACATGGAAATCGGACATACATATCTTTTGATTTGATGCGTGATTGTGTGCGTGATTTTATGCATGATTGTGTGCGTGATTTGATGCGTGATTGTGTGCGTGATTTGATGCATGATTGTGTGCGTGATTGTGTGCATGTATTATACATGTGTGTCCGTGTAGGTTCGATGGATTCTATACGGACTTAGATGTGGACTTTCATACGTTATTTAATAAGATATGCATTGCATTTACCTATTTAAAAAACTTATTGCAGAGATTCTTGATGTGTAGAAAATCACATATAATTTCACGCGAAATGGATACTGACACAAATAATAATTTGGCAAACCGAGTTCAAATCCTTGATACATAATAGTATTGCTTAATTGAGAAATCGCGCTTTCTTAACATGTGACTAAACAACCACAAACTCAATTTATTTCAAATATTTACCCATACAAATTGTAATATTTGTATTATTCATCTTACCATTCTCATTTTCAAAGTTATTCTTGCAATGTTTCCGCTAATATCACCTGCGATCTTGTTCAAGCGTATAATGTCCCGAATTTTTATGTCGAACTCGGGAATCTTGGCGAAATTCGAACTGAACGCTTTATGTAATCCACATGGAAAGACTGCTCTTTTTCCGTCAGCATTGCTCAGTAAGATATCTTATGTGAAGCGTAATTGTATTCTTAGTATCGTTACAACTGGGTATTTTAACTTAAACCTCCAGATAAATAACCTAACATTTTTATCCGTTGCGCCACGGGTTCATGTGAACATACAGATTCCTGTTCGATATGAATCCGTTCGAGTTTTATATGCTGCACTTGAACAAGGTCGAAGGTTACATGATTTGAAACGTTGTGAGAATATCACTCAAGACGAGAATAGCAGTCCGAATAATTTATATAATACCAGGTATCAATTCTCATCTAAAATCTTCCGATACATATTACGCATACAAGTTTAAATTGTATTTCAATTCCCAACAAACTGAGAGATATTAAAATGTTCATGTGTTAATATTTAAAAAAAAAAGCATTTATTTTATAGTATATATTTCGTTTTGAAAAACAGTCAAATCGCAACCTTGGCATGATATTATTTTAAAATCTATACACTTATATTTTGTAAAACATGTCTTTTTATAATTTAAATGCAATATAATTTACGTAGATGTTACTGTAATATAGAATATATCTTAACGGAGACTCTATTCACCTCACTGTAATTCTACTTTTGGCGAACATTGATGATTCAACCTAACGAGACAATATATTAACTCACCTTAAAACTAATATAACTATACAGCAACAACACATTTATACACAGAAGAAAATCGATATAATATGTATATGTGCACATATATCTATATTCATCGGACAACCTGTGTATATATATATATATATATATATATGTGTGTGTGTGTATATATATATATATATATATATATATATATATATATATATATGCATATGAAAACACTTAAATAAATATTCCCATAATTATAATAAATAATCAAACTTCGCACTTCCCAAAACACTTACACAACACCGCATAACAAGGCAACTATACTTGCACTAACCCGAAAGGTTTTGGTGTTTTTGACATCTAGTGATAGATTCTTTCGTCACATATACTTCACATATTCTTCACTCTCATATCAAAATACAACAGCGACTTCTTTTACATATGCCTCAGTATATGAATCTAAAATCGACAATCCAACCGACTTTTTTCATATATATATATATATATATATATATATATATATATATATATATATATATATATATATATATGTATATGTATATATATATATATATATATATATACATATATATATATATATATGTATATATATATATATATATATATATATATATATATATATATATAGTGTGTCAGGTTGTCTATGAAAAGAAATCAAATAAAGTGCTCGATCATATAAGAGAGCTAATATAATTTATTGAGATACTGTATATTACATTGCTGAAATATGTAATATACAGTATCTAAATAAATTATATATATATATATATATATATATATATATGTATATATATACATATATGGATGTGTGTGTAAGCATTTATTTAACATATGTATTTGGAAAATATGTATCTAATGTAATATAATCTCACTTTTGGGCATACGAATATAAAATGATATAAATATCAATTGTAAAATATCTTCACATCTAATAGTTTATACTACTTAGGGTAATTGGAAAAAAATCTCTGGGATGAATATATATTTCAATATAGTGATAAAAGAGATTAAACTTATGGCGAAATTCCGTCCAGTTATCTGCCCTTAGATATTGCGACAACGTGGCTCCCGTTTTCTCCCGGGGGACATTTTCGAACATTTATTTTTATATCAAGACATTTTTTGTTCATAAGGATCATTCGTTATTCGTTCAGTTTTTGGTCTCCTTTAAAATGTGTTTTAATCTTTTTTTGATGGTTAATCTGATTGATTTAGTCGCTTCCTATTATTAGTTTTTAAAATAGTTTTTCATCGTCAAATAAGTACGCCTTTTTCAGCTTCATATGGCAAAGCAATATAATGACAGTGTTGCATTGTACCTTCGATCATAAATCAAAGTGCAATAATATATGAATATTTATATTTCATGCATAATTATTTATTGTTCTATTCTTCATCGATTTAGAGATTGTACTATAATTAATTATTAGTATTGAAAATGATTGTATTGTTAGTGATGCCCCCAATTGTGTTTCCATTGTGTGTGTATCATTACACTCATATTCACTCTGATTCTCTGTAGTAGTACGTACCAATGTCCCATTTATAGGACTAGTAATTTATGTATAAAATCAGACTTTAATGATTACGAATGTCTCAAATAATCTTAGATTTATTTTCGATCTTTCTGAGACTTAGTTCATTCTAGTAATATTAAACCAGACGTACCAATATGTGAATATGTGTAGCATATACTAATATATATGAATATTACACCATAAAATAAACGCTTGTAAAGGGTTTTGATAGAAGCAAAGAAATAAAAACAAAATGAAAACACAAGAAACCGGATAACACAAAAAGATAACCGTGAAAAAAAAAGTGAAACATTATACTATAAGACGTTGGGAATCTACGTATGAAGCATTGGCTTTCTGTATTTAGCATTATAGAATTGAAATAGTTCTCAGGAGCGTGTAGAAATATTGTGCTTATCAACTGAGTTGCGGAATACATTCTCCATCGGCCACAGTCGAATCCTGATGAAAACCAGAACAAGTGCTATTCTTTCTGACTCCTTTCTCTTTCTTTTTTTATTGTCTTTGTCTTTTCTCTGCCAGCGAAACGCAACTAAAGAATAAGGAGCAAGAAAGTAAACAAAAAAATTATGTCGTCGATTGTCTCTGATTAAACTAAAACACGTAGGATTCTTGATATCTTATTTTCCTCTCGAGTTGTCTCTCACTCTCTCTTTATATTTACTTGTTTCCAACTACCAGCCAAACGCTACCACAGAAACGAGAAAAAAGGACACATCTAGACTTCATTTACTGGTGAATCTTTCAATATTTGTCTTACTACATTTGTCTTGGCGTCCACGGTTATAGTAAAGGTAGACTAGAATAAGGGTGTGCACTGTAACCTCTTCTTTTATTCATCACAAACGTGTTATATTCATCATGATTAAATACAAAAATCGAATAAATAGATAGAAAGCATATGTTCCTGACAAAAAGAGTTTTGGTAAATAACATTTAAGTCAGTGAAATAGAAAAAAATCTCGAACTTACTTCATCTAAAAGGTAATACGTAATTAAAATGAAGAGAAAAAAGTGTTCGACAAATAGTCTAGTACTCTGAAGACAACAGAACACATCACATCTCAGTTGTAATTTAAAAGCTAATATCAATCACTTAAAGGCAAAGAGTCACCTGAAGTGTGTTTAGTATTTAACAACAAATTAATTATTACAAAATATGGTTTTAATTGGAATAGATAATATTCTGTTTAAAGATATCGTTGTGGTTGAAATGTGATGAAGGATTTCAGAAATAATCTAAACTACTTCCGCATTAATTATGTAAGAAGAAAGATTATTATTAGAAAAAGAGAAAATCATCACGAGTCAATTCAAGAAGTGAAAACGGTCTCTGCCGTGATGTTGACTATTGTATGCCCCAAATACTTTTAAACTAATTTAATAAACAGGGAGATTTAGGTAAAGATTCACAACAGTCATAGCGTGTGGTTGTCTGTATTATATTAAATATGTATTACTTACTATTTTCCACAATATTTTTGGGCGAACAATTACATTACAATATACGGGGCAATCATCAAAATTAAATCAGGAGGAAAACTAGAAAGTTCATAACATATTTCACTTTAGGTGGTCTCGCTTAATGTTTCGTTGTTTCTTTTGTTACGTGTTTCTTATAAAACGAATCGTGAACCAGAAATGGAGTCTAACAGTGGAGATGGTGAAAAGGACGTGTTCTCGAGGAGATAGTTCGTTTTACGATTCGATAGAAAGCATGTGTATGCTTGGACTAGCACTTTCATACGTCATGATCATGTGCGTCCAGCGAGGTCTACAGAAGTTATCCGACTGTATTTTGGCCATCAAACTGCTATGAGGAGTACAGCGTCGTTATGTTTTCCGTGCTGTTCTTTATAAAATATACTCCCTTTTCTTGTTTGTTCTTCCTGCTATTTCGGAGATTTAATAGACAGACTCGACTGAAAACTAATCCCAGAGCTCGATAGCTGCACCCCTGTCAGATTACTTTACTATCTGTACGGGGTGAAGAACGTTGACCAGGTGATTTTTCCACGGTGGGTTCGCCTAATATCAACACCTCAGTGATATGAATAAGACAATTTTAAAATATATATATATATATATATATATATATATATATATATATATGTGTGTGTGTGTGTGTGTGTATGTGTGTGTGTTTTGAGTTTAAGAGAGGCTATAGAAAGTGAGGACGAAATTCGTGTCAGACTAGATATATGCTATTGTTAGTTGCATCATGAAGTGTAACTTCACCAGCTTTTTTGCAAAGAGAGCACCAGCCTGTGTTGTCGGATATGTCCTAATGTTTTTTTCATGTGCATGTGTTTAGATTATATCCCCTGAAACATTTTATACTTACATTATTTCGTTAAATAACTTATACTATTAGATACTATGATAAACTAAACGTTGACGCAAGACTCTTCAATAGTTTAACATGAAAACAAAATGAAAAATAAAGGCATTGCTATTATATATATGTTTGGAAAATTCTAGCTTTATGCGGATAATGTTTCCCCGTGTAACCATCTTAATATTCTATTGTCGTCGAAAGAACATGCTGTTGAAAAAGCCAAAGTCGAAGATTTAAATATAAAATGTATTTTATCTCTCCGCCAGGTGACTAGTCGCTGATTATAATATCAGGAATCTTTCATTTAAATGTCTCGTGTAAGTTTGTCATGACGGTGAAGGAGTAAAAAGGGCTGCTCCATGCCAGAATTACTCGTCTTCTGTTGTTTCTTTAGCTCTTTTTTAAATATGCTTTTTCACGTAAAGCGTTATCTATCTTCCGAAGAAATGAGAGCATACACTAAGATATCAGTTTCAATACTACATCGTTTGTTAGACTGCCACAGGATAAGGAAAACGTCAGAAAACATTGTAAAAGAAAATGCTTAGAAATAAAGATCAATATTTTACTTGTGACATTACTATGAAATCGTTCTTTCATATACAACTTTTAAATTACATTACATTGCTATTTCAATGTCGAAAGCAACCGTAGCATTTCCACGGTTACTTTATATGAATATGGGTACATACAAAAGAGTAGTTTATAAAGACGTGAGGGTTATGGCTCAACTAAAGGCAGTAATATTTCGACGTTGATAGATAATCAATGAAGTAAAATAAATTAAAAATGTATCGAATAGGAAATATTCGGTTCAGCAAAAGTAAGGTAAGAAAAAAACAGAGTCAACATATTTGAAAGTGGAATTTGCCAGAACAGAATCAATCCGAATGTGTAAAACAGTGAAAACAAAATGGCGCCAAATACTCGTTGATTATCTAAAGAAACGAATGAGGTTGGGTCTTTAAGAAAGGCGCGGAAATGAATAGTATACCCGGAAGGTGAGGATCAAACGATGCAATTAAATTATGGCCGAATTCTAGTAAGGATGTAATGATTTTTAGAATATGTGCGACAAACAGAAGGAAAAGCATACGCAAAATAAGAAGGATTGGAAAAAAAATCAAAAGAACACAGAAACACGTGAGAATAATGAAGAAAGTAAGGAAAAGAAAAGCAAAGAGAAAAAAATAAAGAAAAAATAAAAGAAAAATAAATAAATAACAGACTCATAATTAGACAAAGATGCACATTACAAAAAGATTAAAGAAAAACAAATGAACTGAAAAAAATAAAACGGATAATATACGAATTCAGAAATATAATACAACAGACAAAAAAAGAAAAAAATAAAGACTGAAAAGAAAATTAGTGTGCAAAAGATACAACGTAGAAACATAAAATATAAAAGAAATATGAAATGAGAAAATATAAGAAATACTTACGTAAAGAAAAGAACAAATGAATTGCTTGTAGATAAACAGAAAAAAGATATTAGAGATAAAAGAAAACAAAATATTGGAATTAAAACACATATAATATATAAGTATAAACGGAAATGATGAAATAAAACTATCGTATAACGTGCATACAACTAGATATAAGAACATAAAGTAAAATAATAGAAAAATATAAATATAGAAGAAACAACTGAGTGTATACAACTGTAAAATGTATAGAAAGAAAGAAACACACAACTAAAATAACTAGAACAAATGACAAATTAGCAAGCATGAATAGAAGGAGAAACTAAAGATTTGTAGGAGAAGGTACATGAAGTAGACCAGTTAAAATGTATCGATCTGGCGAAAAAAGTATAATAGTAATGAAAAAAGTGATACAAATAAGTAAACAGGGGAGATATGTGTATGAAGTCTAACAACGTAAATATTGCGACACAGAATAAAAAGTATAACAACTCGAAAAAGAACTAACGAAAAAATTCAAATGAATGAAACAGAAAACTATTAAAAATTAGCAAAACAAATGAAGACAAAATAATGAACGAACAAAATGAATGTGAAATGAAAAGAAAGCAACATAGAAAATTGACCAATGAAAGAAAATTAATAACATTGAAAAAGCATATCGCTGAAGAGAGAAGATGAAGAGAATGAGCACACAAAGAGTATACCATAGTGGTATAGGATTATATAGAGCAAGCAATAAACGATTAATAATTTAAAGAAATAATTTAAAAAAATGATGAGAATTGGACGAGGAAACGAGTTCGAACCTGACGTCACCTTCGAATTGACTACGCATTACATTTATCATCGTTGATTTCTATGGTAGATTTCCTCATCCCACTTAAGCTCGTATGCTGTCTAATTATATGGCGTACCAACCGCAATTCCGTAATTCTATAAAACCACACGTTTTTTATTCGGTTGTTTTGTTGATTCATTTGTTTTAGGCATATATTTTGTAAACGATAGTTTCTATTCAACTCAAAAGAAGGAATATATTTTGTAAACGATGCTTTCTATTCAACTCAAAAGAAAGGATATATTTTGTAACGATGGTTTCTATTCAACTCAAAAGAGGGGATATATTTTGTAACGATGGTTTCTATTAAACTCAAAAGAAAGGATATCTTTTGTAACGATGGTTTCTATTCAACTCAAAAGAGGGGATATATTTTGTAAACAATGGTTTATATTCAACTCAAAAGAAGGGATATATTTTGTAACGATGGTTTCTATTCAACTCAAAAGAGGGGATATCTTTTGTAACGATGGTTTCTATTCAACTCAAAAGAGGGGATATATTTTGTAACGATGGTTTCTATTAAACTCAAAAGAAAGGATATCTTTTGTAACGATGGTTTCTATTCAACTCAAAAGAGGGGATATATTTTGTAAACGATGGTTTATATTCAACTCAAAAGAAGGGATATATTTTGTAACGATGGTTTCTATTCAACTCAAAAGAGGGGATATATTTTGTAACGATGGTTTCTATTCAACTCAAAAGAGGGGATATATTTTGTAAACGATGGTTTCTATTCAACTCAAAAGAAGGGATATATTTTGTAACGATGGTTTCTATTCAACTCAAAAGAGGGGATATCTTTTGTAACGATGGTTTCTATTCAACTCAAAAGAGGGGATATATTTTGTAACGATGGTTTCTATTAAACTCAAAAGAAAGGATATCTTTTGTAACGATGGTTTCTATTCAACTCAAAAGAGGGGATATATTTTGTAAACGATGGTTTATATTCAACTCAAAAGAAGGGATATATTTTGTAACGATGGTTTCTATTCAACTCAAAAGAGGGGATATATTTTGTAACGATGGTTTCTATTCAACTCAAAAGAGGGGATATATTTTGTAAACGATGGTTTCTATTCAACTCAAAAGAAGGGATATATTTTGTAACGATGGTTTCTATTCAACTCAAAAGAGGGGATATATTTTGTAACGATGGTTTCTATTAAACTCAAAAGAAAGGATATCTTTTGTAACGATGGTTTCTATTCAACTCAAAAGAGGGGATATATTTTGTAAACGATGGTTTATATTCAACTCAAAAGAAGGGATATATTTTGTAACGATGGTTTCTATTCAACTCAAAAGAGGGGATATATTTTGTAACGATGGTTTCTATTCAACTCAAAAGAGGGGATATATTTTGTAAACGATGGTTTCTATTCAACTCAAAAGAAGGGATTTATTTTGTAACGATGGTTTCTATTCAACTCAAAAGAGGGGATATCTTTTGTAACGATGGTTTCTATTCAACTCAAAAGAGGGGATATATTTTGTAACGATGGTTTCTATTCAACTCAAAAGAAAGGATATCTTTTGTAACGATGGTTTCTATTCAACTCAAAAGAGGGGATATATTTTGTAAACGATGGTTTATATTCAACTCAAAAGAAGGGATATATTTTGTAACGATGGTTTCTATTCAACTCAAAAGAGGGGATATATTTTGTAACGATGGTTTCTATTCAACTCAAAAGAGGGGATATATTTTGTAAACGATGGTTTCTATTCAACTCAAAAGAAGGGATATATTTTGTAACGATGGTTTCTATTCAACTCAAAAGAGGGGATATATTTTGTAAACGATGGTTTATATTCAACTCAAAAGAGGGGATATCTTTTGTAACGATGGTTTCTATTCAACTCAAAAGAGGGGATATATTTTGTAACGATGGTTTCTATTAAACTCAAAAGAAAGGATATCTTTTGTAACGATGGTTTCTATTCAACTCAAAAGAGGGGATATATTTTGTAAACGATGGTTTATATTCAACTCAAAAGAAGGGATATATTTTGTAACGATGGTTTCTATTCAACTCAAAAGAGGGGATATCTTTTGTAACGATGGTTTCTATTCAACTCAAAAGAAAGGATATCTTTTGTAACGATGGTTTCTATTCAACTCAAAAGAAGGGATATATTTTGTAACGATGGTTTCTATTCAACTCAAAAGAGGGGATATCTTTTGTAACGATGGTTTCTATTCAACTCAAAAGAGGGGATATATTTTGTAACGATGGTTTCTATTAAACTCAAAAGAAAGGATATCTTTTGTAACGATGGTTTCTATTCAACTCAAAAGAGGGGATATATTTTGTAAACGATGGTTTATATTCAACTCAAAAGAAGGGATATCTTTTGTAACGATGGTTTCTATTCAACTCAAAAGAGGGGATATATTTTGTAACGATGGTTTCTATTAAACTCAAAAGAAAGGATATCTTTTGTAACGATGGTTTCTATTCAACTCAAAAGAGGGGATATATTTTGTAAACGATGGTTTATATTCAACTCAAAAGAAGGGATATATTTTGTAACGATGGTTTCTATTCAACTCAAAAGAGGGGATATATTTTGTAACGATGGTTTCTATTCAACTCAAAAGAGGGGATATATTTTGTAAACGATGGTTTCTATTCAACTCAAAAGAAGGGATATATTTTGTAACGATGGTTTCTATTCAACTCAAAAGAGGGGATATCTTTTGTAACGATGGTTTCTATTCAACTCAAAAGAGGGGATATATTTTGTAACGATGGTTTCTATTAAACTCAAAAGAAAGGATATCTTTTGTAACGATGGTTTCTATTCAACTCAAAAGAGGGGATATATTTTGTAAACGATGGTTTATATTCAACTCAAAAGAAGGGATATATTTTGTAACGATGGTTTCTATTCAACTCAAAAGAGGGGATATATTTTGTAACGATGGTTTCTATTCAACTCAAAAGAGGGGATATATTTTGTAAACGATGGTTTCTATTCAACTCAAAAGAAGGGATATATTTTGTAACGATGGTTTCTATTCAACTCAAAAGAGGGGATATATTTTGTAACGATGGTTTCTATTAAACTCAAAAGAAAGGATATCTTTTGTAACGATGGTTTCTATTCAACTCAAAAGAGGGGATATATTTTGTAAACGATGGTTTATATTCAACTCAAAAGAAGGGATATATTTTGTAACGATGGTTTCTATTCAACTCAAAAGAGGGGATATATTTTGTAACGATGGTTTCTATTCAACTCAAAAGAGGGGATATATTTTGTAAACGATGGTTTCTATTCAACTCAAAAGAAGGGATATATTTTGTAACGATGGTTTCTATTCAACTCAAAAGAGGGGATATCTTTTGTAACGATGGTTTCTATTCAACTCAAAAGAGGGGATATATTTTGTAACGATGGTTTCTATTAAACTCAAAAGAAAGGATATCTTTTGTAACGATGGTTTCTATTCAACTCAAAAGAGGGGATATATTTTGTAAACGATTGTTTATATTCGACTCAAAAGAAGGGATATATTTTGTAACGATGGTTTCTATTCAACTCAAAAGAGGGGATATATTTTGTAACGATGGTTTCTATTCAACTCAAAAGAGGGGATATATTTTGTAAACGATGGTTTCTATTCAACTCAAAAGAAGGGATATATTTTGTAACGATGGTTTCTATTCAACTCAAAAGAGGGGATATATTTTGTAACGATGGTTTATATTCAACTCAAAAGAGGGGATATCTTTTGTAACGATGGTTTCTATTCAACTCAAAAGAGGGGATATATTTTGTAACGATGGTTTCTATTAAACTCAAAAGAAAGGATATCTTTTGTAACGATGGTTTCTATTCAACTCAAAAGAGGGGATATATTTTGTAAACGATGGTTTATATTCAACTCAAAAGAAGGGATATATTTTGTAACGATGGTTTCTATTCAACTCAAAAGAGGGGATATCTTTTGTAACGATGGTTTCTATTCAACTCAAAAGAAAGGATATCTTTTGTAACGATGGTTTCTATTCAACTCAAAAGAAGGGATATATTTTGTAACGATGGTTTCTATTCAACTCAAAAGAGGGGATATCTTTTGTAACGATGGTTTCTATTCAACTCAAAAGAGGGGATATATTTTGTAACGATGGTTTCTATTAAACTCAAAAGAAAGGATATCTTTTGTAACGATGGTTTCTATTCAACTCAAAAGAGGGGATATATTTTGTAAACGATGGTTTATATTCAACTCAAAAGAAGGGATATATTTTGTAACGATGGTTTCTATTCAACTCAAAAGAGGGGATATATTTTGTAACGATGGTTTCTATTCAACTCAAAAGAGGGGATATATTTTGTAAACGATGGTTTCTATTCAACTCAAAAGAAGGGATATATTTTGTAACGATGGTTTCTATTCAACTCAAAAGAGGGGATATATTTTGTAACGATGGTTTCTATTCAACTCAAAAGAAGGGATATATTTTGTAACGATGGTTTCTATTCAACTCAAAAGAAGGGATATATTTTGTAAAGATGGTTTCTATTCAACTCAAAAGAAGGGATATATTTTGTAAAGATGGTTTCTATTCAACTCAAAAGAAGGGATATATTTTGTAACGATGGTTTCTATTCAACTCAAAAGAAGGGATATATTTTGTAACGATGGTTTCTATTCAACTCAAAAGAAGGGATATATTTTGTAAAGATGGTTTCTATTCAACTCAAAAGAAGGGATATATTTTGTAACGATGGTTTCTATTCAACTCAAAAGAAGGGATATATTTTGTAAAGATGGTTTCTATTCAACTCAAAAGAAGGGATATATTTTGTAAAGATGGTTTCTATTCAACTCAAAAGAAGGGATATATTTTGTAACGATGGTTTCTATTCAACTCAAAAGAAGGGATATATTTTGTAACGATGGTTTCTATTCAACTCAAAAGAAGGGATATATTTTGTAAAGATGGTTTCTATTCAACTCAAAAGAAGGGATATATTTTGTAACGATGGTTTCTATTCAACTCAAAAGAAGGGATATATTTTGTAAAGATGGTTTCTATTCAACTCAAAAGAAGGGATATATTTTGTAAAGGTGGTTTCTATTCAACTCAAAAGAAGGGATATATTTTGTAACGATGGTTTCTATTCAACTCAAAAGAAGGGATATATTTTGTAAAGATGGTTTCTATTCAACTCAAAAGAAGGGATATATTTTGTAAAGATGGTTTCTATTCAACTCAAAAGAAGGGATATATTTTGTAACGATGGTTTCTATTCAACTCAAAAGAAGGGATATATTTTGTAAAGATGGTTTCTATTCAACTCAAAAGAAGGGATATATTTTGTAAAGATGGTTTCTATTCAACTCAAAAGAAGGGATATATTTTGTAACGATGGTTTCTATTCAACTCAAAAGAAGGGATATATTTTGTAACGATGGTTTCTATTCAACTCAAAAGAA
>OY744526.1:91347151-91399651 GCA_963556195.1 Sepiola atlantica
GAATCGCTGAAGAAAATATAGCCGCTATATAAAATAATGAAACATTGTAAGAAAGTATGTTCAAAACAACGACATTTGAAAGAGCGTCTATTAAATGTGCGCGTAATGGTTTGTATTATGTAGGAAATTAATAGCAGACAAATAATAAATATTAACAGATATGTTTCTGAAAAGTAGATGTTGTTTGTTAGCTGGGAAAGTCTTTTCTACAACCTATATGAAATATGTTTTGGGAGAGTCAAAGATGCTGAGCAAAAAGTAATATCTTGTGTTAGTGTGAGAAAATAAGCAAATATTTACTAAAACCCGCTCGAGTTAATAAGCGTTTTATAGTGATGAGTTTGGTAGAATGTGATTCATGTGGTTATTTTCCTTATCTTGACAAAGGTATAGGGGAAAATCGTCTTAACTTTATATATATATATATATATATATATATATATATATATATATATATATATATATATATATATATATATATAGCAAGGTGCCGCTGGAGCGTTAAACACTATCGACAACCTGACGTTCGCTCACGTCTCCCGGGTAAGTGTACATTAATTTTAATTACTGTCTTTTGTGATCTTTCACGGCTGTGTGGACTTAGGCGTTAGGCTTGTAATTCAAGGCTGACTCTACCGCCACTCTTTCATTGATTAAATGACGTCGTCTGTAGGTATAAAACACTTTTGTATTAAAAAATATGTGTATATGTATATAGAGAGAAAGAGCGAGAGAGAGATAGATAGAGAGGGAGTGAGGGGGGTTTATAGATCCGAATTAGATGTAACTTTCAAAATAACTTATATTATGAAACTCGATGTAGTAATGGACAACTTAAATCACAATGCCAATTAAATGCAATTATTTATGTTATTTGTGTAACGTCAGGATCCTAAGCTTTAAATGGACAATTTGACAACAACTCTTAAGAAAAATTGTAACTGTTCACTTGTTAAATTTTTGAGTGAGAAACTTCACTTTTTACTATTGAATTTCACTAGCTTTCATATTTTCATTAGGATCCAGTTTGCCTGCCCCATTTCATATATAGATCTTACTTTTTGAGAGTATATCTGTGTAAAGCTTTCTTATACAACTACTCAGCCACACCCATACACACACCCATATATTTAAACAGCAAACACACATTTATCCGTAACACATCAACGCACAAGTATATCTAAACAGCCTTTACATTTCCTTTATATTTCTAATGTAATAATTAAGTAAATTGTACTTATATTTTGCTTTGATTTTCTCAAATTAAAAATATTCAGATTATTGACCATACTAACGCAGATACACTATCAACTTCCTATAAAATACTATTCTCTACGATCTGCTCCGAAAAATTAAAAACAAGTCTCATTATATATACTCGTCGAGCGATGTATTTACATGACGTATATTACAGTATTATTAAAGTTACTAGTACATTGGGTGTGCCAAGTTCGAATCCAGCAGTTTCCATGTGACCCCTTAACATATATATGTTGGCCCGCTTTACGGGAGCTCTTCTACCTAAAAGAATCGGGGAAACCAATGACAAGGATAGCATAAAGCCTGTCAAAAAGTCGTAACATGCTTTATTTATTCGAATGTACTTTTTCATAATCTATTCTGATAAACATGTTATCATCATACACGCTGGCATATGGTGGGCGACTCTTAGACATTGACTTTCAAACTAACGTATATATGGCCAATCTTTATTCATTTCTTTTTCTCCCAAGTCCATTCGTATCACTGCCTTCCATGTATTCCTGTGCGACAAACCTGCTACCTCAACTGTTTACCATCTACTAACACAATAATCTTTATCCTTTTTTCACCGCGGTCATACTGTCGAAGAGTCCTCTTCTGCACACACCTACCGATACTGTCCATATTTAATCATCCTCTGAGGTAATCAGATAAAAGCTTGTCGTAAAGTCTCATATTACACACCAATAGTATCATTCTAATATCATTTAACTTTACGCAATGCATGTTCCCTTAACTTCCATACATAATCACACTGCGTACACATGTCTAGTAGACTATTCTCTTGATCGACTGTGGCAACGATCTGCTGGTTAATGATGTTTAAACTATTCCCTCTCTCTTAATCTTTCAAAGTGATACACTAAATTACGTTACCACCACTCATATCGCGTTCTCTCCCTCTTAAACTTTTGAAGTTTAAATTTTTTTCAGACATATATTTTCGAGCTTCAAAACATACCCTTGCCTCTCAATTCTTATTAGTCTATTTCTATTTTTTTAACTAAGATAATCTCTCATTTCGACTCATACTATTTACTCCCATTATTTTCCTTCAAATAGCCTAGCGTCAATGAAACATATAACCGTCTTCTTCTCATTCTTGATGTGTTGCCTTGTTCATCCGTACTATTAGTTAGTCAATGTCTTCAGAATTTGGGTATACATTTTACATTGCTTCCTAATATAGCGACACCTATTATAATGATATTAACTTGGATAAAAACTGTTGCTTTCTAGTTTACAAAATATACTATTACTTCAAGTAAGCTGCTACTGATGATTATGGTGATGTTGATTGATTAACATATAGATGCACACAGAAACAGAAACCAACATGCGTGGTTCAATCCTTAATAAAACTTGATGAGAATTAATACTGTTGTGTTTACGTTTATAAGAATCGTTTTGAAAAACTGACGACATGAAGTATTGCGATTGTAATGAATATTTATTATTTGTTTGTAAATGTGAGGATAAAACGATGGCAGACATTACAAATGTGTCCATGGAAAATCTCATTGTATGATTGTATTAAACCATTGAAAAAAGTTAAGTCATCAGTTAATGGCAATGATAATACAGCTAGTAGAAGATCAAGAGAAATCTCAAATGAAACGGTCAAATACTAACTAATTATTAGCGATGATACAAGGTTCAAAATATATGATTTAACTGATATTTTGAAAATAAATGTTATGCATTAACTTATTTAATGATCTTAGATGGGTTGTAAAACACACTTTAACTGATTTTCGATGAAGTTCTGTTCAAGGAAGCTCGTTTTCCATCAGCACAATTGCATTCCTAAAGTCCAACCTTTTGTGACGGTGATAAAGATGGGAGCATCTACATATAGTTAGAGCTAACTGATTAACAGTACTCTCATGAAACTCTAGTAGTCGGCATCAGGATCAGTATCCTCTTGTCATATATGTCTCTACATGTTGCAAGCAAAGGCGTGTAAGGTGCGGAACCTCAAATTTATGGAATGAATGTGGCATTGTTGCTTCTGCACAATTCCATTGTGTGCTTTAGGCCAACTCTTCCCCGACTTCGGATGCAACCGTTAAGCCTTGATTTTCTAGGTGCCAGGGTTAAAATCCTTCAATCCTGCAAGTAAACGAATAGCTGTGATCAACGAAGATGACTTCACGCAGACAATACAATCGTCAGGCACGATTTTCATGAGCTCTATGCAGAAGGCTTAATCGTCTAACAAATAAAATAACGAACAGACAAATCAGCGCAAGCAAAACTGGCTTCCATAATGAGTGTGATACGTCTTTTGAAAATTACAGAGGACGAATCCACGCTGTCAAAATATCTCGCTAAAATCAAACAGCAATTACCAGTGTTGTGACGTGTCGCTGTGAATCCTCTGATCGAAATGATATCAGGTAACATGCATGCACCGAAATTCATATACTATATTTTCAGCAATATTTTTTTGTGAAAATGGAACAACGACAAATGATTATTTTAACGAATTTTTCGCCGCGATAACAGCGCTACTTTGATTGATAATCCACCTGCAGGTATTTTACGAGAACCTATTGTCAAATGTTGCTTCAACATTCTGTCGCATTCAGCTTACAGTCTATTTCAACAATGGTTTATTTAAAATAATTTGTTGTGTTTTTACCTTCTGTTGCGGGGTTATTTTTCGATGCTTTTTTGACCAGTTGGTTAAGTATTAGAAAAAGCTTGCATCAAATGAAGAAATATTTTCAAACATGTTTCCGTATTCATATCTTGTATTGTTGTGTTTTTTAAAGTTGTTTGAATATTAGTTACTTTGGAACCAGGTACGTTACTTAGTAATTACTTCACTTTCACAAAGTATTGTGTAAACATTTGTAACAAAAATAAAGTTCCGTTTCTTTAACATAGTTTTATTCTCTAGAAATATTATAAACAAATTCACTTGAAAAAATGTTGTCGTATTACTGAGCTAAGAAAATACTCATCAGTTAATGGCAATGATATTTTATTCACCTGCTACTGATATTTATATTCGCTTGAATATATACTGAATTACTTCACTGAATGTTACACGGAAACTAATATATATGGAGAAAAATATATTAAACCTATTACTATACGTATTATTATATTAAATAGTATTTCATACTCACTAGGATTTCTCACAAGATTTTGTTTAAATGATTGTGCACAAGAAATAACAGCTACTATTTCCTGTAGTCTGAATGACAATAGATCTCCCCAGATTTCCAGTAGGTTTCCTTTTTGTTGCTCACTATTTTAGCTCAATGTGTGTTCAGGCAACAGCCGTTAAGCATTGAGTTCTCAATGATAATTCCATAATTCTCCGTTCCTTTTCCCATCGAGGTCTAAATGGTGTTAGCCGCTCTCAATTTTTCTGTCCTCTTTGACCCCACAGCTATTATCTGTAGTGTCAACATCTGCCACCGCGTATTTTCTATATATGGCACAAATGATAGTGGTGCTCAGTGACATGGACCTTTTAAAATATATTACAATAATTATCTGATATATAAAGTTAAATGATTTTTCTTTAATTTAATTGGCCAAGATTTATAAGCAAAAACCTGTATATACAAATCTACTTCGGCAGCCATTTAAGCCATGTGTTTATGCGTGTTGTTATAGGATAATATGCGTTCGTTTCGTTCAATAATATTTACATTTGTTTAGGCTGAACATCTTTACAGAACACAGACAACCGCACAACGGGTTAACATCTGCGTCTACCATTTTAAACGAAATGTTGTCCTAATAGTTTTACTAGTTCGTCGTAGCACTGTTGTTAATTTTTAGCTGTTGTTAATGTTTATTTCCTACACTATTTTTTCAACCTAAATACGGGGTGCTCCTTTAAACTACTGTTTATTTACTCCGAGCATTTTAATCGGATACTCCAAATACTTTCTCTCATATTCCTGATAAATGAAAAAAAATGAATAACACATTTGCTGTAAACAAAACATAGAGTAGTTTTCGGAAATGAATAGCACGATAGCTACTTACAGTATTCATAATTTTAGCTATTCATTTATTTGAATTGTATTTACTTGACATTTTACATTTAATATATTACAACACAAAAGTCACTCTCGGATAACGCTGGGCGATTACAGCTATATATTTAGTTTTTTTTGCTTTTTTTCAGTTCTCGAGATTCGATAACGCAAACCCGCATACATTCAGGATCAAAATCATTTTTGGAATAGCATTTTACGAACTTCGTCGTAATTTATAAAATGGCTGCCGATAGTCGCTATTATTATCACAACACCATCCTATTTTCTTTTTTTGAATTTCGATTTCAACTTATTCACATTATCACAAATTCACTCCAGTGTCATATATAACGACTACAAGGGGCCAGATACAGCATAGCAATTTGGACTTACAATTTCTTTTTACACACGCACACATATATTTAGAGAGAAAAAAAGAGTTTGAATAACCTTCTGGACACGATCCTCGAGTATATTCAGTCTCGTTATAATGGTTTGTCAGGACAACCAGACATGAAAATAATTTACTCTACAAGAAAACCCTGACCAAATATTCAAAATAACATAGCATTCGAAGACTAAATAAGATCCGCTCGACACGGTTATACACTGGCTCATACAAGGAATGGTGCACCTTCCATACTGATGTTACCTCAAGTAACATCATATAAACATGCCTTTTAGGAAGAAAGACTGGTTTATTATCTATTGTCTTAGTTGTAATCTATGAGCAATGTCCGACGCTGGCACCTAATGCGCATTTATCCATGACGAAATGTCCACGCGACAGACTGTGACCCGTGGCGAAACGGATATACGTGCCAGATAATAATCAGTTCTCAGTGACAGTACCGGCAATACTAAAACTAAACTTACGAATTACTAAATACTTCTACTCGCTTATGGTAAACAGAACAAGACAAAACTACCCCCCATGGATTAAATCAAGGGTTCCGTTCGAAATTCCGTATAGATTCCGGAGTTAGGCAAGACGCACTTGAAGAAGGTTGTAAGTAATATTGGCTGACACATTGCCATCATATCATCCCAGATGAGAACAGTAGTCAAAAAATACAAATAATACAGATCATAACTCCTTATCTAAAGACTTCTGAAACTTAGTGTATATGCTAACATATTTCCCTATATAATATTCACTTCTCAACTAATTTACTCATCATTGTAAATTTGCCAAATAAGCTGTAAGACATATAGGTGGATAATGTAGGCTATATTTACTTTCGTTTAGTTTTATGAAAGAAGTTCGTCCGATTTTTGTGAAATTTTATGAACGGGTATTATTAACAAATATTCCTCAAATGTCAGTTTTTTCGGATCATTTAAAGGCGTAAAAGGGCATAATATAAGCATAACCCTAACCCATTTGAAAATTTAAATATTTCAGATTTGAATCAAATTTCATCTATAGTCATTAGACACACCTTTATAAATATTCTCTGCATTCCAATTCATTGAGATCTCTTTATTACATTTTAGATATAGTCTAGATTCAATATCATGTAATGCATCAACATATAAATAAGAATTCTAGACATCATTTTTAGTTGCATTATATCTTAATTTAAATCGGAGTAAAGGGATATTAAAGTAGTTCCAAACTGTACTGTTTGGGAAAATACTTTCATCTATCGTGGGACACACACACACACATATATATATATATATATATATATATATATATATATATATATATATATATACATTTTTTTTCGTTCGTTTTCTGTTTTTCTGTAGGCGTCAATAACATAAGCTATCCACTTTTTGTTATAGGCCTTTCTTCTCGCTTCTTCCCCCCTCATCATTCCACATGTCTTCGCACAGCAAACATAATGGCGGAGGCATTTTCATCAACAAATGGATCCGCATTTTTTAATCACAGAAGCGGCTTTTCAACAGAATGCCTTTTTTGGCGTTTAACATTCGACTTCCTTTTTTTCCTTTTCTTTCACTGCATTTTACAGTACCCCTCTTCCGTTTGAACAGTATGAGTGTGTGTCCATTAGTATGGTGTGTGTTTATATTTCCCATTGGATTCAGAGTTTTTCCATTTTAAAAATTGATTTCTTTACACAATGCTCAGGCTTTAATGCTTGAGACATTTTTCAGTCTTCAAAGTTTTAGCAATTTTTATTTTTGTATTAAAAAAATTAGTTTCGCTTTTCGGACTAGTTTTCTATTATTCTTTTTGTTTTGTCTTCTCTCCGTTATATTTGCTCATTTCAACAGTTACTAAATTCTTCAGTTTCTTTTTCTCATCTATTTTTAATTCTTTTATTTTTCTTTGCTTGTTTACGCTATTTCTTTCTTTCTATTTGACTTTTTTTGAAATTTCATTTTCCTTATTCTTAACTTTGCCCTTTTCATAATCTGTTTTATATTGATATTTGTATTCCTTTAGCTCTTTTTTTTGTTTTAATTTTTAATTTTTATTTAGTTTGGTCTTTTCTTCTTTCTATTTAAATTTGAATGTATTTTTTGGCATTTTGCTTCTGTTTGTTTTGTTTTTTTAAATTTGTTATTTTCTTCTTTCTGTTTTTATTTTCATTTTTTTTATTTTCCTTGCTCTTTTCCTAATTTAGTTTTTCAATTTGAATTTTTCTTGCTCTTTTCTTCTTTCTGTTTTTACTTTTTATTTTTTTTTCTCTTTTCTTCCTTCTGTTTTTTTTGCTTTTTTTTCTTACTGTTTTTAATTTTTATTTTTCTTGCTCTTTTCTCCTTTCTGTTTTTTATTTTTATTTTTATTGGTCTTTATTTCTTTCTGTTTTTAATTTTTATTTCTCTTGCTTGGTTCTTCTTTCTGTTTTTACTTTTCATTTTTCTTGCTCTTTCCTTTTTTCCGTTTTTAATTTTAATTGATCTTGCTCTTTTCATTTCTCTGTTTTTAACTTATATTTTTTTCTCTTTTCTTCGTTCTGTTTTTTATTTTTATTTTTCTTTGTCTTTTCTTATTTCTGTTTTAATTTTTGTTTTTATAGCTCTTTTCTTCTCTTTTTAATTTAAAATGTTCTTGCTCTTTTCTTCTTTCTCTTTTAAATTTTAATATTTCTTGCTCTTTTCTTTTTTCTGTTTTAATGTTTATTTTTCTTGCTCTTTTCTTCGTTCTGTTTTTAATTTTTATTTCTGTTGCTCTTTTCTTTCTGTTTGTAGTTTTTATTTTCCTAGCTTTTGTCTTCTTTCTGTTTTTAATGTTTATTTCTTCTTGCTCTTCTCTTCTTTCTGTGTTTAATTTTTATTTTTCTTCCTCTTTTCTTCTTTCTGTTTTAAATTTTTATTTTTTTTGCTCTTTTCTTCTTTCTGTTGTTAATTTTTATTGTTCTTGTTCTTTTCTTCTTTCTGTTTTTCTTTTTCTTTTTCTTTCTCTATTCTTCTTTCTGTTTTAAATTTTAATTGTTCTTGCTCTTTTCTTCTTTCTTTTTTAAATTTTAATTTTTATTGCTCTTTTCTTCTTTCTGTTTTACATTTTTATTTTTCTTGATCTTTTCTTCTTTCTGTTTTTAATTTTTATTTTTCTTGCTATTTTCTTATTTCTGTTTTTAATTTTAATTGTTCTTGCTCTTTTCTTCTTTCGGTTTTGAATTTTAATTTTTCTTGCTCTTTTCTTCCGTCTGTTTTTAATTATTATTTTTCTTGTCTCTTTGCTTCTTTCTGTTTTTAATATCAATTGTTCTTTCTCTTTTCTTCTTTCTGTTTTGAATTTGAATTTCTTGCTCTTTTCTTCTTTCTGTTTTTATTTTTCTTTTTCTTCTCTCTTTTCTTCTTTCTCTTTTAAATTTTAATTGTTCTTGCTCTTTTCTTCTTTTTATTTTTAATTAAAATTGTTCTTGCTCTTTTATTCTTTCTGTTTTTAATTTTTATTTTTCTTGCTCTTTTCTTCTTTCTCTTTTTGATTTTAATTGTTCTTGCTCTTTTCTTCTTTCTTTTTTAAATTTTGATTTTTCTTGCTGTTTTCTTCTTTCTGTTTTTAATTTTTATTTTTCTTGTTCTTTTCTTCCTTCTGTTTTTGATTTTAATTGTTCTTGCTCTTTCAGAATCCCTCAAAATTGCAAAACCTTACCCTTTTCTTTAATAACGTTTGATCCATCCATTACATTTTTTTTTAAAACATGGCCAAAATGTAGAGGCAATCGTTCTGGATATAAAATGAACCCTCGTTGACCTCAGACAAATTCTGGCTTGCACCCCAGGGGGTCAAAGGGGGGTTAGAAATGCCCTAAATTGGCTAAATGTATTGCATTTTGCACTCGCGTCACATACAAGGGGGACCACGCTTGTTTTAATTTTTCTTGCTCTTTTCTTCTGTCTGTTCTGAATTTTAATTTTAGTTATTTTTCTTGCTCTTTTCTTCTTACTGTTTGTATTTTTATTTATTTATTTTTATCGTTTCTTATTTCAGTAATTTCGTTTTATTTTTTTATTTTAACGGGTGTTTACTTTCCTTCTTTTTTATATTTGTCTTCATATGTTTTTGTTTTTCTGTATTTCTTTGTATGCTTTTCGTTTAATTATAGTTTTATATGTTGCGTCTTCTTGATTTTATTTGCTTTTCTAGATTTTTTGCTGTGATTGTTTTTTCTTCAGATATTTTTATATTTGTTTTTTTGTTGTACTTCTTTATTGGTTATTTATAGATTTCCATTTTCGAAGTATTTAGATCAGGATTGATAAATTGTATAATTTCCATTATTCAGACTACTGTTGTCATCTTGAGTATTATCATCACAACGTTTCGACCGCTATAACCTCTGGCTTTTTCTAGGTGTATCTTTTCGAACTCGAGTTCGACAGAAATATTCCTGAGTTCGAAAAGATACACCTGAAGAAGACCGGAGGTTACAGCGGCCGACACGTTGTGATGATGCCACTCAAGATGAGAACAGTAGTTAAAATATCGAAATTATGCACATTATTGATTTCTATATTTTTCTTCTATATGTTGCTTCTGTTTCTCTTTTATGTATGTGTTCCAGCATTTAATACGTTCATTTTCATTCATTATATAGTTTATTATTTCGTTCCGTTATTTCTCTTCTAATTATGTATTTACTGTTCAAATGTATCTACTTTTCAGCTTTATCAAAATACAACTTGTCCAATCTATGACCACATTATCTCAGAATATAGATTAAAAACATGTTACAAAAATAAATAATTGAAAAGTGATCTATTCAAGTGCAATCGATTAAACCGGTGTAGATTTTTGTGGTTTGTGGTGGCGGACATTCTGATATATACAATTCTGTTATACATAAAATATCATCATCTGTCGCGTGATCTGGATGACCGTTTTTCATTTATTTTTTATTTTTCCATTATTATCCTCTTCCTCCTCCTTCTCCTCCTCCTCCTCATCATCATCATCACCATCATTATTATTATTATTATTATTATTATTATTATTATTATTATTATTATTATATTATCATAATCATCATCATCATCATCATCATCATCATCATCATCATCATTATTATTATTATTATTATTATTATTATTATTATTATTATTATTATTATTATTATTATTATTATTATTATTATTATGTATTAATTGTTAAAGACTAATAGGGCGTTCGCACCAACAGGCTAAACATCTTCCAAGCACTACACATAAAAAAATTACAACCCACAATTAATAAAATAGCATTCACCACTGGTACTAACGCCCTATCAATCTTTAACAAGTAATACACAATACTACTACTACTACTACTACTACTACTACTACTACTACTACTACTACTACTACTACTAATAATAATAATGATAATAATAATGATAATAATAATGATAATAATAATAATAATGGAAATAAAAACAAAATATATAAAAAAATAATAAATGAATAAGCATATATATATATATATATGTGTTTGTGTGTGTGTGTATACATATGTAAATTAATAGATATATGACTAATAATAAAACTATAAATACGGCACTTAGTAACAATAAGACACAACCTCGTGAAGACGATCGAGAGACCGAAAGCGCTAGACGAATGCCCCACGATACAACGTTAGGTGCCATACTTCATCGATTAACACCAGAAAACTGACGAATCGCTCGCCGCGTCGATAAATTAACAAGAAAGATAGTGAAGAGAGAAAACTACGTGGTCTTTAACGACGCGTGTCTATTTAATATATGAAGTTAAGACGATTGTACCTTTTTGAAGAATAGGAAAATAAGCACATGCATCTACTAAACTCACCACTATATTACGTTTATTCACTCGAGCGTGTTTTAGTAAATTTGTTATTATTTTTCCTGAGCTAACACTACATATTACTTTTAGCCCACCATCTTCGATTCTCCTCAAAACATACTTCATATAGGTGGTAGCAAAAACTTTCCCCCCTAACACTTCAGTACTGACACTCTCCCCATTGACACCGGAAACTAATAATCAACATCTACTTTTTTAAAAAGTGTCCGTTTATATTTACGATTAGTCTTTATATACAATTTACTACATAATACAAAATATTACGCACACATTTAATGGAAGCTCCCGCTAATCTCGCTGATTTTCGAGAATATCAGATTACGTTATTTCTACCTATTACGTATACATTTATACTCATTCCGGTTTTTAGAGAATGCAATTAACGAACATAGTATCTTGCAGAGTTTCATTATTCAACATGACGGCTACAATTTCTTCAGCGACTCGACTTCCGAATTAAGTCAATATACGACAAGCTACCAGACAGAATTGCATAAAGTTAACATTTCTTGAATCCTACACCTTTCACGTGCATAATATCCAAAAGTTGAAATAAAACCCAGTTCTTCGTATAGAAATGAACCAAAACGTGTAACTGCATTTGATCGCCTTTCGGATCGTAATATAAAACGCATGCCAGCTACATGCTTAGTTTTACTTACCTATTTTTCAATAGATTTTTGAATCGCTTTTGTGGCTAAGTGGTTATCGACGTAGATCCTAGACCGAGAGCTTTAGGGTTCGACACACGCATTTTTTTTACATTGTTAAACGTTTGCCTACGAGGGATGAGGAGAAGGGAAGATTATGGGCCGGATTTTTTTTGAAAAGAAATCAGTGTAATAGGTAGTATTTTAACTATTGTGAATATCATCATTTCTCTTCGAACACACATGGTTTATTAGTGCTCTGCAGACCTCTTTAATTATATTTGTGTGTTTCAGTAGTGCCCAGGAGGCATACTCATGTTTCCTTTTTCTTTCCTCACAAAAAAATAGAATTTCTATACAAAGATAGCAGAATGGTTATTGGATTTAATAATGCTCTGAAGGCCTCTTAAATTTTAAAAGTGCTCATTATCATAGATAGAGCGGGTGTTTGGGAAATACCGAACCATGGGATGGCCAGGAAGACTCCTACAACCGCGTCTCCTTCCTTCATTCATTCATTTATTCCTTCTTTCACACTTCAACAATTCCAAACCGACAAATATTATGAACATTAAATTTGTACGTTCTGTTCATGTTGACAATTTTTAATTAATTCTTTTATATTTCTCCCGGGCAACGCCGGTGTTCATGGTAAACAACTGATGATCCCTTAAATAACGTAAATTCTTGGAAGCAAACTAATATAGTGACTGCAATAAGTAAATTGAATTACAAAAAAGTGATTTTCCACCGAACAACTTTGGACTAAAATGCTGTTTTTTTTATAGTTTTAATGGTTGAGAATTTTCCGAGACTATATATATATATATATATATATATATATATATATATATATATATATATATATATATATATATATATATATATATATATATATATTGTGTAATCAGACTCAGGTTTTTAAGCTCAATGGATATTCGAAGTCATATATTTATCAATCGACACTATTCATTAGTTACTTTTTCCATCGATGCATTTGGTTTTACGGAAATGCTGGAAACTCAACTAACAGGGCTTAATCTACCAAATGTGATCGATGATTCCGTCGATGGTTTGATGGTGAAACATGCGATGTGCATAGATGAGACTATAATTTTTCAATACGTATGATATGTTTACATTGAAGAAACATAACACGACTAGTACCAGCATATTAAATGAAGGAGGAACAAATATAACCATGAATAAAAACATCGAAGTCCATTATTATTTATTTTTAAATTGTTAAGGCTAATAGTATATCAAATATAATATTGTATAATATATGATATAATGTTGGATATATATATATATATATATATATATATATATATATATATATATATCACTATTTATAAATAATATTTTTCAAATCAACCAATACACATGTGTTTCATGCCAAATCTGCAATCATCAGTATGGGAGGAGACAATCCCTGCTGGTCACACGGTTCAAAACTGGATACGAGAGTCATATTTTAATCAGTAGTCGGAGAGCGTACCGATATGCCCACAACGCATTGTCTAGAAATGCGCGTGTAAATAAACGTCTTAATCGCAAATTCGGCAGTCATGAGCAGGGTGTCGAGAAAACTCAATAAGCGAGACCTATAGAGTTTTGTCTTAGCATTACGCTGCAAATGACAGTCTGTTCTCGACTTACTTTAAGTGCTCCATCTAGCGAGAGCTTTAAATAATTATCAACACTTACATATATGTATATATATATTTATATATATATATATATATATATATATATATATATATATATATATATATATATATATTTAAGCAAACGTTGTTGAATAGCACTGAGTGTTTCTGCTTTGTGATCTTTTAAAAAATTTTTTCCATCTTCCGTATGGTCAACTTCGTACCTCGATCTAACACGCCTGAAGATTATTTGAGGATATCAAATCGAAAGTAGAAGGAAGATGGAACAACGAAACTACGGAAACTTCATACACCAGTTTGATCGAGGTACAAAGTTGACCATTCGGAAGATGGAAAAAATTTTAAAAAAAGACCACAAAGCAGAAACACTCCGTGCTATTCAACAACGTTTGCCTAAATGAAAACTTGCTGCCTAAATACACACAATATATATATATATATATATATATATATATATATATATATATAAATAAATTTTTCGTGGTATAAAATTTAATAACGGCGAGGAATACGGACGTCTGGGACATTTTTGGGAGGGTAGAATGAGATTAAACAAATATAAAAACGTGAGGAAACGATTAAAAAGAAATTAATTAATGTACTGAGCCGGCTTTCGTCCACACTCATGAATGTATTAACGTGAAAGTAATTAAATACGACTAAAACCTAAAAAAAATATAATGAAAACTAGTGACAAGTTTAGGAGAAGAAAAAAAATTATGAAAAAAAAAATGTGGGGAGGAGAGTCACAAGTTGATCACATCAAGTCCTAAAAGCCACTCCTTTTGTTTACAAAGGGATGGTTTGATGACTTGATATATATGGCTTCCAGGACTTTAAGGTGGAATAGAGAATACGATCTACTTATGACAGAAAACCAGTCACTAGTGTACGTCGACGCACATTCGGCGCTATTTATAAGATGGTCAGCTATAGCAGACCCGGATGTATTAACTAAATTATTTAAATTATTTAGTCGGCCCTGGCGTATGGCAGGGGGATGTGTTGTTTGATTCTGGATTCAAACCATTGCACTGTACTTCTCACGTATACGGCATCGCACCGACATTTGCTCTGAATCCCTGATTGATTCGGAGATTGAATTTATCAAAGAGGTGCTCGTTGAAAATGGGTACCCTCTCGATATTGTTAATTCTAATATCGTTACTAAGATCGCTCACTTAACAAGCCTAAACGTTTTGGTCCTCCAAAATGCCCGGCGTACCTCAGATTACCTTAGTTGGGTAATATTAGCATAACATTTTCTAATCAAATGTATGTAGCTGTGCGTCGGTGTTACCAGGCATCTAATCCTAGAATTGTTTTTCTGCTCGACCTTTGCTCAAATCTATTTATAAAGATGTTCTCCCACCCCAACATATCAGTAATATTATTTATACATTTAAATGTCGGTGCGATGCCGTATACGTGGGAAATACAGTGCAAAGGTTTGAATCCAGAATCAAACACCACATCCCCCCTGCCATACGCCAGGGCCGACTAAATAATTTAAATAATTTAGTCAATACATCCGGGTCTGCTATTGCTGACCATCTTATAAATAGCGCCGAATGTGCGTCGACGTACACTAGTGACTGGTTTTCTGTCATAAGTAGATCGCATTCTCTATTCCACCTTAAAGTCCTGGAAGCCATATATATCAAGTCATCAAACCATCCCTTTGTAAACAAAAGGAGTGGCTTTTAGGACTTGATGTGATCAACTTGTGACTCTCCTTCCCACATTTTTTTTTTTCATAATTTTTTTTTCTTTTAAACTTGTCACTACTTTTCATTATAATTTTTTAGGTTTTAGTCGTATTTAATTACTTCCACGTTAAAACTCTGATGAGTGTGGACGAAAGCTTGCTCAGTACATTAATTAATTTCTTTTTAATCGTTTCCTCTCGTTTTTATATTTGTTTAATCTCATTCTACCCTCCAGAAAATGTCCCAAACGTCCGTATTCCTCGCCGTTAATATATATATATATATATATATATATATATATATATATATATATATATAGAGAGAGAGAGAGAGAGAGAGAGAGATAGACGGATAGAGTGAAGAAAGGGATATAAGGTAAATTGAGGTCTAAACAGAAGAAACCTCTCCAACGTTATGTAGTTCATACTTAAGCCTTGATAGGACAACTATGCTTGTAGTACGCTACCGAAGAATAAGAATATTCTTTCCTCCGTTATCTCCTCGTTGTTTCCAGTTTTCTGTCATGTTTCACTTCTTTTATGCACTGTCAGAACAGGAGAAACGCAGTGCCCTCACGACAACGCCTGTAAAAATGGTTGACACCATATTAGATCGGAAAGATTTGAGATAGCATTTCTGATCATTTCGCCCTATAATATATTGCACGTTATGCAGGTGTAAGGAATTACTTGTTGATGGTCAAACTGGATATTATTTTGCACAATAAATGAACTACTGCAATTTAATGTATTCGTGGACGATAAGACTGTGCACTCTACAGTCGAACTTGTCACAACTACACTCCTTAGACTGTCGATGTAAGAGAACCGGAAATTGAGCTACCGTAGGTGTCTTTATTATTGTAAGCATGGGTATACTTCAACACTTATTACTCTTTGTATAACATATATGTTTTTATTTAATACACCTGAAAAATCCGCACGGTATTAATACAAAATTAAATACATATTTAAACAATTGAAAAATTTAAAAGGAAATCGTAGTTTGCTTGAAGCATTACTGGTAAACAAATACGTATGAAGGTGAGAATTCTGAGGCAGAAGCAATGCAATGTTAAGAACTGGAAGATGAAATATGGGATGAACAAATATAAATGACAAGGGACTGTTAATATCGGATCAATTAATTTATATTTGAGAAATTTTAAATATAAAGGCGTTAAATTGTAAAATGGGGCGCCTACTGCTAAACATTTAAAGGTCGGGACTACTAGAAAGTTTAATCATTTCGACAGTAACAACCTCACTTTTTGAAAAAGAAAGTCAAAGTTGGACTGGCTGTATCAGTTAAGGAAAACCAAGATGGATGCTGCTATTCAAAACAGTAGATTCCCGGAAAGGAAGACAAGGCCCTCAAAAAATGTAAACATTTGAATACCTTGCATTTATTTATAACTCCGAATGCCATAAATTAGTTAATGTATTGGCTTGGTTGTTATTAGCAGATGCACACTATTCAACTCTATCGATAAAATAATTATTTTAGCAATTATATCAGTTGAACAATCACTCTATTTTGTATAAGATTTAGTACATTTATATTTTTTTCTAAGAATACAATCATAAAATGTATGTAATCTTTCGAATATAATAAGCTATTTAGTCATGATAATGTTCTTCCAAACGAATATGTGAAAAACATCAATTTAAGAAAGAATAAAAATAGAAGATCCTACTCTCTTTAACAACTCATTTACATACCTCTATTAAACATTGTTTGCCATATATTTTTCGAATTTACTTTCTTTATATATAATTTCTTTTATAGGTGTTGTTGCTGTAAGTCAACTTGTGTGCAAGTAGGTGGAATGAAATTTTACATGAAGCTTTTCTCGAGTTTTTCAATTTCTGAACCATTTCGATTTATTCTCCAACAATAGTCAGTCATCATATCTATTTAGCTTTTTCCATCTAATAATTACTAAAAACTGCAACATTTGAGTAAGCATTCAATTTTCTTGTCTGAAATTAAAATACAAACTCAATGTAAAGTATATTAAGTAATATTCATCGGTTTAATATGAGATTCTACCAAGTGTTTTATCTACACTTTTTTAGTTTCTATTAGCAACCCAGTATTTCTATATAAGACTAAAAACAAAATCCACGTGTTATGAGAGTACGTAAACTGTGCAGTCCTGATATGAGCAAGTTTAGTTTAAATCAAGTAAACAATTCAGTCAATAGAACGAATATTAACAATTATTTGCCAGTTTGATATCAGTAGATTCATTCATTAAATTCAAATGTTTACTTTCTTATTTCTATTACCAACCTTTTATTTCTATATAATATGCATCGGCTTATCCACTAGCTGATCTACTTGTCTCTGCCGGGAAATAGATTACAATTATAAGAGTACTAACATTACATCCCGTGAATATTATTTAACAGCCTTACTAAAAAGGGCTAAACCGTTCATGCACATTTTTGAAGAATCGGTTCAGTGCTATTAGCGGAATTTATATCATGAAAAAATAGACCGACATCCTCGAAAGTGTGCTAGCGTGTCAAGAAGGTTATAGCGGAGTAAAGATTTTGCAATCCCCAACAGGACATTTTGTTGACGTGGATTTCCACTTCATTCACATCCATCCAAGACTCAAAATAGGTTTTTACGGTAAGGAAAATATCGCCCCCGAAAAGGGCCTTCTGATGGGTACAAAATAAGAATGACCTTAGTTTTGAATGAGTTCTCTCCCTCTGACTGTGAACAGAACGTATATCATACTTTGATCTGATCTAGAAGATTGAATAGTATGCGTAAGTCCAGGATCATTACCAGTCTAAGGGAACAATGTCCGAACAAGCAGAAAGTTGCACGTTTTAATTGGATATATTCCGTTTATTATAATGAATCTACCAAGGCTTGATAGTCTAGTACAATACTAGTGTAAACTCACATTTGGAAATAAGGGCATCGAGTCATAGTACATTATTGTAAGTTATACCGACTGAACTCGAACCCAATAAATACTAACCACCGTAACAAATGTAATATATTAAACAATGAAGGAATCACACGCATATATGTTATGTATTAAGCTGCTTTATTATGCTACTGTTAAGACGGAAGGTTAGACAGAAATATGTATACAAGATAACTGGGTTTATTTTACATATTTTGTGCCAAATATTGCGAAAGACTATACGTATATTATTTGAACAAAATCACTATTTTACCAATATCAAGCTGACGAGAGGTATTGTGGGTTCATACCTGCCCCAACTGTATATAAATTACACGCGTGTAATTTATATTCCTGGTAAAACATTCCCAGAGTCTTAACTTTTTAACGTCCCGAATAGATAATGTCAGCGATACTATGAACTAACAGACCATTTGGCTTGATTATAATACAAATTAACTGTTGTGGATCTTTCATGTTTTTTTAGCTAGCAAATGATGACTAAATAAAGCGAAAATGACAATCAAACTGAGTGGCTGACATTGTGAGTGCTTAGGTAATTTAATTGGTCCGCTATAGTGATTCCCACTTTTAACATTAATAATACTGTTAACAAAATAATACGCCTATGAATGGGTGCATAGTCAGCAACTTATGCATACTGGTGCAGGTTGATTTAAAACTGACTCATAGACGAGATGTTCAAATCAAATCACATAGTGTATACGTATAGACGAATTTTAAAGTGATGTGACGAAATACGAAGTCATCTATTTAAATAAAAATAATCAATTATAATCGATCGTTTAACTCTGGAGTACCTAGGCCGGTCAAATGCAAATCTCAGCGGATATCTCGTGTGCACATTAGTCCGAATACGAACCGGGCATACTTATTAACCTAATAGAAACGATTTCGCACTAAATCACGGCCAACGTCAGGGTCAAATCAAAACCGATGTATTGTGGTCAGTGAAATGCATGAACCCGGATTTATCTTACCCCCAAATTATGGTTAAAATAACAACTTTAATTAATATTTAATTAATCGTAACCAATGGACTGTTTATTACATTTAAATATTATCTGACATTAAATAAATCCCGGAAAATGTTGATATGTCGTTGAAATGAGAAAGGAAACCAACCAAATTCGATACAGATCAAGGAAAGATAGACAAAAGAGCACGGGAGAAATCGATCAGTTTTGATACGAGATGAGGAGTTGTAATTCATCCACAACATGGACAGACAGAAAATAACAATGACTATCGTGTGAATTAAAACAAATTCTAACGAATATGATTTATTATCTTACAAAATAGGTCGCTGATAGCCAATATGATCTCACATACCTTCTAATTAGAATATGCCCACCGTGTCTCAAGTGATTTTCACAGTTCATGTTCAGACACAATTCCTAACGAGTCATGCATACATTTACACAATATTTGCACTAAGTTTCTTTTAATATATGATTTGAATTCATTCGTGCAAGAGCGAGTGGAATACTTCATTGTCTGTGAGGATTATTTTGAATGAACGATAACGAAATGTCTGCTAGCTTAGAAAAGCTAAGTTTTTGAACACTAAAATAATGAAATGGCGTGATCGTTTTTAATAGGATTACATATGCGCAGTGCCCCAGAAAACAGAAGGTAATATATATATATATATATATATATATATATATATATATATATATATATATATATATATATATATATATTTGTGTGTATGTATATCTATCTCTATATAGCTATTACTATACATGTGTGCATATAGATGTGCCTATTAAATATAGCTATACTGTCTCATCCTTACGAGTCTTAGACAATGTTAATGATAGACTATAATTAAAATGATTTATCATGGAGGTATACTGTTCACGATTTTGTTATCGTTTGATGTTTCGGACTTTGATTAATATATATTTTGTTGATAGTGTATATTTTGAGTAAGAAAAGTAGGATATTATTGCACACACCAAATTACTATTAGAAAGAGTATGTATACATAAACAAACATACACACACATACACCCCACACACACACACATATATATATATATATATATATATATATATATATATATATATATATATAATGAAGAAGAATGGAAAAGAATTAGAGAAGCAAAAGTCAAAAGTTTTTTTGTTTTTTTTTTTTGGAAAATTTTTTGTTTCAAAGTTTAATTCTCCCTCTTCCATAAAGCACTAGCGTCTCGTAACTGCTCATTTTATTTCAACCCATACCTTTATCCACCTTGGGGATTCCCATTCCGGATATCCTTTCGAGGTCTAATTTACTCTTCCCTCTTTCTAATACTCATTTTCGAGTTCCAATTTTATCGACTTTTTCCCTCATTCTATTATTATTTTCTTATCAGGCAACCCATAATTTTCTTTGCGAGCTTAAAACTAATACTAATTTTATTATCTATTTTTCATTTTTTATTTTTCTTATTTTTATTTTTATTTTTATCTTTAATTTTAATTCTATTCTTATTTAACTTTTTTACTTTTTTAATCTTTCAATTTTTAATTTTTATTCTTACTATTTCTCTAATTCTACCCTTCAATATATTTTGCCTCATTGTTTATAAGTAAGGTCTCCTGATAAAACAACTAAACCCCGAACTCTATTTATAGACGCATTCTGGCATTTGAACTCTCCCTCCCAGCACTCGTTGACTTACTCCTACCCAATCCTTTTCCTTTTCTAGTTGAACCCAAATTCGCGCTAACATCCAATTTCTACTTTCATGCGACTCACCCCCTTCAATAACACTCTTAGTTTTAACCGTATTCACTCTCCACACCCCTTTTCCTTCTTCGCACCCGTTTTTCTCTCCCCCTACACACCCCTCACTCATTCCCTCCCTGCTTACTGGTCGCACAGGAGTTTATGCCTTTCCTCATTTTCAAGACGGCTTTCGCTTCGGGCTAACTTTAAAATATTTTCGCTACATTTTTTCCCATTTTAAAGCATTTTCTCTGACATCTTTGCCCAGGAAGTATTGTTAATGGCGAATATTTTCCACCTCACTCTCTTCTGAGCCTGCCTGCCTGCACTTATTGGACATTTTACCCTTTGGATTTTCTATTTTCGCCGCACCTGAAGTTGTGGCTTCTTGGAATTTAACTTTGATTCCTCTCTCACAACCTTTCGGGCATTTTAACGACCTACCTATCTACATCTCATTCTCTCCGCTGGACTTTTCGACACCGGACTTTTTAGCAATCGGACATTTGCTTGCATTCGGGCAGAATTTTGCCCTGTGTTTCTTCCCCCTACAACTTTTATATTATTTTTTCAAATTTTAAATCTTGGCCTTTGCCAACTTATCTATCCCAGCGACTTCCTCTGATGATAAGATTTTGATCTTTGAAAAGCCTGGCTTAAGGAATTTTTAACTTGAATAAATTGCCTTTTTTGCGGAATATACCTTGCTCTGAGCAATTGAATTAAATTATGATTTGACTTTTGCTTCTCTAATTCCTTTCCATTCTTCTTCATTCTACCTGCTCTATCCTGGATATTGAGCTATATACTCTTCGCAATAGGTTTCACGTTTCCTAAAAGTTCGCTTTTAGTACACCACTTTATATATATATATATATATATATATATATATATATATATATATATATATATATATATATATATATATATGCAAACATTGTTAAAATAACCGAATTCGTCTGTTTAATTATAAATTTTGCTGATGTTTTTTTGTATTAAAATAAAAAATTCAATTAAATGTACCATAGTTTTTACGAAGGTTTTCGATTCTTAGTCGAATCATCGTAAGTTGTCAATAGTAAATGAACAAAAATGCTAGAGAAAGAAGATACGTTTTTAACAGACGTCGGAGAAGCGCGCAGATAAGTATTTGTGAATTGTTCCAGTAAAAACGTTGTCGATTGAAATTCAGCGACGCCGGAGTGGCATCACAGAATAACATCGCATTACGTTAAGCATTTTAAAATATTGCCACTTATTTATTATGTGATGTTATTAATGTTATGCTGTTGTGGTTTTATGCATATAGCTTCCAATATATATTTTTTAACATTTTAGGTAACAACACAAAAATTATATTCTGACACCAATTAAAAAAATTGAAATTTATGGGACATTTATTAATTTTCTTGATCTTACTACAAAAAAGACGATCAAAAAGATTTTTAAAATAAAAAAAGTATAATTAAACAGACGAATTCTGTTATTTTTAACAATGTTTGCATAAATGATAAAATGCTGCCTAAATACACACACAATCTCTCTCTCTCTCTATATATATATATATATATATATATATATGTGTGTGTGTGTGTGTGTGTACGCCCTGTCACGCTTGTGCAACCAGACCAAGCTGTTTGTAAATACTAGCTTCATGGCTTAAAATGTACAAAACGTCGATGCTATTATTGTTTTTCCTTTTCCGTTAAACGTTTCAATCATGTCTTGCAAATCTCAAAAGAAAAGCCACAATTTTACTTTACAAAACAGCCAAATAGAACACCATAAATAAATATTTGAAGATGTGAAGAAATTGAAGCATTAAAAAACTTCTTTTAAAATAGTCAGATTTGGCATTAAATCACCCTAAAAAGATTGATATGCTTTAAAACAAAACAATCAAACAAAACATCTTAAATAAATATTTGAAGACATAAATAACTTTACTTATATAAACATCTACCAAAATTACCGGACTTGGCATTAAATAACTTGTAAAAGGTTGATATACCGTAAAACAAAACAAACTAACTAAACGTCCTGTCACGAATAAGGTATCGAAAATCAGGGTGGTAAAACTGATAGAGCAGCAAGAATTGGTAACCCTGAATATCAAATATACTAGTGAAGTATATCTAAGCTTAACATTATCATTTTTTGTATTATTTTCTACTGTCAAACTCATTATGGCTTTACTTTGAATTTATTTCATTGTATAAAGTGCATTGACAATCGTAATGCTACATGCGCTTTTGGTAAAATGCATCTATAACATAAACATGATCTCAGTGGCAATACATATGCTGTTAGAACGCAGAAGTACTGGTATTGCTTACATAGGTAAAATGAAGCGTAGATCTCATACTTATCTTCCTAAAAGTTATTTTAATATTTATACTTTCATTGTGACCCAATGTAATGCTTATGGGTTATCTATCTTTATATCCTATGTATACGTTGTCAAAATGTGACTACTGTATATCGCTGATTTACATACGCGTAATATATTTTTTAAAGAAATCACCATTGTTACAAGTGTTTACAACAGTTTCACTTAACAAGTTTGATATTTTATTGCTAATATGGTCATGTAAATATGTGTGTAAATATGCATGCTCTTATTTTATCTACATTATATTCATCTTAATGTAATTTATTTAATGGAATGGCTATTAATGTATATTTTGTCTGCATTTCTGAGGGCATACCGCTGAAACTATTCTACCGTAAAACGCGCACACTATTACGTGGTTATGAACTTTGTTTAATGACGATACAACTGTAAAGGCGTTTCAATCACATTTAACATAATTTACTGTATGTTTTACTGTTAAGATATTTGATGAAGTTGATATCGTTTTATACTTAACTAGCTAACCGTACCCGGCGTTGTCCCTGTGTATAATTCTTTATGAAATGTTGTCAGCGTTGACACGAGTGACAGCAAATCGTGATTGCGTCGGCGAACACCGTAGATACGTAACCGACAATCAGTTCAGATGAAGAAAAGTTAAAATTTTAAATTTTAAATCGATAATAACGATCAATTGCACTGAAGAACATTTTCAAACATCTCTATGAAATATTGTAAAAGAAAAATGATTGATCCAAAGTCGATAAAAGCATATAATGAATCATGAATGTGATAAACCATGAATATATAAATGTATACACAGTCTGTAAAACTATCACAGATACGCTTCTCATGAGAAAGAAAACGAGAGAGAGAGATGGATGGAGAAAGATAGCGAGCAAAATCTTTTATACGAGATATTTTGTCAGCCGATATCATTTTACACGTCCACACACAACGTTCTCCCCAACGAACTGTCGTCTTCCCTATCACACCCTCTTTTGAAGCAGGTGACGTCTTACCTATTTCTATCATATTCCCACAGCCTATTGATTTTAACCTCGAAAATAGCAAGTTGACCTCGGCTTAATTCTCAGCGATGTCCATTACCTGTTAACTGTTAACTATTTAATATACTAGTGTATTTACTGGCCAAATATCTAACACCATTTTTAAGACGGAGTGCATTAACGTTTGTTTTCTAAAGGGGGTTCCTAATAATATATAAATAATAAAAGAAAATACACGCTTAACTATCCTTTAGTTATGTGGTTGTATTATGTTTGAATGTTTAGTCATAATTTAAAATTACTTAATTCAGGTACCAATATTTTACTATGCTTCTTCTATGACTTTCAACTTAGGCAATTAAATCCGCTTTGACCTTTCTATTGTATGTTATACACTGTCTATCATTCTCGCTTCCGCCACTCCTCATTCTGTTTCTTAATAGCCAAAGGTAATAAAACTAACTAGAAAAATCAAGATAGAGACAGGCCATTATTTCCATAAAAATAAATATCACTGCGAGTAGTAATACTATTTAACTTGTACATCAAGAGAGACAGATAGCGAGCATGAGAGTTATAAGGACAGAGATTGCGAGCAGAAACCGCCTAAGTTTGGATTTTTAATTTTAATTTTTTTTAATTGAACTGACTTTTAAAGTCATATATTTTAACCACACCGCATTGTTTTAGTCAGTGGGCAACATTTTATCGTGGTATAACAGAGCGAAGTAATAGATAAATGTAATGACAATTCCTCTCTAAATACCAAATCTATGACATTGGAATTTAAATTGGAGACATTTTGAAAATATAACGTAATAATTTCGGAAAAGCGGGCGCAGTTTCAGAAACGTACACGGACTACACACTGTAATGATATGATGAATATATTGTATATGTATACATGGTAAAGTAATGTTATTTAAAATATCTTGAAATTTACTACGGTTACACATTTTCTACACTTAATGACAAAATTGTACAAAAACTCGATTGAAAACCTATTTAAACTTGTATAAGTACTGTTTCGTTTTTCTGTAGTTAATAGCTTTTTAGTAGACTACGTCTTTCATCCATATCTTATTTGGAAACTGGTCTACATCAACGTAAACAAACATATTGGGAAAATTGAATTGCGATTTTTGTTACTTTCAATTGAAGTATTTACAGTCTATATTCGTCTTTTTCGAATCGACAATACTTTTATGTCTGATATTATCTGTTAAAATACGAAAGACATATATATATATATATATATATATATATATATATATATATATATATATATATAAACGTAATGCGATTTTGTTTTGTGATGCCATCCAGCGTTGCTGAATTTAAACTCGTAACCTACTTCCTGGAACAATGCGGAAAAAGTTCTATGCGCGTTTCTCCACCGTCTTTTAAAAATTGTCTTCTTTCTCCAGCTTTTTTGTTCAGTTGCTTTTGACACCTGAGAATGATTCAACGAAGAATCGGAAACGTTCGAAAACCTGTGAAACCTATGGTACATTTATTATTATTATTATTATTATTATTATTATTATTATTATTATTATTATTATTATTATTATTATTATTATTATTATTATTATTATTATTTTAATTCAAAAAAGATAATCAGAAAAATTGAAAAATAAAAAAGGTGTGATTAAACAGACGAATTCTGTTATTTTTTTAAAATGTTTTCACACACACATATATATATATATATATGTATATATATATATATATATATATATATATATATATATATATATGTATTGTGTATGTGTCGTGTCTGTTTTTTATTCGGTTAGTGGGAAGTATAATTATATTTTTCTTTGTCCCCTTTTACAGTAAGGAAATGCAGATTGAAAATAATTATTGTTAGTAAACATGAGTGTAGTCAGAAAAGACGGAAGACCGACCAACTTTTAGTCATCATTTATTTATTGGTTATTATTTGTTAGTCTTACGCTGGGTGACACACACATACACACACACACACATACACACAGACACACAAACAGTTTGCATGTTTTGTTAACAGTCGTCATTCGCTTATATTTCTCCAGACAACTAACCGATTATAAAGCCAGCTTGTTTTACGGCATCTGAACGAAATAAGCGAACAAAACAACTGAAACCACATCCCGATAAAACAAGGTTGTTTTTATGGACAATATCATTGTTATCTCCCTCAAACGCAGGGAAAATATAGCACCTAGTCGGAAAAGTGGGATTTGAGGAAGGCACTCTGGCTTACAAAAATGCTTGGCCAGTTCCGTCGGCATTCCATGGCAGTGACGCCCTAAGGCGATTAGCAATAAACTAACCTCTTCTCAAATGGCGATAAGGTAAGGTCTGCGATGGTAGACCTATTAGAACTGTACATCACCATTTAATACACGTTTTAATACACTATATTTACATTCATATGTCAATTTCATACCTGAGTTGAAAGGGCATATTTAAAGTCAGCTAAATCTAGCGTAGGTTTGTATATAAGTCGACCTAGATGTTGTTCTGTGTCTAAATGTCACTAATTCAAAAATAAAAACCCTCGGAAGTTGTTCTCCATTATTTTCGATCTCATCTTTACTCTGATGAATTATATAAAAAGGCAAATATAAGTTGTTATTGGTCAACCTGTTATTTTACCGTCTTAAAATGTTTCTTCAAGTACATCGCGTTGTGAATGTGTAAGGAAGTGAAATGTTATGGGCGTGTGTGATTTCCGTTCTTATTTTTAAACATTATAGGGCTGGATAATTTTTTCGTATTTTAAAAAATTTACCAATAGGAACATAATCAGAATGTTAGTAAAATCATTAAAACTGCTAATAGTAAAATGTATAAATCAACAGAATGAGTGATGATTAGATAAACGTAGTGTCACATTGTGTATTATGATTCTCATCTGTGTACGTGTAAACTTCACGATACTAGTAAATTGAATGCGACAAAATGGCGGTTTATTCAAAATGAAGTTTTCGGTTAAAGCGTAGAAAAGTTGAGGTAGGTGTTCAAGCTGAGTTCTAATGCTGTTTATATCATCGCATGATTTTATTGGGTATTATTCTTAGTGTGAACTATCAACTATTGAATATTTCAGCGCAGTGCAAACTTAAAGCCACAATCAAAAAAAGGAAAGGTCCATTCTCTATGTTTAATATCGTTCTGGATAATTCAGCATTTAAAAAATGTTCATTCGCACCAACTTCACATCGATGGAAATGTACTTTTGATCTTCCATTCCGTGAGCGAGTTTACGTTTGCATAGCATACGATTGCTCTTATCTGCATAGCAAACCTGGTTGACATTTTCACCAGTAGTTTCTGAATGTGTAGCGGACAACCATACAGAGATACACGCCACGTTATTTATATGAATAAAGTCAATTTGATTTTAACCCTGCAAATACAGTCACTATAGAACTTTACCCACACGTGATATATAGAATTCCAATATCGTCACGCTTCATGCGAATAATTAATGTTGTGTTTTTAGAAAATAATCAATCAGCTACATTCGATTTTATAATTCTGACATTAATTCAAGCATAACTGACTCTCCTAAACATATCATACATACAAACGAAGTCGACGCAAAATTCGACTACCACCATCTTAAACCGGGACTTCTTTTTCATAGGATAAATGTTCCAGCTCCTTCCGTCATTGTTTCATTTCATACTTATTTGGAATTGTATTATACCCACCATACCTTTCCTAAAAAAAAAGCTGACTATTTCTATTTTTACATCGCTTTGATTGGCTGGATACAATCTTATTATGCAATAATAGTCAATGCTAAACAAACAAAAACAATCGAAATTAAAATATGGCGTCTTCTATTCCTTTATTCAGTAAAACGCCTTCATTTACCAAAAACATTTTTTACAACATTAATTATCTTTTAACAAATGAAATTTAGCCATCCCCGCTAAAAATAAGACTCATAGATTATATTTAATTTTACCAATTTAAATGGGTATGTAAAGTAAAACAAATTTGAGGAATACTGAAATATCGGAGTGAATGTCAAATACAATAACCGTTACGCGTATTATACACAATAATGCTAGTAATCAGATTCCATCATTCACATTCCGGAATTCGATATTACATTCTCAAAACACACCGCTTTGCAGAGCCACGGCGTCACTTATCGAGTAACCGTACGTTTCTTCTGTTCACATACTAAATGTTTACTTTAAAATTATTTTGATCATTAAAAGTATGCATTCGTTTCATTATTAACAATTCACTTTCGATATAAACTATTTTACATGTAGTTTCCTAGTCAACATAACTTACTTTTTTCACTTTCTGAAAGTTTATTTTAATATCATGCTTATGCTTATGAGTGGTATATTAAAATTATTTTCATTATTTGTCCTAGGCTTACGTTTCGTTATCAAAAATAATCGATATGAACTATTTTACATACACTTTTAAACACATTAAGCATATTTACCTACACACCAAATCTAAAATGTTTTCATCAGAGATAAAATAAACATCATTTCTACGCTAAACTTGATTTTTTTAAGACGTTACTAATACCGTATTTTCAATAAACACTACTCAAATTTTATTTTCGAACAAACACGATAACATAGATTATAAACAACAGACATATTAAATATCAACTCATCCGATACAATTTTTACTGTTTCTGAAAATTATTGGTTAAAATGATCATCACTATTTTCTCCCAACTTAGTTTTGCTAAGAGTTTGACGCGTCTGTTATTGATTGGATCGGCCATAGTTTTTTTATGGGCATTGCAACTCTACAATTATTTCTGCCCTGTATTCTTATGAAAAAGGAAATGTGAATGCAAGGGTATGCATTCTTCACTATCTAAAAGCTTTTTTTTAAATTTTAATTTATATAATCTGAAAACTCTAGTGTATGCTATTCTTAAAGTGAGAAGGCCATATCAGTATAATTTCAAACCCATTTTTTAATTTTCAATTAGTAGCAAGATTTTTCCTCGAATTATTGACCAGCGTGAAGTGGGCCACCGGTCATTTTTTTAAATGTTTACCGACTCTAGTTGGATAGTGTTATACAACTGCAAAGTTGCATAATGACTCCTATCTCGAATCAAAAGTCCGCCAATACCGAGTTTTGATTGTGGTTTGTATATTTCAAGTGTGACTGTGTCTAACCATTATATTACTGTATTTTATGTTTGTTTCACATTTATGACCTTATGATATCAGTTGGTTATTATGGGACAATTGTGACGATTATGTGTGCCCTGTGATACTGATCTTGTACACGACTTGTATGTATGCAAGCGTAAAGTAATTTCGGCTAATAGAACTGTGTCCATGAAAAAATGGTTAATTCTCTTCTTTCCGGTGATTTGTAAACTGTTAAGGTAAGTGGCCCTATTTACCCCAGTAATATTTTCAAAAAAAATTGGTACACAATTGTATCTTTACTTGACTGAATGCTGAGACCCTATTTGCTACACTGAGCACAGTTCCACATTAATGAATGAAGTTTTGGGAATGTTATAAAATGTCAAAATAAGAAAACGCCAAAATGTGGGCCATTTCACCCCAATTTAATCCGTTTCACTTTTTTAGAGTCTATTCTGTTCTGAATGTTTAATTTCAAAGTTATTTTTTTTACAAAGAAATCATTATTTTTTAGCCCGGGCAACACCCATTGATAATGGTCGACATTATACTATCTTTTTCTTTCCGTTTATTTAAATTTTATAAGGCCACATTTTATAACGTTTAACTGTAGTATGTGTAGTGGATAAATGATTACTTCGAAGTGGTAAACATAATGCAATATTAGCTATACAAATATATATCGTTTTATGTTGTTTTTTTCAATAATATTTCATGAGAATCCATTTAGTACAATACATGTAATTTAAAGAAAAAAACGCGTGTAAATCGGGCACAGGAAGCGTTATACTTAATCTTTTCACAAAATTACCTCAGTCTAAAATGATTTCCTCGGAGACGAAATAAACCAAATTTCCTTCAGCATTTAAGACAGTATTAATACAGTATATTCAATCAACAATTTTTCATTGTAATTTAGAACTAACACGATAACATTGATTATAAACAAAAAGGGGAGAAAATACACTTTGCAGGTAACATTTTCTAATATTTCTGAAAATTACGGTCCATACTTTGCTTTGTTGTGGGTTTTTAAATGTTTTTTTTATATTTAAAAGTTATTTGGTTTTCAAATAAATCATTAGTTTTCCCTATCCGAGCATCCTCTATAAATATTCGCTCACTTTACAATATTTTTCCCGGTGTATTTTATTCCTATAAACATTACTTTCCACGAAGCAAGACTCATACACTATGCCGATTTTTTATGAAGGAAGTACCCATCTCACCAAAACGGGTCAGTCCGGATTTTGATAAAAATATTTATTTGCAAAAACATAACGAAATCCTATTTCACCCATTTATTTTACTTTTACTTCTTCAGAAGGTCCAACCTAACACATTTTTTTTGCTTTTTAAATTGTAAACACTATTTTTCTTAGATTATCTAAAAAAATAAAAGAAATAGGTGAGTGAAATAGGATTTCGTTATGTTTTTCATATTTTTTCATTTCTCCGGGCAACCACTCTGAATATTGGCTGACTTCACAATAACTTTTTTTCTTTCCAGTTCATTTTTATTTAAATTTGGAAATTATAATTTGCGTTAAAGGGAAGTATCTGTAATGATACTATAATTAATCTTTCGACTACTCGATCAGTGCAGAAGAAACCTTTCTAGACTGTGGCAATTTGTAATGTAATCGGGGGCCGATTTTTGTGTAAGATGGATTTTCCCCTACATTTAAAACCTAACTGTGCCTAACTATGCGTTCGATTTTTATAATTGACGATTATACACTACTTTTAAAAAATTGGCGCAGTCTAGAAGGATTTCTCATTCTCTAACCGAGAAGAGTAACGAACGCTAAATAATAAATGAAAATAAGAAGTAACTTTTTAAAAGTAAAATAATACTTTTCTTTTTTCTCCGGAAAACGTTGGGACATTATCCTGCTAGTTTATTATAAATGGGTGTTTTAATAAGATATTCCCTATTATAAATAAAGATACAATATTGACTTTGGCATGACTATAAAAGGAATAAATGTTTAAGCAACAAACATTCGAACTGATGTGCTGTTTTGAAAGGAAATATTATTCCGAATGTCATGTTCAGAAAAATAAAATAAAAATGAAATTGTTTTATGATTGTGTTCGAGTAGATACATTCTCGGTTTTTATTTGGTTTGATTGTTGTAGAAAAGTCAATAAGTACAGTCATTGTCCGTTAAATATTTGTGAAATCTACAAAGGAAATAAAGAAATGAAATATTGTTAGTAGAAAGAAACTGAATGAATAAAATAAAAGAACACTAGATTTGGAATAAAATGATAATGAATAAAAAATGTGGTCTTCCAAATATAAAGTTTGTATGAACAATGCTGCTACTACTACTACTACTACTACTACTACTACTACTACTACTGCTACTATTTTTATTATTATTATTATTGTTATTATTATTATTATTATTACTACTTATAATAATAATAATGATAATAATAATAACACTAGTAATTAAAAGTCCAGCGAACGATATCAGAGAAAACTTAATGGATAACAGATGTTGCGACCACAAAAAGCGGTGTTCAACTGTGATCGGAATAACTGAAGAGTGTTGGGAATCTGGGTAGACTTGTTGTCACATAGATTTCAGTACACACCAGGTTTTACCAATACGCGACAAACTGGTAATCAACACGAGAATTCCTAGTAATAAATAAAGACTGGAGATATGATGCAACATAAAACTCCGAGGCGGAAACTAGCGGAACCTGTGAAACGTAAGACAGACAAAATCACATAAATGTGGAAGGAGATGAATCACTGAGCATTTATAATACGGACAAAACAAATTCAAGGAAGAAAACATGGATACGTCTGCAAAAAGGACACTTACAAAAACAGAATCTCTACCGATATCAGCACAAACAATGCGATTTATATAAATTATATTAGCACTGATATGCTCCCTATGGACGCCGCCTTTATGATAGTATCCTGAAGAATGACCATAATATACACTACCCCCGAATGAGGAGTTAATGCTTGGGAGGATGGTCTCATGACAACGGAACAGATACTACACAGCCCACAAGGTAATTCTGAAAAATGGGCTCGTTCCAACAGAACAACTAATGAACTATAATAAATTATTGTTTAGTTAACAATACTATATATAACGTACATTTCTTCATTAATGAATACTATTTTGGATTTTTGAGTATTTGACATGGTATTCACTAGAACACACGCCTCAATAGTTAATTGACTTAACACTATATTCTTTCTTACAACCATTATTCGGCCGAACATATTATGATTGTTTGACAATACGGTATTTTAAATACATATATTGTTTGATGCGGAATACGGTACTTTTATAGTATATTTAATTCAATATGTTAATCAATGTCGGCCAATTTGGGCGAAATAAGTAGGATATTTCAAATATCCTATACTACGGTTACACGTTTTGCACAGAATATGTGAGGTCAAGCAAAAGACTCTCGAGCGACGCCGTGTATGGACAGATGATATTATTATATATGCCTTCAAGCATCTATATAAGGTTAAGTTTGTCTATCGGTCAGTTAAACTTTAGCTTCACATATTATTTTCGTGCCTATATCGATGTTAATTTTTGAAGGTCTGCCTCGCTATTCTCAAACCATTTTCCTCGCTAAATATTTAGTTTTTATGCAAGTTTTTAAAAACATTCCGCTTATGGAACGGCCTGTTTAATATCATGTTTTGTCAGTTTGTATTGAATCATTTAAACCGACGTTAACGTGTTTTATGCATATGTACAAAGCGTGGAGATTGTTGCTCAACAAATCCGTGTAATCATTGTGCAATAAAAGAATTGGAAATGTAATATTTCCGCGAAGGATTGTAAAAATTTTGATATTTATTGATCCTGTTCGGACATGTTTTATGATTAAAGTGATTCTAAATTATAGGCGCGGGAGTAGGGGAACTCTGATTAACGGCTTTCCGGACACCTGTGACAGATAATCCATAAAAGAAGATATAGATCACAATTAAGCTAAACTAATGAAATGCAATCAATTACTTCGCTTGAACGTATATCGATATCAGGAACTTCCTATACTCATGCCACTATAGTCCATGATGTGCCTTATTTTTATTTGATTAATATCTGCAATATCTGTAGATTTTTCATGAACTATTATATCACCCGTAACCCGCGTGGCCAACGTTGGTATATTGTGCATTAATGCACACATTTCTGTGATGGACAAATTGTGAAGACACACATATATATTTTAACAGTTTAGAGTCACTTCAACTTTAAAAAACAATTATTGAGATTTCACGAATAAGATTGAACACGTAAGTTATGACAAAAACGCTGCTGTAATCAAAGCCCATGTTACCATAGTAGCTGCCTAGGAGGATGTGAGTAAGAGGATCCCCCCCCCCCAAAAAAAATATATAAATAACGGGACAAAGTTTTAGTATTAGATACATTTATATATAAATGTAGATTCTAATGATATGAAAGAAGAGGGTATTCAGAATTCACTTCTAGGCTACTAGTCCAGACGTCACTAGGTTTGATTGCCATCTACTGCATTAGACGTTTTTCTTACATCAATAGAAGAGAAATCCAGTATCATTGTACAACTTAATTAACATGGTTATACATTGTTAGAGTAGGGATTTTAATTTATAAAATTAAAAGTATTAGCAGAAATTCTAGAATTAGAAAAATGTAATCTTGCAGTCTTGTCAGAAAAAGTTAAGTCCATCTCTCCTGAATAGTAATAGGGTCTAACAGCTTAATAAGGCTAAACAGGTAATGACGTATAATTAAATAGATAGTTTAAATAAGTATACAATTATATGCAGCATAATGACATTGATACCCTTCTTTTAGCGAAGTTGAGCATGACCACTGCCAAGTGACTGGTCATTAGGCGCTGTATATATGGCTGACAGCATAACACTACTGCAAAAAAAATACTAGTTTGAATATGCCTTGACCAAGTGTTTCAGTATAACCTGCCAATCCCATCATGTGTTTACACAACAGGATAACACCTAATGTGTGGCGAAACTCTGGGGATAGTATGCAAAAATTATTATTATTATTATTATTATTATTATTATTATTATTATTATTATTATTATTATTATTATTATTATTATTATTATTATTATTACTAGTTAGTGACGCTAAAATATGAGTCGATAATTTTTTCAAATAAAACGAATAAAAAGAAATAGTTGATAGGAAACGGACAGCGACAGACAGAATGAAGACGAAAACAGTGCGAAAATAAAAAAGGAGATGCAGACAAGGTCAATATATCGAGAGTACGTATGTATGTGTGTATGTGTGCTCGCGCGTATGTGTATATGTAATACACGATATATCATAAAATGAAATGGCGTGAAGCCAAGATGTATGAATAACACAAAAGGAAAAACAAATTGAACACAAAAAATCTTCAAAAGAACAGGGGATTTACCGGGTTCGTTCGGATCACCGGACGTCTTCAGAAAAAGTGAAGATTTTGAATTCATTGAATAACAGCAAAACATAGGAAAACTAAGAAGACGCACAACAAGATGTTTAGATACGTTGGTTACTATTTGAAAACGTATGCAGCACGTGCAACAAAGACGGTAAAATGGGAAAAGCGGGAGAAAGAAACAAAATGAAAAAGAAGAATCGGAACAAAACGAATAGAAACATTGATAAAATGCAGTAACAATTAGTTGTACTTTAATCATGATTGGAGTGTGTTATGCAGTGAGAAGGTATATTGTATTGTTTGATTCAACCTCTTGACAGATCTTTGGTTAAGGAATAAGATCTGAGTCTGTGGCTTATGTTATATGGCAAACATAGAATGAAAACACCACTTTTGATGTTCTTGCGTTGTGGGAGAGAGGATTCAGTCTTGAGGAGGGAGCAGTTTGTAAAGTAAACATGGTGGGTAAAGGTGTTCCTGTGTATGATAAGTGCGTTAGTGTGATTGTAGTGTTTGAGGTTCCGCTAATTTTCGTAAATGCGTGATCTTATATTTAAGACTGTCCCGGACATTTGATTTTGTAAATGCCGGTTAAGTAAGAAGTTTGCATGGAGGGGGGTGATGGTGTTTTGTGTTATGTAAATCTTAAATTGTTTTAGAAGTTGATGTCACCATTTTTATGTCAGATTTTAATTGTTTTTGGGAAGTAAGCATATATGGGATTATTAGGGAGAAGTATGTATAATTTTTTTTTGTCAATCGTGTTAGAAATCTTAAATTCCGACTTGACGAATCGCAAATACGTTTTTCCTCCGAACGAAACCGGTAAATCTCTTGCTTTTCTTATGATTTCTTTCTGTCTTTAATTTGTGTTTCCTGTTGTCTTTTTTATATATCTATATATATGTTAGATAATGACGGTAAGTTGCAGATAACGACGACGTCCTTAGAAAGGGTGGCAGTAACAGATTAGTTCGCGTTGTGTAGCTTCCGTTGTGATCATATTCGAGCCTCTTGGTTCCTGACGCTTGAAGAAAAGTGTTGCGTGAAAACTAGTAGTAAAGAGAGAGTGCGTATGTTTCTCCACTGATTCCCTTTCTCTCCCTCGTGTAGGCTACGTGTCTGTTTATTGAATAAATATTCGAATATCCAAGTACAGCCTCCAGTTTGATCTAATCATGATGATGATGATAACAACGAAGTGCGGCCCACTACGACCTGTCGAACAAAATGGTAGACGCCGGTCAGTCGGGACAAGCGAAGGGCTTATACAACGAAGAGAAAGATAAATGAAATGAAACAGGGCCGATAAAGAGAAACGAACATCGGACGATCGAAAATGTAACATCTGCGATTTGGTGCTAAATAGTCTGCTATTTCTACAAGAAATAGGGTGGGATTGACCCAAAGTTGCAACAAAGGCACAACAAGTGGGTCCAACGGAAAGAGACACATAAAATAAACAAAGAGAGGGCGAGAAACGGAGAGAGAAGAGAAAAAGACAGAATAAATTGTGAGTAAAACATTGTTTTTTATTATCGAGACATTCAAAGTCGAATGAATAAGTATAGACTGTTTAATTGAAAAGGAAAAGTAAGAAGAAAGAAAAGAACTGTAAAAAAGACTATTAACGATGTTGTGTCCAAAATAAAGTAAAAGAAAATTACTAAGAATAGACTAAGTGAGAAAAATAGTGGAAGGAAAGAAAAACAGGGAAAACAAAGAAAAGGATAAACATTGTACTATCGTTGAACCAAGTTAGTAGAAGTTAAAAGAGAAAAAATAAAACAAATGAATTCACTGTGTTTATTGATTATTAAAAAAAACTGCTAAATTCAAAGTAAAAGTAAAAAGAAAGGCAAACTTTGAAATTAGACTAAAAAAACGATGAAAGAAAAGAATGTGAACATGTTATCGACGTATCGGTAAAGGAGAAAAAAGACATTGTGAATTTATTTGGTGGACAGAAGAAGAAAAAAGAGACGAGATGTCGTCAATAAGACATTGTGTTTTTTGGTTATCTGATTTATTGTTGTATTGTTTGATAGCTGTCATGTTATTGTTTACATGTATGTGTTTTGTCATAGTGTGAAATTATTTAAGAGAAAAAGGGAAAAAGTGATTTTGTTTTTTTTTGTTTGAAAAAGAAACGATTGCTTAAATGTGTGATGATATAGATATATTTTTCCATTTTCCATAGTTGTTGAATGAAGAAGTAGGAAGGGAAAACAGAGAGAGACAGAGAGAGTGCTAAAGAGGTGTATGTGGAGCTGGGGAGTTAATTTTCTCGGCTTTGGTTCTGAGGAAAAAGGAGAATACTTTATTGAACATTCACTTTTTTTCTTTCGTTGGTAATCAAGATGCATACTTATCTTGTATGTGTGTAGTTTCATATATCTTTGGTTGTTGTTTTTTCAGTTGTGGAGCGGTTATTGAGTGCGAGATTGTTGTTTGTGTGGTTTTGTTTGTTTGTTTTGTTCTTTTAAGAATAAAGTTAAGAGAGAAATGCTTGACTTAATGGAATAATTGTTTTCGGAAAAGTGTTGTGTTTGTTTCCTTTGGTGTATTTCGTTTTTTTCTCCCGAATTGTGATCATCTGTGGGAATGTGGAAGGAAGAATCGGAACAATGCTTTGTTCATTTTGTTTTATTACAGTTGGTCGTTTGTTGATTTTTCTGTTTCTCTTTTTTTCTTGCAAACCTCGAGCTTTAAGGAGGAAAATAGATACGGAAAAAGCAAAAGGAAAGATAAGATTTGTTTGTCCTGTAGATTCAAAAAGGCTTCATGAGTTGTGTATTTTTTGTAATTGTAATTTATAATTGTTTAATTGTAAGAAAAATCAAAACAAAATCCGGGATTCAGAAAGCTTCTAAACCCTGTTGTGTGGCGGCATTTCACCTGTAATGTTGTTGGTTGCACGGAGGTTTGATTACTTTTCATCGTTTTTGGGCTTAGCCACAATTTATTCTCCCCTTTGTATTTAAAAAAGGAAAAAGCAGTGACTATAGTGTTAAGGAAAATGAGTAATGGTCGGCCAAGTTATTCAAATAAGAAAAAAAGTGAATGTGATATCCTATATGCTGGTGGTACTTTATTTCTCCGAATCGAGAGAGTTGTGTGGAGTCAGTGGTTGATTGCGGAAACCCTGGTGTATTACATTGGGGAATTCTCGTGAGGTTCATAGTAGAGAGCGGCTAAGCGAAGATAACGATGTATATTATGTCCATCCGGTATGAGACTAAAAGCCTGGTTGCGGCTACCGACTTCGAAGGATTCCATGAAGATTCATTCACATATGGGATGGCTGATGGGATGACGATGGCAGATGGAGTCATTGCTGTGTAGGGTCAGTGGGACCTAAGAGAGTACCGCAGCTACGTAACGGATCTAAATGATTTATTGTGAAATTAGGTTGGTGAGAATTAAACGTTTTTGAAGCTCTGGGCGGAATAGTATGTGTGCCAGAACGGCATGTCAGAAATAGTTTTAAAAAATCGGGTGGGGAATATGTGGAATGAATAAGGCTCCTTGGAAGAAAGATATGGTGAAAGTCGTGCTTCTTGGAAAAGATAGACAAAGAGCAGGGTAACCGACTCAGACCGGAATTGGACGGACCATCGGGGTAGGGGGTTAGGTGGTCGTTTCTCGTGACCATGTTGAAAGGCGGACAAGTGTCGAATGGAATGATAGACATATCTTACTGGAAATTAGATGGCTGACCAGACAGAAACAATAGTAATTTTAAACTTGAGTTTTCTGTGTTGCCTGGTATTGTTTTTAGAGATACACCACATTGTGTATTGCCGGTTGTTGTAATTCTTATTCAAGGTACTTAATTTCCCTGATGATCTTCCAAGCGAGTACCTGCTCGGTAGTGAAACACGTGTAGGTAAAAAAAACTCTTTAATTTGAAAAATGATAAATAAATAATTTTTGCATGAAAAAATCTTTTGTGGTGTTGATTGGGCTCCTGAACGGAATGCTTTGGTAAGCTTTCAAAAAATCACACACACACACACACACACCTATATATATATATATATATATATATATATATATATATATATATATATATATATATATATATATTGATTAACTATAATTAGACAGGAAAGCTGAAAAATGCCAAAGTACTACACGCTAATAAAATCTAGCCTAAATGAAGTGTGTACTCTTCATAAATAACTGCAAGTAGGACACTATTTGAATAAGCCAACTATTATCTCGATGAAACGTGGCGCGACATCCGAAACAGGAATAGGCTGAATTAATGAATTGGTTGGCTCTTACTTCACAATATCAAACATTTTCGATGTCCTGATCACTTCATAATACGCTAAATGTTTACTAAATAAGTACTGAAAATATTCTATGTTTTATGATAGACTGATGGTTTATTGATTTCGACATTCTATCATATAATGCAATATTTATGAGATGAAGTATTTTGGGCTGTTATCTTCATACCGCCATTTGTTATGTTTAAAACGGTAAATCTCTGTTACTTTGTGATCGAATCTTTTATTTCATATCGTGTAATCTTTGCAACACACTATTTAGACAGGCCGCAATTCTTTTTACTGAACAGCGATATCAAAGATTAAGAAGAGACAAGAGGCGAGAGTTAGTTGAACTTATGTGTAAAAAGAGAGAAGTTGCTAACAAGTACCCCAAAATAATGAATTGCTTCCAACCAACTCACTTTCTCCAAACTGGGAAGTGGAACTTCTATCTTTCCGTCAGATATCTAACTCTACAACTGATCATAACTTTGGTGTTAATGTCATTCCAGCAGTTTGAAGTTGATGGTTTAAGTTCAGGGAACTTCTTCCATTACTAACCAGTTACTGTATTTTTAAAGTATCGTGTCAGGTAATTTGTCTTAATGTATTTCAGCAGGTAGAATTCACACAATAGTATATACGTTTACGTATGCCATTTATCTACTGGAATAGGTGTCCTAATTAACAATAGCCTGAACAGTTGCCAATATGGGGCACCTTAGAAAAACAAAGAGTACCTCGGCTCAAACGTTGCGAACCTAACAACAGACATGATGAATGCAACGGTTGATGTTTTCTTTATTTATATGTTAGCTGATGCAATTGCACTAAATAAACAATACCGTATATTCTGAAAATGCATCCTTAAAATCTACTTATTAACGATAACAATTCCATTAACGGTTGAACAGTAACGGTCACAGAAGATTGATAGGATTGAGCTTTTATAGAGTAGTGCGCCAACTACTATGGAAACATTCACCGTGACAGAAGAACAGTTTGACGGAGGCTCTTTTAGATATGCTTGGACAGATAAGAACATAATATTTCGAACTTGAGCATAACATCTGACCGACAGACAGAGCCTCGTATTCAGATGCTTGCACGCAGCTAAAATCAATCTCATTATTTTGGTGTTTTCGTACATTGTATAGATGTAATACGTCTATTAAAATATACGCTTTCAGAGGGAAGCAACACTTTGTTTTCCTCTGGGGATTATTTTAGTAATTTGATTTATCGAATCTTTCGCAAGGAACAATTGATTTTATTAATCAAATTCAAAACCAGACGAAACCGGCCAACCGTCGAAATACGTCTGGCACGTTCAATAAGTTGATGTGAGTTAATCAGCAGGTGTTTCCCTTTGAACTATTAATACTGTACCTATTGTTTACTTATACTTCACAAGTGTCCGCTTATCTCGAAATAATAAGAATTAAAATAAATATTTCGAAATTGACGATTCAAGAAATATAATCATGTTTGCGTATATTTACCCAGTATAGATTTTAGTCTTTTCTAGATATGCCATTGAATTAACAATATAGAGTAAGAGGACGCTTTAACTATACATTTCTATCAATAAATATTGTAAGAGTCAGTTGGGACATACGGGTTTCCTTCACAGACATGAGCGGAAGTTGCTACAAACTATGAAACACAATAGCAAAATGAAAGCAATGCGCATGAGAAAGAAAAATCGAGGCAATGCGAACCAATCAAAACGTTTGCTGCCGGTTTTAAGTGCCTAAATGTTTGACACTGACTAATTACAAACTCCAGTTATTTACAGTCTCGCCAACATATACTTTAAGAAGAGGAGAGTGAGAGAGATTGACTGAGAGAGAGAGAGAGAGAGAGAGAGAGGGGAGGACGTGTGTAGGTGAAAGTTCAGTTTTGAGAAATATTAAAGTGAACTAACTTTTCTTCACTCCATCAAAAATAATATAATGTGAATACCGATCGCAGCCGAAATGAAGAGTGGATAACCCACACAAATGGATATTAAACGAATACTAATAATGATGGGGTGGGTTAGTCGGTTTGCATTAAACAACATTATCAACCATCAAGAACAACAAATCTACATCGTGGTCGCACGGATGTTTTTTTTTTATATGACCGGAAAACTGCCAGAATCCAGCATACCAAATCGCCATTGCACTATTTTCCTCGCTAAACATTATCGATGGCTTCAGAAGACAGTCAGTGAACACATATATAGGCACACACAGTACACCCACACATACATGACAACGTGCATACGCTCCGATTTTGCTCTGTTACAATATATTCCTCTGTAGCAGATGTTAAATAAACTAGATATTAATACACGAACAAATTAGATTATAGCAACTTGCGCCAACACTATTAGAACGTCTAAAGACAGGAACGAACATTAAACACTCTACCATAACGAACTATTTTCATTATCAACATCATTTCTCTTCATATTACTGTGAAATCGGATGTAGCGAACGAAATTACCTGATATCAAGAATGTTTTGTTTTACGCTGCGTAGTCCAGGCAGAATAAATGTAAAATTACAGTATTACACTTAAAAGGGATAACCGCGGTTAATTAAATACATTATTATTTTATTTCAATACATTAAAAGATGAGATAGGAATAGGCTGGATGGAGGAGAACGAGACGGTTGGAGAGAAGGATGGAAAATTAAGGAAAGGGAAATAAAGAAATATGAAGAGACGGTTAACGATATATATATATATATATATATATATATATATATATATATATATATATATATATATATATATATATATATATATATATATATATATAAGTATTGATATGAAGATGTTACACACACTATTTATCTTCTATTGTGTTCTGCATAACCCCAGGCAACGCCGGAGAACCCTGCTTGTAAGAAATACATCACACTTTTTGTTCGTGTCTGTTGCATCAACTACGAGTCCGATGTTTCGCTGATTTTTTTTCGATTATTATTTTAGTTTGTAACAGCTAGAGTAACCAAATCATACGTGGAAGTAACGATCCATTTATGCGTAAAAATCGTCGCGTTGTCTTTCGTTGTTTAATGTTATAAAAGTCGCAAACATGAAATACTCAACATGTTCAAAATACTATTTATTTACATGTAATATACTGACATAAAAGCACCCCAATCATGGTCGAATTAATAAAGACAACAATTAAGTGAGCCCACATTTTACGATCTTTTCAAAACGTCAATTTCAGTTAGAAAAGTAGAAATTGTGTTCTTCTATACGGGTGCGTGTTAGAATTGAAGACACACACACGTGAAAAGTAGGAGGCATTTATTGGGTAGAAGTGGGGCTTGCGGTGTGGGGGGAGAAATGAGTAGAGACTGAATGAGAGATTCAAAGAAAAAGAGAAAAGAAAAGAAAGAAGGATGAGGAAAATAAATGAGGAGGACAAAAGAGAACATGGCAAAAATAAACTAACGCAGAGAGACAGAAAATATTTGATTAAAATAAACTTACTAACGAAGTGAGACTTTTGTCGCCAACAACATTTGATCTGAATAGTATTTAGCATTGCCGGCTCGTTAACGTTTCGCAAAATTTTCTACATAAAATACTTAACACCTTAATTCTAAATAATAAGCATCGTCTATAATTTTGTTGTAAACAGGAAATTAAATATGTTCAATTTATTAATATAGATACATACACATTCAGATTTTTGTAATTTCGATACAAATTTATATCGCTATTTTTACCACTTGACACATTAATTAAAAATAAGAATATAAAAACCCAAAAAGTAATTGTATTAACAAACAATAAAAATGATAGTGAATTAATAAAATGCCATTTGAAAACGAAAATTAGTTAACATTGTGACCAATATTGCCTATATATAAGCAGTATACACTAAGTTTTCAAATGTATTGTCAAGTTGAAAAAAAGCCGAACTTTCGTATTTATTAATTTAGTAAGTAACAGTCACAAACTTATGGCGGCTGATATTACTGGCACTAAACATAATTACTGACACTAAACATAATTAAAAATTTAACTTTTTTGACGAGAATTCATTAAGTTATGGCGGATTTTAAATAAATGAAATCGTAAGAATAGTGAACAACTGCGATATAAAAACACAACAACAAAATGTATAAGTAAAAACAATACAGTATCTTAGCACAGCTAGTTTAATATTATAAGTTTGGACTCGTTTTTTGGGATACAGGTTACACACACACGCACACATATTAAATGATTTGTGTCATCTGTAACTGTAACAATCTCGTTTCCATAAATAAAGTGAAGAGTGTAACGTAGTATGTACTATAAAACGTATATATGTTGAGGCGACGACTTTAGGAAAGAAAGGAAAACTAAATACCACGTGTTTTCATAGTCACGTGATATCCTCGAACGCTATCCTCGTTGATAAAAGGAACCAGAGTCGCGGGAAACGAGGGTTAGTTCTATTCGGCGAACAAGCTGCAACAGAGTATTTTTGTTGCAACCCTCAATTTCCCGCGTCTATGGTCTACAACTCCCGACAATAGTAGTAATGCAGAGAGAGAAAGAAGTAATTAGGAAAGAGTGCGGTAATACAGAAGTAACCCGTATCATATTTGCATATATAATCTGCGACACTAACGAGTGGAAATATTGAGGGGGCAAGCGCAACGTGTTAGCGAGTTACTGGTGAACTTGATTTGACCTGCGGGATAATGGAGCCGGATATAGAAGTACGAATACGAAATTATATTATAGTGATTGAATAGAGAAAAGTATATATCATATCGGTAAAGGTACACGCTAGCGAAGCATGATCAATTAGTAAGGTCAGTATAATTAGGGAAGATTTTACCCCTGAAAAAGTTTCCACAAATAATTGTAGTTTAGGGAAGGTGATGCAATAATCTTGGAATGCGCATCGCATTAGGTAAGAGGGCGGACATTGAGACCATAAGGTATGTAAGGAAGGAAATAGGAAAAGTAGTAGTGGGAAGGGAGGAATAGAAAAAATAGTATCAGTAGACGCAACGTTAGAGGAGAGTAAGATGATGAAATACAGAAATAAATGACGTAAAAAAGGAAAACATGGATTCCACTAAAGAAACATAAGTACTATAAGATGAGGAGCATGAGAGAAAGACAGTAAGATACTGACGTAAACATATTACATGACAAGAATAAAGAACAAATACAAAACGATGAGATATACAATTGTATATGTTACCTCATGTAATGCACCCACTAATACACAATGTACCACGTAAACACAGCGAGTTAGAAGTCAACTACTATTATGCTTAAAGTCTCACCATTTAGTTTGCTTTCTTGTGTTCACACTGAATGTATTAGTTAAGATAATAAGAGTATCGACAGGTGAATCAGGCGATAAGGTGAAGGAATCATTAACATTTCAATAAGGTGAAGTAAACACTAAAGTTTCAATAAAGTGAAGGAAACACTAAAGTTTCAATAAGGTGAAGTAAACACTAAAGTTTCAATAAGGTGAAGTAAACACTAAAGTTTAAATAAAGTGAAGTAAACACTAAAGTTTCAATAAGGTGAAGGAAACACTAAAGTTTCAATAAAGTGAAGGAAACACTAAAGTTTAAATAAGGTGAAGTAAACACTAAAGTTTCAATAAGGTAAAGGAAACACTAAAGTTTCAATAAGGTGAAGAAAACACTAAAGTTTCAATAAAGTGAAGTAAACACTAAAGTTTCAATAAAGTGAAGTAAACACTAAAGTTTCAATAAGGTGAAGGAAACACTAAAGTTTCAATAAAGTGAAGTAAGCACTAAAGTTTAAATGAGGTGAAGTAAACACTAAAGTTTCAATAAGGTGAATGAAACACTAAAGTTTAAATAAGGTGAAGGAAACACTATAGTTTAATTACGGTGAAGTAAACACTAAAGTTTCAATAAGGTGAAGTAAACACTAACGTTTCAATGTGTGAAGTAAACACTAAAGTTTCAATAAGGTGAAGTAAACACTAACATTTCAATAAGGTGAAGTAAACACTAAAGTTTCAATACGGTGAAGTAAACACTAAAGTTTCAATAAGGTGAAGTAAACACTAACGTTTCAATAAGGTGAAGTAAACACTAACATTTCAATAAGGTGAAGTAAACACTAACATTTCAATAAAGTGAAGTAAACACTAAAGTTTCAATACGGTGAAGTAAACACTAAGGTTTCAATAAGGTGAAGTAAACACTAACGTTTAAATGTGTGAAGTAAACACTAAAGTTTAAATAAGGTGAAGTAAACACTAACATTTCAATAAGGTGAAGTAAACACTAAAGTTTCAATACGGTGAAGTAAACACTAAAGTTTCAATAAGGTGAAGTAAACACTAAAGTTTAAATAAGGTGAAGTAAACACTAAAGTTTCAATAAGGTGAAAGAAAACACTAAAGTTTCAATAAGGTGAAGTAAACACTAACATTTCAATAAGGTGAAGTAAACACTAACATTTCAATAAGGTGAAGTAAACACTAAAGTTTCAATAAGGTGAAGTAAACACTAACGTTTCAATGTGTGAAGTAAACACTAAAGTTTCAATAAGGTGAAATAAACACTAACATTTCAATAAGGTGAAGTAAACACTAACGTTTCAATGTGTGAAGTAAACACTAAAGTTTCAATAAGGTGAAGTAAACACTAAAGTTTAAATAAGGTGAAGTAAACACTAAAGTTTCAATAAAGTGAAGTAAGCAGTAAAGTTTCAATATGTGAAGTAAACACTAAAGTTTCAATATGTGACGTAAACACTAAAGTTTCAATATGTGAAGTAAACACTAAAGTTTCAATATGTGAAGTAAACACTAAAGTTTCAATATGTGAAGTAAACACTAAAGTGTCAATATGTGAATTAAACACTAAAGTTTCAATATCTGACGTAAACACTAAAGTTTCAATATGTGAAGTAAACACTAAGTTTCAATATGTGAAGTAAACACTAAAGTTTCAATATGTGAAGTAAACACTAAAGTGTCAATATGTGAATTAAACACTAAAGTTTCAATATGTGATGTGTAAACACTAAGTTTCAATATGTGAAGTAAACACTAAATTTTCAATATGTGAAGTAAACACTAAAGTGTCAATATGTGAATTAAACACTAAAGTTTCAATATGTGATGTAAACACTAAAGTTTCAATATGTGAAGTAAACACTAAAGTTTCAATATGTGAAGTAAACACTAAATTTTCAATATGTGAATTAAACACTAAAGTTTCAATATGTGAAGTAAAAACTAAAGTTTCAATATGTGAAGTAAAAACTAAAGTTTCAATATGTGAAGTAAACACAAAATTTTCAATATGTGACGTAAAAACTAAAGTTTCAATATGTGAAGTAAAAACTAAAGTTTCAATATGTGAAGTAAAAACTAAAGTTTCAATATGTGAAGTAAAAACTAAAGTTTCAATATGTGAAGTAAACACAAAATTTTCAATATGTGACGTAAAAACTAAAGTTTCAATATGTGAAGTAAAAACTAAAGTTTCAATATGTGAAGTAAAAACTAAAGTTTCAATATGTGAAGTAAACACTAAATTTTCAATATGTGAAGTAAACACTAAATTTTCAATATGTGACGTAAACACAAAATTTTCAATATGTGACGTAAAAACTAAAGTTTCAATATGTGAAGTAAAAACTAAAGTTTCAATATGTGAAGTAAAAACTAAAGTTTCAATATGTGAAGTAAACACTAAATTTTCAATATGTGACGTAAACACTAAATTTTCAATATGTGACGTAAAAACTAAAGTTTCAATATGTGAAGTAAAAACTAAAGTTTCAATATGTGAAGTAAACACTAAATTTTCAATATGTGACGTAAACACTAAATTTTCAATATGTGACGTAAAAACTAAAGTTTCAATATGTGACGTAAAAACTAAAGTTTCAATATGTGACGTAAAAACTAAAGTTTCAATATGTGAAGTAAAAACTAAAGTTTCAATATGTGAAGTAAAAACTAAAGTTTCAATATGTGAAGTAAACACTAAATTTTCAATATGTGACGTAAACACTAAATTTTCAATATGTGACGTAAAAACTAAAGTTTCAATATGTGAAGTAAAAACTAAAGTTTCAATATGTGAAGTAAACACTAAATTTTCAATATGTGACGTAAAAACTAAATTTTCAATATGTGACGTAAACACTAAATTTTCAATATGTGACGTAAAAACTAAAGTTTCAATATGTGAAGTAAACACTAAATTTTCAATATGTGACGTAAACACTAAATTTTCAATATGTGACGTAAAAACTAAAGTTTCAATATGTGAAGTAAAAACTAAAGTTTCAATATGTGAAGTAAACACTAAATTTTCAATATGTGACGTAAACACTAAAGTTTCAATATGTGACGTAAAAACTAAAGTTTCAATATGTGACGTAAAAACTAAAGTTTCAATATGTGACGTAAAAACTAAAGTTTCAATATGTGAAGTAAAAACTAAAGTTTCAATATGTGAAGTAAAAACTAAATTTTCAATATGTGAAGTAAACACTAAATTTTCAATATGTGACGTAAACACTAAATTTTCAATATGTGACGTAAACACTAAATTTTCAATATGTGACGTAAAAACTAAAGTTTCAATATGTGAAGTAAAAACTAAAGTTTCAATATGTGAAGGCTAGTAGTTATATCACTGCACAATCCGTGTTTTTAAATTTCAACTTTAGATTAAGTCAATAATTATATTTTTATAATTATATTTTAATAGTATAAAGATTGCGTAGAGATTAAATCAATAATTATATTTTAATAGTATAAAGATTGCTTAGAGACGAAACGTAGCACAATGTCAACTTTTATTTTGATGATTGGAAACATTCAAACTATTGTGTAAATAAGAGTCTTTTGTAAATAGTTATACACTTTTTAAAATTAACTTTTAATAAAAAGGGCAATAAATATGTACAGTAATTTAGAATTTCATATGGTTGTCTTCTAAAATAGATAGATTAAGTGTTAATTGTCGTCATGCATTTTTGCTTTGTGTGATAGAGACTTGCGTTTCACCAGTGATATTACATCGTCGACACTCATATAAAATAGTTATGCATATTCTCCACCACAGACTGATAACAAATATATCCATGACTCAAACAACTTAAATATTGAATCCCATATTTTTTATTTCGCTAGTAGTCTGAGATACTCCAAAATCCTAGAGAGAACACACCTATCTATCCGGATATTACACTTCATTTGTTCTGCTCTCGGTCAGTGATGCACTTTTAATTTTGTACAAATCCAAAGTTCCCCTTTTTGGAAACTTAGAATTTCCTCACATTAATAACATACCTTGTCTAGACTTGCCCGTATTGGGAAGCTAGTAAATAAATATTCATTAAGAATTTAAAAAGTACACAAAATTGCATTTCTTGTCTAGTTGTTTGTTTGTCTACAAATTGCCCCAGTGTTGTGGATGCAGACCATCATAACGATTAATATATTTGTCAACTACATTACCATTACTGTGTTTGCTTAATTATATTTCATTTTCATCAAAGGATGTACAACATTATTCATGTTCGCACTCAACATCCACAAAAAAGAATATACAACGGTTTACTTCATCCTATTTATCTAAAACTATAAAAAGTAAAAGAAAAGGCAATGCTTAGAAGATGCTCAGTAGTTGTAGTTGCGAAGGACTTGGCTAAAAACAGATTCCAAGGAAAGTCGAGTATGAAAATGATGATTAATTAACTTCAATTAATGCCACTTTACTTATAACCCCTTTTCAAGCCTGTGCATATCATTCGGACTCACAGCGAAAACATTCATATCATGGATGTGAGAGAAAAGGGCTTGTAATAACATGTAAGATAAAAGGTTTCATATATGAGAAAGTTAGAGGAAGTGTTTAACGTTGGGTTTCATAATATAATAAAAACTAGCAGAACCCGTGCTCTGGCGTTGCCCGGGAAAATGTAACAGACTGATTTTAATTTTTAAATTAAATTAGATCAACCACTGTCAATGAGTGTATTTGGGACTTGTTAATTGTCATGGCAGACCACAATTTAACTGGAAACTGAAGTCGTTTAAATGTAATTGTAGAATTCGACGTAATAATGGGTATTCTGGGAAGGAATGTCAGTTTGCCCTTTGCCACACTAGTTAGTATTATATCTTATTATTGCATGCGTTTAACATAGTCTTGTTCCATTGCATAGCCTTGGAGCATCAGGATTCCTGAGTAGCATAAGTAGGCATCCAGCTTTCAGCTTTAATTTGTGTGCTGGCATACCAAGAAATTCTAATGAATGTAAAAATTATGTAGGGTATTGTACAACCTGGTCGTCATCGAAAGTAGAATCTACAGAAGTGAAAGTTTGTTCCTCATCTGGAATGTCATCAAGCAGTTGTTGATTGATGACATGCAACATGCAATTTTAGGAGATATTGCTCTCTCCGTAAGCCATTCAGGATGCACATAGTTTTCGGCTATATTTGGGGAACTTTGCTACTAAGTTTTGCGAGTAACGAAACTATTGATCCAATACCTGGAGTAATAACAATCTTGCCATTTCTGGTTGTTGCAAGATTGTCATCACCTATATGAAGAAGTAGGCAGGTAAACTCACCAGCCATTAGGTTACTATTGAGATGTACATGTATGTTTGTAAATAACGTTACAGTCTTGATGTACTTTCATAAATATGACAGTTTAATGCACTCATTAAGTTCGTTAGTGTAATTTCATTGTGGAACAATAGGAAACGTTTTTTGGAAGTCACCTGACAATAAAAATGTTATGCCACCCATCAAAACACTACATCTCTTGAGATCACGCAATGTTTATCTAGAGCAACGAACGCTTTTTATGTGCAATTGTACATTCATTCCATACGATCAAGGAACAAGCCTGTGAAACTAGAGATTAATCGGAACCTCTTTCTATTTGTCAAATTGGATCAGCATCTTTTGTTAAGGATAATGGCAACTTAAAAGTGGAGTGAGCTGTCTTACCACCAGGAAGAAGAGTGGCTGCAATACCCGATGATGCCATCGCCAACGCTATTTTGCCTCCTGGTCTAACTTTAGCTAGAATTAACTTAGTAATAAATGTCTTCCCTGTACCTCCGGGTGCATCAACAAATATAAGGCTACCTTGCTGATCTTCTAAAGTATTAATTACTTTACGAAAAACATGAATTAGATCGATAAGGTTAGATAAAACCCAATTTTGTAAGTGTTTTACCATTCATCTTATAATACACGATATGAACTAAAGCCATATTGACAGGGTCGTTTCAAAATGTTATATCAACCTCAGGATGTTGATTGTGGCCTAACGAATCCATCCTGTAAATCCTGATCAGTCTACAACAAAAATAATTCCGTTTAAAAATAGTATTTGTAATATTATTATCTAGAAATCGATAAAAGCTCAGCCCTTCTCCCAATTAAATATTTCCTCAGTCGAGAAGCATGTATCTCAAACTGACTGAGCATTAAAGTGGATTTGCCCGTAAAATTAATTATTCCGGTATCTGTAGTTGAGTAAATTGATAGGTTAATGTAAAGAATCGTTAACTAAGCTCTCTCTGCAATCGTAACCTCAATATGTGAGAACATTAAGTAAACACTAATTAAAATGTTATGTAAGTGTATTTATTGAAAGGAATTGTGGCATGTCTAACGAAAATACATGCTATATAAGACACGTAAGGTAAATGTGGTATTAATTAAATTCGAATACAATTATAGCGATTTTGAAACCGTAATGCGATTGTTTTGAATAAAATATTCTTATAATGTTATGTTTATTTTTAATGTTATATAATTCAGAAGTGTTTTTACTAATCGTGGAATTGGTTTTGTTGATGTGTTTTTTTAATGTATTCCGTTATTCTGTGACATAATAATGTTATGAATACGGAATAACGGAATTGTAATCGCGTAATATGTACTCGGAAATGTTTCTGTTAATGTGTCTTTGTAATCTTTGTAATGTTTATTGGCTGTGAAAATGTAAAAACTTTTTTTCGAAACGTCTTTGGTTTACCCCCGTTCCCCACAAATAAAAAAGATGAATTACTTACGTGAAAAGGAAAAACACGAATGTTGGATAATCTGAAGCAAACGAAGTAGGTAAACTGATAAGAGATTGTAGCAGCCATTCGGAATCAGGGTAAAGTATGTTCGTTAAATGTATTCCGTAGAAACCGGATTGAGAATAACCGTCCTCGTAATAGGCGGCAATAACATAATCCGATATTCTCGACAATTATTGGAAATGTGTGCTGAACGTATTTTATTATGTATTAAATTAATGACATATGAACAGCAAATAATGACGTGCACGTTTTTAAAATGTATTTGTTTTTTTTTTTTAATTTATTTCCGGTGTAGATAGGGAGGGTTGTAGTAGTACTATATAAGAGGGAAATATTTTACTACCACCTATATGGAGTATTTTCTAGGAAATGTCTACGCTGGTGGGCCAAAAGTAATGTTTAGTGTTTGATGGAGAAAATAATCAAAAGTTAACTAATAACACGCTCGAGTGAATAAGCGTAATATAGTGGTGATTTTAGTAGCTATATATGTGGTTATTTTCCTATTCTTCGAAAAGGTGCAGGGAAAAATTCGTCTAAACTTAATATATGAGCTAAAACGCTCTTCATAAAACTGTACATTGCAAAATATTTCAGGAATATTTCTTTGAAAAACTGATGTGTTGAGATATATTAGCCTTTCAGATTGTGAGCAGTAATTTTGCCCTGTATGTATGATAAAATAAATATATTAAATGCCTTTGATCTGCTTATCGGAATGTTATTTTTTTAAAATACGTGCTGAATTGAAAAAATATATACTTGCATATTAATTCATTCTTCATGTATCTAAAGATGGACCAATTTACTTCTATATAAAATAAACTCTTATAACGTTTATCTGTGCATCCTACAAATGTCTATAATGAGTATACTATTCAATGCTTGCAAGAATCACATACTTCATTGGATATACATACAATTAAAAGTATATGAGTTAACGTGATATTAATTTGTATCTTCTATC
>OY744526.1:91402151-91489651 GCA_963556195.1 Sepiola atlantica
GTGGTATTGGCCCTAATTGTACCTTAGTATTATTTACAAATAATTCAATTGTTGATTACGGATGGCGTATGTTTGTTTGCCTATTTCTATGGCGTATTCATATTTATGGGTGGTGATGTGTAGTGTAATTGATAGATCGGTTAGTGGTTACATTCTGGTGTGTCCGACTGTTGTTTATTTACCGAGTGAGGTACAATACTGGCATTATAGATTTTATGTTCTGTATGTATATTTATTTGGGGCTTGATTATGTTTGAGTATAACGATGTTATTATTAGTGTAGTCTATTAGCTAAGAGAGGACTTCGTGTCTAATGAATGAGAAGGTAAACAATGGGGTCCTAAGGGTATACACTAAAGCGCGTGATCCATTATATGCTTGTTATGTCTGTAATATATGTAGTGATACCTATATCAGATCATGTGAGATCCTTGCATTATAATGAAATATGTTTACTTTTACCTAATGATGTTTACGAATCTATCAGAGGGGCTGTGTGCATAGGTTTGATTAAAATATTAGTGATATAAATTTATTTACTTTGTTTAAGGGTATTCGATAAATATATTTCGAGGTATTTAACAAGTAAAATGTCTTATATAGTTAACACGTAAGGATATTAGTATATGTTGAGGTAATTATTTAATTATTTTAGTTGTGATTGGTAGAGATTATGCGAATGTGAGTGTAGCTTATATTAGGGCTGATAGGAAAGACGTGGACGTGATATGTATGATATAGCTAGAGGGAAGAGTGGGTTGTTATAAATAATTGATTTTGATAATAAAGAAAGTATAATTTGAAAGACTGTGAAGCGAATGGATATGCCTTGTATGTTCCATATGATGTGATGGTTGTTACAATTATATATGGATAGAAAGTTATGACTTCAGTGAGTTATGTGTTTTCATTAGTAGTCAATTTGGCTCGTTGAACATTTCGTCCGTGGGAGCATAGTTTGAAGACCTCTGTTTTGATGTTCATATAGTTTATGGAAGGTCTATTAATCCCCTGTAGGATCCTGATTTTTTTCTGTCGATTATAGTGATTACTTTTTTCTGTCGATTATAGTGATTAATTTATCTGTCGATTATAGTGATTAATTCCTGGAGGTAAGATTATAATGTTGTTGTTTATTGATGATCCTGCAATGAATTTCATAGGAGGTAGTGAACTCGTTGGGCTGTAATATATTTCTGTATATTTAAAAGTTTCATTGTGCGCGTAAAGTCTCTGTTTAAATATTTTTGAGTCAGTCCGATGTAAATTTATTTCTCCTTTGAGTGTACACCAGCTATGGCATTGGCTTTGTACACTACGGATCTGAATGTGCAACGTCCTTTTAGGAGCAAACTTCCCCATTTCTGGATGACCAGTGTGAGTTAGTGAAATCTATATAGATGTGTGATTTGAGGTTAGTAGCGATCCTACAAAAGGATAGCAAGAATAACGTGTCTATTAGAGAGTTTATATAACTTGTTACATAGTTTAAAGTGTGTATCGAGTAATTGGAGAATTGTTAACCTATGTTATATTTAACACTGAAGGAAAATTGGTATGAACCAGAAAATGTTTATGTTCCTGCTATGCCTGTGTTGTATGGTATGTTAAGTGAGTGTGTAAAATAGTATAGCCACTTTTACGGAATGCTTGTTGTAATATGGGGAAGCGTGTTAGAAAATATCGGCGCTTGATGAAAGGTAAGAAATTCTCTTGCTTATATTGGGTATACAGTTTTAAAGACGATGGGCAGGATTGGGTGTAGACATACCGTAGCTGTTGAGTGTGTTTATGATATGGTCTAGTAGGTGTGTAAGTTAGGTCTGAGAAGTTAACGCTGATAAGATTGGTATAGAGGGCGATCTTATATCCTGGCTATTTAAGAAATGCCGCTGTCTAAATGTCTAAATTTGTAGAGTTCTTGGCTGTTGTTGTTGTTGGAGACACATTCTGTCAACCTTAGTAGAGGCTTAACTCTTGGTTATGAAATTAGTTTCCCGGTCAGATCGAACGCATCTTCACTATCGAAGGATCCAATCGGCACATCAAAGGGATCTTCAGGGTTGGATATTTTAAAAAGAAAGTGTGTTGCATGAAGGATTGTTTCTATTTCTAAGTTGCTCATTTCTATGAATGTTTTGGCGAAATTTAACGCTTTGTTGAGTATATATATATATATATATATATATATATATATATATATATATATATATATATATATATATATGTTGATTGATAAATAGAAGTATGTGATGTTGAACTGTATGCATTGACATTAACTATTATGAATAAATATTTTCCTGACCCTATTCAGTTGGGATTCTAATCTACTAGGAGAACTAATCATAAGGGAGGATATGTATCAAGGTGTAAATTAAGCCTACTCTTCTAGAGTTCAGTACAAACGAACAACAATTTATATACAGACCAGTAAAAGTAGGCTTCCTATAGATTGTAGTAACACATCAGCCTCTTAAACGTTAAACAAGGACATCAAAAAAGAGGAAGACATTTATCCGGCTCATTTTCAATATTTAACTTTAAGGCCCCATGAAGGAAATGCAACTCATTAAAGAATGCTACAGCTTCACTTTGAGATGAAAACGTGGCAACGGTGCTGTCAACGTATCTAACATAAGTTGTGGGTTTTGTTAAAGGACTGAATATTACAGATTCGAAGTACCCGATGAAGATATCCACTATACACACACACACACACACACACATATATATATATATATATATATATATATATATATATATATATATATATATATATATAGATACAATGCTTGTTGAGATCATAATAATTTGAACATGGTTCCAAGAATTCAAACCAATTATCATTCGGCGTACGATCGTTTCTAAGACTTTTTGGAAATATTTTATTGTTCATTAAAGTATACTAACGTAACCCATTCATAGTTTTCGCAGCACCACTAATACTGCTACTACTACTACTACTACTACTACTACTACTAATAATAATAATAATAATAATAATAACAACACTACTACCAATAAGTATAATAAAAATAAAAATATAATAAGATGATGCCCATTAAAATAATGATAATAATAACAATAATAATATTAATAATAATAATAATAATAATAATAATTATTATTATTATTATTATTATTATTATTATTATTATTATTATTATTATTATTATTATTATTATTATTATAATATCAATAATAAGAGTAATTATATTTATAGCTAACGTAAACAGATGGAATAGATTTTAGAAATTGGAATCATAATAATTGCCACATTCATTTAAATAATAATGATAATAATAATAATAATAATAATAATAATAATAATAATAATAATAATGATAATAACATAAAAATACTAATAATAATAAGTTGTAGTAGTATTAATCGTATTAATAATAGTAGTGATCTGAAGGAACGATGGAATTCTAATTCTGTCTGATGAGATCTCAGTTTTTAACTGCTGTAGATCGATAACATCGACATGTTAGTGTCGCAGATTTTGTACATTTATGTTTAAATAAAAGCAATCATATATATATATATATACATATATATATATATATATATACATATATATATATATATATGTATATATATATGATAATAATTACTCTGTAGATATAAAATATTTATATATATGTTCCAATAAACAAATTACTGTAAAGTTAATTATTGATAACCCTTTTCTTTATGCAACTCTTACAGAAAACCACGAAAGTAGATCACCAAAAATTCGAATATAAAGAATAAATTAGTAAAAAATAAATATGCAAAAAACAAAGATATAAATAAGAAAAGAAAAAAAGAAAATAATGAAGAAAACAATTTCTTGTAATTTAAAATTACTATTAGAATTTAAAAAAAATATAATAATATAATGATTTAAAATGATATCTTTAAGAAAAAAAAGGTAACTGTTACTAGCACTTGGTGGTAAAATATTGAATGGGGCTAGAAAAAGAAGTGGACCGGCAGCAATCGGGGAAAAAGCAAAAAAAACAATACTCTTTCAGCGACCGTCCCCAACAATAAGTAATGGTGCAGAGAACGGATTTCTCTGTCTCTATTGAGTAAAATAACACTAACCGCTGGAAGTGAGAGATAGAACCTGAATATATAGGTTTTGTAACAAGCCTCCCTCAAATCTCCCACCCCCATTCTTGACCATTAATAAAAAATTAATTAAAAACAATATATATATATATATATATATATATATATATATATATATATATATATATATATATATATATATATATATATAATAACAAATTATGACTCGTCTTATTAAAAGGAGCGACTTCATGCAATATTCTTCCCCGTTTAGGAAATGGAAAAATTCTAAGAACACGTCTCCCTTTCTATCGCTAGTAAAAACAATAAGATAACTACATATATATATATATATATATATATATATACATATATATATATATATATATATATATATATATATATATATATATATATATATATATTGTTATTGTTTATTTATAAAAAAAAAATATATATTTGTATACTTGGCAGTATTTCTTCATTGATGCATGTTTGATTAAACAACAGGGACAATTACTGTTGTTTATCCATCATTTCATGTTGACGGACTAATGATCTAATGTTCCGTTCGAGTGTGAACAGGAATTGGCCGAAATTGCTGACGTTTTCGACTCTCATGAGTCTTCTTCAGTCACGTGAGGAGTTATGCAAACTAAAACTGGTGAATTTGTGGAAAAACTTTTTAACTTTTAAAAAATATTTTAATATATCAAAGGCATTTCAGTATGCCTTCTACACCCTCATTCGAGCTTTATGGTGGGCTTCTTTGCTCGAATTAGTAAGGCTTCAATTATGGTGCTTATGGTGCCATGTGAGACAGCAGGGATGGCAGTGTTTTTGACTAATATGTATCTTAATTCTTTTTATGGGATGTCGTGTTCTACTAAGTGTTGTTAAATAGAGCTATGGAGGGAATAGAGGTGACATGTAAGGCGACGAGAGATACTAGTCTTAGTCATACTAACATATTTCTTGTTTTTGGAGACACATTCTTCCATTGGGCATTTAAGCACATACACAGCTTTACTAGCTTTTAGTAAACCGTCCCCCGACGTCGGATTAATGTTTTTTTAATAAGTTAGTTGTTTTAAATTTTTTTATAATAAATAGTTAAACGGAGTTTATGGTTTTTGTCAGTAGGGCAGATGTGTTTATGTATAATATTTTTATTACTCTTCCATCTACTTGATAATTAGGGTGTATTTGTTTGCAATAGTATAGAGTGATATTATTATTATTATTAGCATTATTATTGTTGTTGTTTTTGTTATTGCAGCTAAACAGTGTTTAATTTGCTAGGGAAGTTATTATTGATCAGTGTGTGTTTAGTGTCAGTAAGTGCAGTATAACATATGTTATCAGTGAATGAGTTTCGTTTTGTACGGTAGATTAGATTTTTCACTATGGCTATTTTATATCCATAAGGGCATTCACTTTTAAAATTAAGCAAGCTTAAACATTTGCTTGTAATTTTTTGTACGGGTATGTTGTTATCTTATCCGTGTCAGCTTTTATTTCCATATCGAGGATGGGGATAGTGTTATTTAAATATATTTTGTGCGTGAAATTTAATACGGAATTATTTCGAATGTATTTTTGATTAAGGTAAATTTATCTAAGTTTTCAGTTAATAGAACGATGTTGTCGACCTACCTGACGTATATGGAAACGTAAAAACACACAAGCTAAACTATCCCCTTCGGCCTCTCATATCTCAAATCCCTATCCACCTAGACAAACTCGCAAAAACCCTCAACAACCATATTCAACCTAGCTATAGACTTAAATCCTCTAAAGAATTACTCGATAAACTCGCCTCCGTTCAACCAAATAATGGACTTTTAGCTTCGTGTGACGTCGTGAATCTATTTACTAACGTTCCAGTACACGAAACCATTCATATAATCATTACAAATATATATAATCATCCAACTTTTATCACCGCCTTTCGGTCACTGAGTGAGGTACTACACAACGTGTTCGTCGGATTACCGATTCTCTGAAGATGACTGAATGTGTTGGGAAAAGGTACTGCATTACATTTTGTCAAAAGTTTGGTGATTCTCAAAGCAAAACAATTTATGAATTCCGCAGATGCAATGAGTGTAACACAAATTAAGGGGTGGTTCAACCAATTCTGAAATGGCCGCACACCAGCGAATAGTGCCCAGCGTTCATGCAAGCCCCCAAACTGCTCGGAGTACAGTAGAGGGTGCGAGATTTGGTGATGGAAGGTCGTCGTTCAACCATGCAGGAGATTGCCCAAAAGGTCAGAGCTAGTAAATATTCTGCACAAGCAATTTTGCATGATGATTTGAACATGCACAAAGTGACTGCGAAATTTTTGTTCAAGTTGTTGTCGCAGGCACAAAAAAACATCCATGTTCAAGTTGTACAGGACATTCTGGAAACCGCGAACACTGATCCTGGGTTACTGAACACCGTGATAACTGGAGATGAGTCATGGGTGTACGGGTACGACCCAGAAACAAAAATACAGTTGTCTCAATGGAAGCATCCCGAGTTCTCAAGGCAAAAAAGCGCGACAAAGTGATGCTGACTATCTTCTTTGATATATGTGGAATTGTGCATCACAAATATGCACCGGAAGTATAAACAGTGACAAAAAAGTGCTATCAAGATGTTCTCCGGCGTCTCGGTAACCCAGTTCGGCACAAACGACCCGACATGTGGACGGCAAAAAACTAGCAAATGCATCACGACAACGCCCCGTAATTGATTCGACATTTCTTGGCCAACCATGGAATTCCAGTCATTCGCCAACCTTACTACGCTCAAGACATGGCTCCTTGCGACTTCTGGTTCTTTCGAAAATTGAAGACGCAACTGAAAGGTTCCCGTCCTGACACTAGAATAGAGGTCATGCGGAATAAGACGACGGAGATTAATATCATTCTAAAAGAAGACTTCTAATATTTCCGGCAGTGGATTGATCGGTGAGCTAGATATGCGTAAGCACATGCTTTGAAGGGGATTAGGTCCCAACTCCTTCAGGTATTTGAAATATTTTTCTAGCCTAAGGTCGGATACTTTTTAAGCAAGCCTCGTAATAAGACTTTTATATAAATAAATATTTTTACATGAAGACACACGTGTTCATGCCCATACAATTTCCAGTGTAAGAAGTGATACTTACTGCTGGTCGAAGGATTCGAACTCAGTTTGAAGTCACCTTTGTCTCTGCAGTCTTGTATTCACCCCTTAGGCCACCATCACAATAAATTTAAAGGATATATATATATATATATATATATATCGATTCACACGTATATATTTCGTCATGTTTATAACTATTCAGCGTGGTTAAAACTAGCGAAATTCAAAATATATAATATAATTTAAAATATATGTTTATGATAACTATCATAATGTTATTCACATTGTTTCTACTGCTTTTCCACATTTCAATTTCCGACTCTTAGACTTAATGTTCATCTAATATACTCCGTACGACATCTTTCATCCTAAATAATTTCTAACTCGCACTAATAAATCAATCATAAAATTAAACAAACAGCCTAAAAGCACTAAAAATGTTTGAAGCTCGTTTTAAAACCACTTAAAAACTATTTGATTGCAACATTTGCCAACATATTTTAATCATGTGCAATAAATAAATTAAATGAGGAGAAATTTGAAATTAAAAAATCAATTTTCATATTGACTTTCACTTCGATATTAAATTGATATTTTTTACTGCATTTTACCCCTTCATCTTCAACTAAACGCGATATTAATTTCCCTTAGGCCATCGATTAACAATATAATTGTTAAATGGGAATCATAAAAACATGCGGTTTGCATTTATTTCGTTGCCACAGGCAAGCAACTCTTTATTTTTTTCATTTTATATGGCGAACCATCTCAACAAACCTATCCTTATATAAAACACTTTACATTTATGTATTAAAGCGACTGACAGTTTAAGTTTTCTTTGTGGAAATTAAAAAAAAATTACTTTATTTTTCTTTAAATTAGGTCCAACAGTTAAATATTAGAAAGTAAATGTTAACATTATTTTCTTTGTGTCAATATAAATGCAATGGGAACGATGTAACAATTCTACACAGCAATATAATATATATGTATTACTAATCATGATGCCCCATTAAAATATTTTAAAATGTACATAATTTAAATAACAAATCTATATATTATTAACTAGCCTTGACTGGGAAAGTAGATAAGCTTAAGAAATTCTATTCCACAATCTTAAAATTATGAATACTACTACTACTACTACTACTACTACTACTACTACTAATTATAATAATAATAATATAAACAATGATACTAATAATAATAGGTTATTGAACTGTTTAGCTTTAAAAATATTTGCCAAATGTGAGAGTTACTTTTGTCTTATTTTGCAAGCAATGACTGGGCAAAATAATCCACGTAATTAATTTATCGTCCAAATTTTACGGATTGTTTTTTTTGGGCAAATATTTATTTGTTTTTTTTATTTTTGCGGATTTCCGTTTGATTTTCATAGTTATTATTAAGTAGAAATTAATGTTTTCTTTTAACCCTACAATGAAAACTATGGTCTGGTGACAACTACACTCTTTCTGACTCGTTTCCATCAGATAGTCTGTGTGAGGTGCAACCCGGATTGAGAATGAGCGGAAACATTACAAGAGAATATGTTTTGTTCTGTAATTAAATATTACTAAACTCAAGCAATGAAATTGAAATATGCTAAAAAGCGCACATCATAATAACGTCGTAATTAAATATTACTAAACTCAAGCAATGACATTGAAATATGCAAAAAAGCACACATCATAATAACGTCGTAATTAAATATTACTAAACTCAACCAATGAAATGGAAATATGCTAAAAAGCACACATCATAATAACGTCGTAATTATATATTACTAAACTCAAGCAATGAAATTTAAATATACTAAAAAGCGCACATCATAATAAAGTCGTAATTAAATATTACTAAACTCAACCAATAGAATTGAAATATGCTAAAAAGCACACATCATAATAACGTCGTAATTAAATATTACTAAACTCAAGCAATGTAATTGAAATATGCTAAAAAGCACACATCATAATAACGTCGTAATTATATATTACTAAACTCAAGCAATGAAATTGAATTATGCTAAAAAGCAGACATCATAATAACGTCGTAATTAAATATTACTAAACTTAAGCAATGAAATTGAAATATGCTAAAAAGCGCACATCATAATAACGTCGTAATTAAATATTACTAAACTTAAGTAATGAAATTGAAATATGCTAAAAAGCACACATCATAATAACGTCGTAATTAAATATTACTAAACTCAAGCAATGAAATTGAAATATGCTAAAAAGCACACATCATAATAACGTCGTAATTAAATATTACTAAACTCAAGCAATTAAATTGAAATATGCTAAAAAGCGCACATCATAATAACGTCGTAATTAAATATTACTAAACTCAAGCAATGACATTGAAATATGCAAAAAAGCACACATCATAATAACGTCGTAATTAAATATTACTAAACTCAAGCAATGAAATTGAAATATGCTAAAAAGCACACATCATAATAACGTCGTGTCGAATACTACAAATAAAGAAGGTATCTATATTATTGTAGATAAGATAATCAGCAAAATAATTAAATAAAACCATCAGCAAAATAATCAAATAAAACCATCAGCAAAATAATCAAATAAGTTTCTATTTAATGGAAAAAATAGAAATTCCCCAAAATTTAGACATCAAATTAAAAGGTGGATGAGTTCGCATCGTCGCCGCCTGCAAAGTAAGACCAAACTAATGCTGAAAATGTGTACCCATTTTTTATCCGAATCGTTACAATATTACTCAATAATAATAATAATAATAATAATAATAATAATAATAATAATAATAATAATAATGATTATAATTATAATAATACTGATGAGGTCAACACTTTGTAATCAGTTGTGAGGACAGCCCAACCCACCATACGAGAATACAATAAGAAAGAAGGAAATATTGACTGTGCAAACAATATTTACATGAATAAATACTAAACTTTGTTTTTACATTTATAACTCCTATATCACAATCCAAACATGTTTCTGTTTTTAAAATCAATAATACAACATTGTATTTAAAATACTCTATATTATGAAGCAAAACGATCATTTGAATGTTTTATTTGCATAACATTTTAAAAACAGTTTATAACGAATTAATCTTTAGAATTATTTATTCCCAAGTCAATTGCCTTATTTTGTCTATATATGTTCAATAATTTCGCCGATATAAACACTAATTAATGAAAGTTATTTAATAAAATATATATAACTTACTGAACCGTTTCTTAAATTCACCTGATAAGGTCGTTAGAATTCTTACCGACAGGCATAAGCAAGAAAAGAAAAATAAATAGAGTGAATGGCTAGCTAGCGAAATTGTTTGATCTCTCTATTTCTCTCTGGCAAGCTAGCTGGTTTGCTTTATCTCTCTCTTTATCTTCTCTTCCAATAACGATGTTGTTCTATATTTTAGTTTTTTTAAAATTTAATGATTGTTTGGAAGCGATAGTTACGTCGATATTAAAATGCCCGAAGTCGCTGAGATCCTAAGAAAAGATACTACACTTTGAACATGACCAAAAGCGTGAGAAACTACAAAAATAAAGTTTTTATGACTAAACATCTTTTAAATCTTTTTTAAAAGACCCTGATTTAATACATTATTGTATTATCTTTTAATGGAGGTGGGGATTGTAGTATCAGTTTAAGAGGCTGGGGGTAATCTTCTTAAGGACTATTTACTCCTTTTGGGGGTTTGTGGATGGGAAGTGTATTATCTTGTTTGTCGCGATGATACCATGCCCACGGGCATTATCTTCTACTTTTGGGATATTGAGTATCTGTTATGTTGTCATGATATCATCCTCTCATTTATTACCACCTATTTTTGGAGTCAGTGTGTCTGTTGCATTATGGGGGGGGGTCCTATTCCAGATAAGAGTAAACCAACTGGTATACATTTTGACAAGGGTTGAGCTGGGTACAGGATTGAATGACACAATAGATAGGATGCTCCGAGGGTCAAATAACAAAGTCAAGTTGGGTTAGACAATAAGAGAAATGGGTTGAAATGACGAGGGACGTCACGTTTTGTTGTTTGTAAGAAAACAAAGTTTTTCAAAGAGATCTCCATGGGAACCAACATAAGCGCATGTAAAATAATATGCAGTAATATTTGTGAGAAGTTAAGATCGCCAAAAAGCGAAATGTAGCCCCAAGACGTCCGTTCGTTGCGTGCATCAATGTATTCTCTTATCGGATAAGTAATATACCCAACGTTTTGCAAGTGTATAAATTAGCGAATTAGTCAAGAGATAGTAAGTTTCTCTCTCTCATATAAGTTATTTCTATCCAAAAATAAAACCTGTCAGGACTCCAAATGAAAGTCGTCCAGTCTTCTTACTCGAAAAAGACACTGATGACGATCGACTACGGCCATATAGAGAAGGAAGGAAAAGCCGAAGAAACAAGAGAACCGTGCAACATAGTCAGTTTGCGACAATTTAGTATTAGAAAAGAAAAGGAATCCGAGTGAATAAAAAATGGGCATTTAGACTTGTCGCTTGTCGATTCAAAATAGGGTAGAGAACCTAATGACTGAGTGTACATCCGCATGTACACGCGTAAAATATTTGAATGCTCTGAGGCATAAGTTTTTAAATAACGAGTACGCAAAAGTCGCGTGAAAAGAAAGAAAGTATTAAACACTCAGACACGTATAAGGAACACGACCATACACACGTTAAAAAATATAAGATACGCGAAAAGCGCGGAAGTATAACCGAACGAAAAATAAGTATCAAAGAGGTACCAAAAAATTTAAAGTCACGTTTAAGAGTGAACACGTTACATAAACAGTTCTTTTATAACTATATCCTCCAATCCTAGAAAAAAAGATGCGAATAAAAAGAAGTATATATCTGCTAGTTTAAGCACAAAATAAAATACACAAAAAACACATTCCTTTACGTAAAGAGTTCGACTGATATTCCGGTTGGCATTACTACTACTACTACTACTACTACTACTACTACTACTACTACTACTACTACTAAGGTTGCAACCAATAATAATAATAATAATAATAATAAACATCCGCTGCCAGTATACATAATACAACGACACCTACGACAAACAGGAACAACGACAACAGAAAATATCATAACAATGATAATAACAAATAATAATAATAATAATAATAATAATAATAATAATAATAATAATAATAATAATAATAATAATAATAATAATAATAATAATAATAATAATAATAATAAGAGGGTAGTCGAGGTGTTATATTATGAGGGGCCCGTATGCCCAAAAGTGTGTAGGTCCACTAGTTTTTATTATGGGTGGACCTTCTCTGTGGGTCCTGAATTGAGTTACGGGGTTGGAAGCGGCCCGGAAAGTAGAAAATGTAATCGCTCGTCGTAATGGCTGGATCTCTTGGAGATCAAGCAGCAATTTCCTATGCATGATCGCATTCTCCAGCGAAAAGAATGGATTACTGAATCGCGGAACGAATGGGCCATCCCCACAACGAAGCGGAATAAAAGATAGAATCTCTCTCTCTCACAAAAATATTGTTCTCGGGCGTTTTAGTCTCTCGTGCATGATGACAGAATTTACCCACAAAACAGGTACACAACTACGATACGAGCCAGCAACGGAGATGAGTGTGCCAGCAAACCCACGACTAACAGTGAAGCAGAAATCCGTAAGGTAACTTTTGGGGGCATAACATTTTTTGGGTCCTAATCTGTAAAACTGAAAGAACTAAAAATCGTAGGAAAGGGTGAACAATGCTGAATTTGATAGGTCTACTGAAGATTGTTTAAAATGTTTAAAATGTTTAATGTGTTTAAATGAGATACAATGATTAATGAATTGTGTTTAATTTGAAATATTTAAAAGAGAAATGTTTTAATAACGAGAAGTAGTAAAAATTAATTAGGTTGACAGTTTGAAGTCTTAACATTGCCCTAAGGAAATGTGCATTAAAAGTGCCTGTTGAAAATATCTATAGAAGTGCCTTACAGAAATGAGTTAAAAAAGGTTGAAAACGCTTTCATAATCTTTTCATAGACGTTTCGTATTGTTTTCGGTTCCGAGAAGATTTAATTCACAAGCGTTATGTAACAGAGGCCTACTTAGTCTTGAAGATTTTGTGAATATAGAAGAAGTTGTCTCTATAAATATATTTCGGAAACTGATGAGATTCTTCTTCGTGAAGTGAAAAGAGAGGAAATACTTAGAACTGGGGTGAAAAAGAATCAAAGGTTACAAGAAAGAGGGTTAAAATTATTTGGAAATAAATTACACAGTGTATTCTGTAAGAATACTGCATTTAGAGATACTGACAACTGGAATTGGTTAGTCAGGAGTGATTTCAAAAGATCTACTGAGAGCACCTTAATGGCAGCCAGGAACAAGCCACTCGCACTAGGTCCATCAAATATTACATTGACAAAACTGCAGAATCACCGATATGCCGACTATGTAATGAAAGGGAAGAAACCTTGGCGCATATTGTAGCTGAGTGCCCAATGCTGGCACAACATCAGTATTAAAAATGGAGACACGACAGAGTCGCTCAGGTACTACACTGGAATATATGCAAACTTTACGAATTGGACCACCAGGAAAAGTGGTATGAGCATAACCCAGAAGTGGTACAAGAGAATGACAATGTCAAACTTCTTTGGGACATGCGCATACCAACTGACAAGGTTCTTGAGCATTCTAACCCCGACTTAGTCTTTCTGAACAAAAACAAGAGAACTTGCTTAATCATTGATATAGCCTGCCCCTTCGATACCAGAGTGCAGGAGAAAGAACACGAAAAAAAATATCAAGATCTAAAATGGGAATTAGTAAGAATATGGAAATGTACACAAGTAAAGGTGACCCCCGTTGTAATTGGAGCGCTTGGAACCATAAGAAAAAGCCACCATATATGGCTTAAATAAATTGACGAGACAATTTATTTTCCAATTCTGCAAAAGGAACGGCGAAAATGTTAAAATACAGCTTTAATATCTAAGATCAAGGGAATTGACTTGATGTTCAAAAAAACAAAAAACAAAACCCCAACTAAAAACATCCAAAAGTTGAGACTACTATGAATAATAATAATAACAATAATTGATATAATAATAAGTTTATGTTTAATCACACTGATAAGATGTTACGACTTGAAACGAACGACGAAAAAACAATTGTTTATTAGTTTCAGTTCTTATTAACTTTACTCCTCAAGAGGGCAAGTATCTCTCTTTTTCTGACTGAGGATAAACACGATATTACGCTTTCATTTTCTATTCCAGTTAAGAGAATTATTTAGAGTATTTGGGGTTGTTTACTCAAACAATGTTTCAGTAAAAAAAAAGCAAAAAGATGAACATAAATAAAAATAAAAGTATAAAAACCTGTTTGCGTGATTTGAAAAAATAATACTTTAAATAAATTGAGTTTACTTTTGTATGTTATATCGGCACTCGGTATGAGAACTTTTCGGTATCATTGTCAGCTAAATCATCGCTCCCACAAATGAGAATCCGTTTTCTTGTTTTTCGAGATTATATGCGAACACTTTTCAAAGGTTGGCGAAAATAGAATAGTGGGTGATTACGTTTTTATTTACTTTTCGTGCGATTTTTATCATTTTTCTTTAAATTTTTAGTCTTTTATATTCTGGAATTAATGAACATATTACCTGAACTAAGAAAGCTCGGGAATAATGTTACGTTGAATTCATATACAAATCTGATCTCCCACTGTAAAGTCTAAAATAATTATTAGTTTGTTTTGTCAGGATTTAAAAGTTGTTCACAAGTAAAACTCAATAGATCTGCAATGAACATTATCAAATTCTTAGACGCTATTTGTTGAGTTTGTCGATTAATTTGCTTAACGTGAAATCTAGAAATGAAGTAATATATCACTTCAGACGTCAGACAATAACATTTCTTTTCCTGAAAGGAAATAAGACATAGCGGGATAGACTAAGGTTACAGTAAATAAGGTTTATGAATTAATATGTAACATGCAGACGAAATCTAGTCAAATAGATTCACTATTTTGAATAGCTCAACATAGTCTTCAGCATTTCCGTTAATACCTATTCGGACAATCCGACATTCCATGTTCTAAGAATGAAATGGGAAAACTAAGCTGAGAAGTTACAATCTGAATAAATACTTTATATTATCTTAGTATGACAGGAATAATATGATTATATGAATGGTATCGATAAAATAAATAAAAGTCATGAATATTTGGAGAATTGTGAATTGATTACGAATAACGATCCGTGTATTTGATATCCAATCTGAAATTATTTTATTACGCGAACCTAGAACGTGTAAACAAGTATATGGCAATGGGCATTACGAACAGCCGGATGAAAGAACGTGAATGTTTAGTAAGCGTTCTTTATTTAGGTTTAAAATGTATAGTAGATTAAAGAGCAAAATAGTAACGTGAACACTGAAACACAAACGGTGTTTATGCAAAAACATAATACTATGTACAAGTATTCCAGTGATTATAAGACCTGTGATACAAGCATGATTATGAAAATGGCTATGGCCGCCTTTGCACTTGATAGTATTGGGAGTAGCAGCTTACCCGGAAAAATGTAAAGAATTTGGAAACGGAAAGAAACGAACATATTTTGGTTCGAAATAGGAAAAATTAACTGTACGTTGTCATATAAATTGGAGTAAAATTCAGCAGTTGCTGACTACCCTAATCCTATCCCCCCCTCATTCATTCATTCATTGGTTAATAAATTTATCAGCTAAATATTCTTTAAAAAATAAACCGAATGTTTTAACGGTTAGATTTATTGAAATATTTAGACAAATATGTTTTGGAATTTTTAAGTTTATGATTGTTTATTTCCATTATTGTGATTATTAAAATATCTATTGCACTCTAGGGTGTTATCAACCATTCAGACGATTTAATCTACGACAACATGCAGGTGCATCTTTTCGAACTCAGTAATCTGATAGTGGAACTTTGCCATTATATTGAATTTGGAGGACATTGATGGACTCTTGAGAAAACATGTGATTACAGTTTATGAAGGCAGGGTTTAACTCACCCAAGTCTTACAAATTACAGTCTTAATGTCAGATATGCAAAATTAACATTCAACCTCTGTATATATTTTTGTGATAATAACGTCAAAGTCCATACGGATATACCCAAAAGCGATTATGCAGTCGTCACGAATTTTAAATCTGTGACTTCTTTAACCTACTTTACAAATTATCGCAAATAATTCTATTGTAACTAATATTTCCTGATCAATTATTTTATCAGCGATCGATACTGAAGAATATTGAGTGCATAACGAGTTCAATCACACGTAGTTTGTATCACACAGAATTCAAGTAACGCATCCGATTTCATTGATGAAAAGTTTCTTCAGAGTTACGAACCATTGTATGTACAAGGTTATACTTTTTAATCAATCGCTATGATGCACACGATCAGGTACAATATTATTTATTATTTTTGCACGTATTCTAATAATACTTTGAAACATAGTGCATTATATCATTCCACTATGCAAAATTCAAAATATGCCATGCACCAACAATTTCCCAAACTTAATGATTCTCACAATGAAATATAATGTGGATTATTAAGATTTCTATGCTAATGTTGCTCGTTATTTAAACAATGTTTTTGCCGATGTAACCTAAAACGTTATTAAGGTGCATCTGTTCTCGGGTGATACATAACAATTTATGTGTACAAAAATATACACTTGAAGAGGATTGGAGATTATATCGGCCGAAACTTTGTGTAAATAACATCTAAAGTGTGAGTAGTCCAGCAGTGATCAGTGCACCTAGAATTTGTAACGTATTTCGAAGGAAAAGAAAAGGTAAAATCAAAATTTAATGAAAGAAAATATGTAGAAAATAGTTACAATTAAAAAAATGTTGAATAACCAGAAAATTAAGTTCATTCGGAAATATTTCACAAAGTACTCCGAACTTAATTTAGATATGAAATGCTGCAAATAAAACAGAACTGGCCGATGGGTATTTTGTATCGAATTGAATTTGGAAAATACATTTTGAAAATGTTTTAAACATATTTATTGAACTTTTATTAATCAGTTAAATAATGGAACACATGGTTTACTGTAATTAATGCCTTTTACGCAGTGTGAAGTGAAAAATGAAACATTCGGTTGTGGTGAGACAGACGGTCAACATCGGCGTTGTTAGTAATACGCGCAAATTAGCGACACTTTTTTATCTATATATTTTTGTTCGTGCGCGGCTACAAACAAATAAAACTGTATGTATTGCATTCCTGATCGCTGAGTTCATTTCGTTCAATAAGAATGAACATATTGCTCAGACTCTGCCTGCAGTACAACATTAACAGGCCCCCTTTTTATTATTGTAGCACCAACTGAATAAAAATCGCACCAAAGCCGCACGTGTCTGTCGACAATGCAGTTGCATTTAAACAGTTAAATAGTTAATATCAACAACTGAACAAAAGCAAAGCTTCTTTGTCATGTGGCTCGGTTTAAATAACGCAGCAATGTTTTGAAAAGATTAGATTAAAAATAAAACACTTTTCTCATGCATATTTAAATGGTTCCCTTTGTTTTTTCTTTCGTTTCGTGTGTCTGTTTTTCAGCACTTTATACAAGTTTCTTTAGGAAATACTTAATTATGTAATCGAATATCGAAACGCACGATTTTTATTGAAACATTTGTTGCGCAAGGTAGATTGAATTGATTTCTAAACTGTTCGAAGTCATTATCCGTTTAATATATTAGGTATTTTTCTGACAATTATTTTTACTGTAAGAAATAGAATATTTATGTTAACAGATATTTACAATAGCATATCATTTGAAACGTTAAACACGTGGGTTTCCTTTATTACAAAATATCTTTCAATCTGGCACTCTCATTAGTTCCAAGCGCTCAAATACATATATTTGGGGACTTAATGCCCACCATCGTAATTGGCCTGAATTCTCAAGCAAAGTAGAAGCAGCTGGTATCAGCACGCATTGTTCATGTATTGCACACTTACATTTACACACTGTTACTTTCCCGACATGACACCATTGATCGTGAGGGCCAGCAAGCCTTACGTTTTTACCTATTCTTAACTACTCACTCAGATGATTGTGTGACATATGCCCATAGCCCACTCGGCAACGTTGATTAACCTTTATTAATAGTTGATATTACCGTAAAATCTCGACACCAATCCGAACAACTGTTACTCAAAATGAGAAAATACTACACACGTGTTATTGGGAACTTCTGAGAGATAACTTAGACTCCGCAAGGAGTACACATTTTCCTCTTCTTTTAGCCGAGTTCGCAAATGAGAAACTAAATGAATCCATCAATTATAAGTTTCCAATTCCTCAAATTAGATTCATGCTCATATGCCATTAATGGGCATAATATAACATTATTGATATCTTATATGTAATACTAACACATTAAAAAACACATATGTACCTTCATTTGTAATACTTACTAAAATATGTGTCCATAGGTCGCATTTTACTAATATAGCACCACCCACCATAAAGGAGAAGGTGATTCCATGGGTTAACGGTATCATGAACACATAACATTTTCTTACACTACCCCCATTAAAAAGAATAGGTAATGCCTGGGATGATGCCATCATGTTGAACGAACATATGCTACGCTACTCCCAAACAAGGTGGTAATGCCTGGGTTGATGGTAACAGAGCAACATAAGAGATAGTTAACAGCATTCCCACCTAAAAGGAAAAGGTGGTGTCTGGGATGATTGTATGATGACAGCAGGATATAAACTACACAATTTCTCCTGAATTAAACATTGCAAGATAGTACAATACCAGATCAATATTAATAATACATTAACTCATCGCAATAAGTTCCTCTACATATGAGTATTTAATTTGTGTAGCATAGACATTTTTAATATACAATTATTTCTACCCTTAAAAAATTAGCAAATCCTCATTTATTGAAAGATTGAACATTTTCAAAACTTGTTAGTTCTACTATTCTTATAAATAGAGATTATAATAGTGCCTTTATAAAACTAGTTATATCGTTATTAAATCTTTGGCGCAATTAATAAGTATATTTGAATGGAATTTCTAAAAAATAATAATCATTTGGTTTACGGCAGTGAAGCATGTCATTTTTATGAAATACTGTTTTGAGTACGCCGCTTTTCTTCAGGGAAATGAACGCTGTATTCATATTTTCTTCATCACACTTCACTTTAAAGAAAACTAATATATCTTCTATGTCTGAAATAAAACTTCAGTCTGGATGCATTTTGAACGCACAGGATATTTTGTGAAAACTGTATGTTTCAGAAAATATCATGTTCGTTCAAACACTTTGATTTTTCTAGAAAATATTATGCTATGCAGATTTAATACGCGAGAAGGTCATTCAGTATATCTCGGTTTCAAAAATATCCTTTGATTTGCGATTTTTGTATTAACCCGTAAAAACGGTGAGAATACACTCAGCGAATTAAACACAGGAAGTGATATTCTTACGATATGTCAATTCAATCAACGCGTTTAACGTTAAAAAATAATAATAAAAAAATGAGGAATTTATAACAGCAGCATGACAGACAACAGTAACGTTATTTTCAACGTAAGTGTGACATATAAAAAACATATCATTAAGAACTGTGGTATCACAAACCAATAAATTATATTTTAAGCCTAAGCGTTGCAGACGGGCAGATAGCTAGACCTCTTTAAATAAATTCTTACGATAATTTTTAAGGAATTAAGTCTGTCGAAACTGCGCGTTTAGTGATGCACCATCAATTGAAAACTTAAGTGTGACAGACCAACGAGAATCCTTTTTAAAACTTAGACACCATAGACAAATGAATATACATGATATTTCACACGGATGCATAACCAACTAACGTCAATTATGTTTTACGCTGAAGCCTGACAGCCTAAATTAAAGATTCGTTCAGACTAAATCGTGATATACCAATAAGAATAAAATTTGAAATTTGCGTGAGATATTTGAGAGCGAGCCAAGAAAAGTCCCTTACCGAAATGCATCAATGTATCTAATGTTAAGAGGCATCCATTAACCATGCGCGTTTAACAATACAAATGCTATGTGAACCTGAAGAATGACAGTCCAACGAAACCGATATTTCAAACGTAAGCGTTAACACATTATTTTTCAAACTAAAGTGTGACAGACCAACGGAAACGTTATTTGACAGATAATAATGCTATATAAAACGAAATAGTGACATATAGTTTCTCACATAGACGTTAGCCCGTATTTCATATGAGTTATGTCTATTTAAAATGTGCGTTGAACGATTGGAATTTAATTTTTGACTAAAGCCTAACACTAGGACCGACAGAGGAACAAAATATCTCAAGAAACCAAAATAAATAATTGAATCTTTACCTCTGGGAAGATTTCGTCAGATTAGAAACGAAATTTGCTCTAACTCAGCAGGTTTTGTCTGGAATCCTTTGGCTATTATCACCCGGTTATTTGTTTTTGAAAGGGGGGCCGTATCTTAAAGTTAGTTATTAACACAATAATGCATCATTATTTTGTAAATAGGAAACTAAATATGTTACTACTTATTTTTATTAGATGACAAGCGGGCGTTAAACAAGAAAATAAAAAGATTTGAAATATTTGCTGCATTTTATTTTCAAATATACACTTTTCTTTCTTTTATTCGACAAAAACTTTTAAATAATGTATATATATATATATATATATATATATATATATATATATATATATATATATATGTGTGTGTATGGAGAGAAATGTATATTTATATGTATGTAAGTGTAATCAGTTAATAGAAAAGCATAAGCACAAAGTGGGAGAAATAATAATACTAATAAACAAAGAATACAAACTGAGAATGAATGAATGAATAAATAAACATGCAACTTACAATTTTGTGCTGAGTTTATTGAATGCTTCTAGAAGCAAAGAAAATTAAAATGTCAGTATTTTTTATTTTTATGTGTGTTTGGATAGTCCGCAGAAAATTTTCAGGCCCCATAAACCTTTTAAAGACTTCTGACTGAGTTCGTGAAAAAAGCGAACTAAAATTAATATTATTAATATTTCACAAACCGAAAACCAGTGCTCGCCTGTGAATGTTGTATGTAGGGGTGTTTATTGTCAGTTTTATTCCTGGTACACATTTACCAGGACGAAAAAAGAAAAGAAAATAAGAAAAAAGTGAGACTGAAATGTTTTACATGAATGAGTTTTAATTAGATTGATAATGTGATGTGTATATCTCTATATTTAAAAGGCATAATTATTAGTGGTGTGGTGAACATTTTTTTGTAGGGACTCAAAATTCCGATATCTGAGTTTACCCCCGTGGTATGGGTGTTTAATTTGTAGACCCATTTTAGTTCGATCTTTCTGCTTTTCTGCGGTGCTGTGTGGAATCGAAACATGTCTGTAATTTTCTCTCTCTTTATATATATATATATATATATATATATATATATATATATATATTGTTTATAAATTGTTTTTTTAATAAATTCCTATGTCAGTTTTGACTTGAGTACGTTGGCAATACATCCCAAAGATTAGAAATGAGAATACGTCAACATATACCACGTTAAGTTCGTTTGCACAAAGTTTCGCGACCATCCAGAAACTAGAACATGAATTTGCACTCGATAATTAAGGAGAATAGAAAGTGAACTTTCGTTTACTTTTGGCAGATTCGCAACTCTCGTTTCGCTGATTTTTTTTCCTTTAGTCCTTACATTCCATGGCAGCTTCGAAACTTTCGCTTCCCTTATCTTGCCCATTAGTCCTCACATTCCATGCGCGATGATTTTGACAAAGGGGGAAGCATTGCTGTTTTCTAGGTAGGAATCTATCCATCAAACACTTATCGTTGGCTAGTTTTGATCTTAAAGTAGTATTTGTTTCTTTTTAGCTCCTTATATCGAGTGGCTTCATGCCTTTACCATAACATTTTTAATGGCTGCTTGGTACAAGTATTTGTGCTGCCCATTATTCCGATGGGTGGTTTTCTGTTTTGACAATATGCCAAATCTAACTATCATCTCAGTATTATTGAGGCGTCAGTTATTAACTGTTTTCGACATATCCTGTGCAAACAAAAGATTTTTACGAATTAGTTCGAGATCTTCCATGATTCAAATCCCCATAACGTTGAGAAATTTACCCTTTTGTCTCTTAATTCAGTCTTATTCTGCATTCGTAGGCAACTGTACCTAAGTGATACGCAGGTTGATTTAGGGTTAGATTATAGCGATGAAATTGTACTCCTACACTCACCCTCTTCAGTAAAATTAGTGTCGTAGATTTAACATTGAAAGGGAATTGACTGACAGATGGGATTATGTTTTTACACGCTTATTAGATCATTTCTGGTGGCAAGCCAACATCTCTCATTATCCAGTCCAGACATGTCAGCTCTTCGCACAGGGTGTACGACACAAGCAACTTAAACAACTGGTGACATGTTTAAGTAGTTACATATATATGGGGCATTGGAGTAAGATCGTCCGCATAACATTATTATCAATAATATTTCGGGACGTCGTCTCGGAGATCGGATAGGTTTTTTATGGCTTTTCTCTGAATAACCTTGCCTTCCTCGTATAAATTCCAATCTCACTGCTTTAGTGCCTCGTAGGTATGTATATTAAAACGGTGTATACTAAGTTAATAACAACGGAAACATTAAATACTTCATGGTCATTAAATAAACTAAATATATTATAAAAGTGACTACGCAACCAATCAATGAATTATTTTCAATAATAATGGTATTGTTGAATTAAATAATTTCACAAGGATTTACATACCGCAAAAAACAGACGTACTAAAAAACTAAATGAGCCGGTAATATCTCTCGGTATTAACTAATCGTAAAATAACAAACTAAATTTAAATTGTATGACTAAAGAAATCACTCGTATAAGTAGCAGCCTTACATACCCGAAAACACAGATATTCCTTAATTTACAATTCATAATGACCCGAGTTCAGATCCAATCTGTTGTGGATTTAAGCCATCAATATTCTTAGCGAAGATAACTAAATATAGTTAAGCATAATACCTTCATCATAAATAAGTGAATAGCCCGTCACAGCAGTCAAAGAAAACCTTTAGATTAACTCGCAAGATTAAACGTTGGATGCATGAGAATAAGAATGGAAACTTGCACGTAAGTTGATGAGTAAAGATGGCATTTTCCATTATAAGTCAAGATAGAGTTAGAGAAACATTTCAGGATATTGCATAAGAAAAAAGAAATCAGTAGTTAAATGTACTTGATTAGCGGATGAAATGATTCTGTTGTTTTTTAAACTGCGAGTAGAGCGGTCGATTTTCAGTACCTGCCCCGATTCCCCCATGGGGATGAGTTGGGAGTAGTGTGTATACATGCTGTATAGTGTATAATTAGAATAACAACCTGGAAAGAATCGTTAAACCCCCGAATAATTTTGTGATGTCATTTTAATAACTTTATATGCTTTCTTACAGCCGCTTTTTGTAACAGGTAATAGAACATTGCAATAGAATGATAAAGAGAAAAAAACAAATACACCTCTCTATCCAAATAGCAACAACTTACGATGTTTCAACAAAACCAGACTTCATATGTATACTACTAAAATCCGGCAAAGTTTTTTTTTTTTAGTTTAAACTCCAAGAATGTGTCCACCATTGTACTAAACATACACATTCTTGATACGAACACTATTCATAACCTCCAATAACAATATAGAAACATGGTGGCATATGTGCATGTTTGTGCGTGTATTTATCTAAAATTTCTGCTCTGTGCCTGTTGACATGATTCTACCCTCTTGCAATGTTGTAATTATGCGTCAAACAGAGGTTGACCTTTAGCCCGACATAATCATGTTCTGTAAATGTCAAAAGAAATTGATTAAGAATTGTCCTCGGTGATGGACCATGTCAGAGAACAGTGCCATAAAACAAGCTATAATACGGAGATTAATATTCAAGTGGCAATTCTTTGCTTCGAAAAGACGTGAAATGCTAATTTGTTTCCCTTCTTACTACGACTTGGACAGGAACTAATTTCATACAAGCTTGGACATGTTACAGATTTTGTAGGCGAGAAGGTAACATAATATCGACGGTCGTACATAAAAAAGCTTACGGCTGTCATATTGCCACGTGGGTTGTATGCTGCTCATTAGTTTCTCTTGTTAGTTATAAATAAATATAGAGGAGTTACATTGCGGATATGATCAGAAAACTAGACAGTGGCTCTCAACATATCTCTGAAATCGTCAATTTTCGAGAAACCTATTTCGGTCTTTAGTGATATAACAAACGTTCAATACTCGACTGGATGTCCGATAACAATGCACGCTGAATCTATTGACAATATGGGTGTAGATACTACCAACCGAGTACTCAACGCCGGTCATGAGCGCAACAAATATTTCAAATATTATTTTTTTTCAAACTATTTTGACAAACACACAGAAATAAACATACACATGGATAATTTGAACACCATCCTCGAACGTAGTCGGTTTCTCTGTAAAACGCTTTGTCAGGAAAACCTGACATGAGGATACTTAACCCTACAAGTAAACCCTGACCAAATATACAATAGAACATAATATTCGAAGCCCAAATAAGATCTCCTCGGTTTGGCTAGACGCCTATACCATGAATGGTGCACCTTCTCCGAGTGATGTTACCTAAAGTAACAGTACTTAGCTGGATACTCCACCAGACCAAATTTATTATTGTTCTGGAATCCGGTAAGAGCAAGAGACCAAAATAAATTTATACTATAACATAATGGACTGGTCAATTGAAATATGATAATAAATGTTCTCAACCTCTATACAAAATCAACGATTGAGAGGTAAATGTAGACCTTAAATGTAACATTCGAATACTAATGTATCTCATATGAAGATCAAGTGTTACCATCGGGAAGGAACCCCTTGATTGCGAGGGACATAGATTGAAATAAAAAAAAAACATGTCTTGGCGTTGTAGAGGTCGATGAGAACTTTAATGGAACACTCAAATATCAAGTATATCTCATATAAAAGTCAAGAGTTATTCCAAGGAAGTGGCCTCTTGATTTCAGAGAAGTTCGACTGAAGTAAAATAAAACAAATCCGTAAAAACACACATGAACTTTTTTATGTATATTACATATGTAATCATACACAGATAGTAAGGTGGTCACGTCATGACCCTCTGTTATGCTAGACACAGATAGTGTATCGAGTTGAGATATGAAACACGACCCATTGTACCGTAGCAATCTTAATATTCCAAGTTCAATAAGAAAGTAAGATATATTACGATATTTCTATAGTTTTACATTACTTCTTACAGAGAGAACTCAATTCTATTTACAACGGGTAATTATTTTTCTTTCTTAAATTTTCGAAAGAAAAACTTTAATTTTCAGAAGACAACAATAAAAGACCGAGTGGGTCGAAAAAACGGGAAAAACCGGAGTCAAAACATTGAAATACGGCAGCAGACAATTGGAAGTAGTAGGAACGCAGAGAATGTCAAAATCAACTAAAGTTAAAATATTATAAACATTTGCTTATTAATATACTAATTATTATAATTTTATTATATTTTATTTTATATGATTCATTAATTAATTTTTTTTTCTTTATTCAATTCAAATTTAAATTTACGTGTGGGCTGTTATTATTGTAATATGCGTCATCAAAGGGAGATAACTTATGGAAAAATATATTTAGAAATGAGATTTGACATTTGAAAAGGGATTTGAATTATGAAATGGATCAAAGCCAAGAGGGGAACCGTTGGAACAGGGGAAGAGGGGGGAGGAATAAGAAGAGACGTTGAGGAAAGGGGGGAAACTATGGATAAAAAATAAATAAACAAACAAATCAATAAAAAAATAAAAATAAATGAAAATAAAAATAAAAATAAAATATACATACACACATGAAGTGTAAATATCTAAATACATATTTATTTATTTATTCATTCATTCATCCATTCATTTTTTACTTCTAAAGTAAATTTAAGAGTATTCCAAGGGTATAATACTCCTAGAAGTAAATTTATATTAATTCATTATATTTATTGATTTATAGATTTATTTATTTTACATTTATTATTCTTTCTTTAATTTTCCTTTGTTATTATGATCTATTCATATATTTAATTTATTCTTATATTACTATAATTTAATTTTTTATTTTTTTTATTAATTTTAATTTTTTTACTTCTCTTATCTTAACTTTTCTTTTACTATTATTTTATTTTATTGAGCATACACATACACACACATGAGAATACCCCCATATTCACATACATGTATATATGCATACACATACACTAGGTCTAAATACATGTATATAAAGTGCATATCATTCCATTCCACACTTATAATATGTAAAGTGTAAAAATGTGGGGTGGGTGGCGCTGGCAAATACCGATGAGACAAAGGCAAGCAAAAATGTGGGGTGGGTGGCGCTGGCAAATAAAGAGGAGACAAAGGCAAGTAAGTTGGGGTTGGAGTGTGAGGATGTAAGAATCCGAGGATGAAAGGGGAATGCAACTCGAATCTGTTATTCAGGGTTGGACGAAATTTAGAGATTAGAATTGCTTCCGGAATTCGAAGCTGACCTATATTGCGGACGGAGTTGTGGATGCGGACACTAATGGAGCGATGTGTGTTGGCTCATGATATTAAGTGTTTATGGAAGGAAGAAATTTGGGTGTTTAGATGCTCTTTAATGCGTTGGTGTAGAGGCCTAACGGTACTACCGATGTGGAACTTTTGACACTTAGCTCATTGTAGGTTGTATACTGTATAGGTGCGGAGGCAGAGGCCAGAGTTGGGGATGGGGCAACTAGATAGAGAGCAGGGGTGTGGGGTGTAGTGGCTTTTTTTAGATAAATGTTGTCGGAGAGAAGTGCCTGTGTGAGAAAGTTGTATGTTAAGGTTCTCACTACGTATGTCATTGTATAGCCTCGGACGACTAATCTGCACTTATTATTACCAGCAATGCTTCAAGCAAACTACAATCTCCTTTTATCTTTCAGTCTCGGCCAGACAGAGTTTGCATACACCAAGAAAATGTTCTGACTTTCGAAGAAGCGAGCTAGGACCGGCTGCCAGATCAACTTCCTGAAGAGATGCCTCAGACATGGAATTTTCCCCAACACTATCAAGAAAATCCACCTACCGTCATGCTTCTACCTATCCACTCTCCACTCTGCACGCTCGTTCATACATACCTTTTATATCAAACAAATCATCAAACACCTCCACTGCAAGCTACACCTATGTCAACGCTATGTCAGATACCAAATTTCCCTCCCCCTCACACCTTCCACCCCGCATCTCCACAGCTGTCAACAAAGCTTTCCACCACTGTTTCCACACGGAAAAAAAACAGGCTCATACTTAAATTCAACTGGCTCCACCAAAAACAGATCTTACAGCCACTTACCAATTATGGAGCTGTATACGGACCCCCTCTCCATCCTCAAACTACTACCCAACCACTCATCACTGACCTCACGGGTTCTCTCTCCGCAACAGAAACCGATCTCCTCAGCCTCGGACCCAAATTTTTCGTTACACAAAAACTTAATGACCAAATCCTCTTCGATATTGAAACGCAGTTCTGCAAAACAGCGTACCATTTGAAATGGTTATCGGCCTTTGAACCACCCTTCCTTGACCCACTTAACGACTCTACCCCCTCCGATCCCCCTATTTTTTCATCCAACTCCTTCCCCGTTTATCAACCTGACCGCCCCTTACACCCTCCTCCTGAAAACCACCCTTTAGACCTAAAGCTGGTAAATCTCAAACATAAGATTTTCTCCATACTACAACGTGAAAAACACCGTATCACACCAAATATCTCCCATTCCCAGCGCCTCACGCTCAAAGGCCTTAAGAAAAAAAACCTGGTCTACCTACCCTGTGACAAAGGCAAGGAATTCTGAATGATCTACCAAGAATCCTACAATACTCTCGCCCTGGAACACCTCAGCAATACATCCCTTTACACACCCGATAACAACATCTCAGCTACCCACATACAAACCTCTATTAACAACGCTTGGTCCCAAATTTGCTCCAGACGTACTCTCCCCAATGCTTATAGGCTCAATCTCACCACTAGGAACAGTAGACTCCCCACCTTTTACCATCTCAGTAAAACCCACAAAACCAGCAACAACCTACAGATCAGACCTATAGTCTCCAGTACTGAGGGACCTCTTTACAAGATCTCCTGGCTCCTCTCCCACTTACTTAAACAACTACTCCCAACCTTCCCAGCGCATGTCAGCAGCTCTGACCAGGTATTAGATAGACTCCACTTGCTCAACCCCAACAGCTCCGCATTAACAACTACATCTTCAGCCTTGACGTTGTCTCCCTTTATACTTCCATTCCCGCACACCCCGCCATTGACCTCATAACCGACCACATCTGCTCTAACAATCTTGACTGTTTTGGGCTTAACCCGACAGACATTCATCAGCTCTTACGTATCATTGTGGATAATACCTACTTCAAATTCCAACAAGACACATATAAACAAGTCTCTGGCCTACCCATGGGTTCCAGTCTCTCCGGCCTCCTCGCCATTTCCTACATAAACAGACTGGAACAATAAGCACTTAGCACCTGCCATTCCCATATTTTCTTCTCAAGATACGTTGACGACATTTTGATCCTCACTTCATCCCGAGAGAAAGCTACCTCTATCTTTAATACATTTAATAATTCTGACCCCCACATTAAATTTACCATCGAACACCCCAACACCTTAGGCTCTCTCTCACTCCTAGACTTCAAACTCAGCATTAATGACGACGGATCTCTCCACACCACTTTCTATAGAAAACCCGCCTGCAGGAACCTCTTCATCCACTACAAATCCGCACTACTCCTCAAATCCAAAATTAGTTACGCACAAACCGAAATCACCCGCATGCAGGACAAATGCTCTTCTACTTCCGATAAAATCAACACACACCGAATCCTTCCACCAAATCCTATTAACCAACGGTTTTCCCCTAACTAACATATCCAGCCTTAACAACACCAGAAGACGTAGAACGACATTCTCACCAACACTTGCTTCCTTAAACTCCCCTTCTTTCGCGACCGTATCACTTCTGCTATCCGCAATGCCATACGTAGTGAGAACCTTAACATACAACTTTCTCACACAGGCACTTCTCTCCGACAACATTTATCCAAAAAAAGCCACTACACCCCACACCCCTGCTCTCTATCTAGTTGCCCCATCCCCAACTCTGGCCTCTGCCTCCGCACCTATACAATATACAACCTACAATGCGCTAAGTGTCAAAAGTTCTACATCGGTAGTACCGTTAGGCCTCTACACCAACGCATTAAAGAGCATCTAAACACCCACATGTCTTCCTTCCATAAACACTTAATATCATGTGGCAACACACATCGCTCCATTAGTGTCCGCATCCTCAACTCCGTCCGCAATATAGGTTAGCTTCGAATTTCGGAAGCTATTCTAATCTCTAAATTTCGCCCAACCCTGAATAACAGATTCGAGTTGCCTTCCCCTTTCATCCTCGGATTCTTACATCCTCACACTCCCACCCCAACTTACTTGCCTTTGTCTCCTCTTTATTTGCAAGCGCCACCCACCCCACATTTTTGCTTGCCTTTGTCTCATCGGTATTTGCCAGCGCCACCCACCCCACATTTTTACACTTTACATATTATAATTGTGGAATGGAATTATATGCACTTTATATACATGTATTTAGACCTAGTGTATGTGTATGCATATATATATGTATGTGAATATGGGTGTATTCTTATGTGTGTGTATGTGTATGCTCAATAAAATAAAATAATAGTAAAAGAAAAGTTAAGATAAGAGAAGTAAAAAAATTAAAATTAATAAAAAAATTAAAAAAATAAATCATAGTAATATAAGAATAAATTAAATATATGAATAGATCATAATAACAAAGGAAAATTAAAGAAAGAATAATAAATGTAAAATAAATAAATCTATAAATCAATAAATATAATGAATTTATATAAATTTACTTCTAGGGGTATTATACCCTTGGAATACTCTTAAATTTACATTAGAAGTAAAAAATGAATGGATGAATGAATGAATAAATAAATAAATATGTATTTAGATATTTACACTTCATGTGTGTATGTATATTTTATTTTTATTTTTATTTTCATTTATTTATTTATTTATTTATTTTATTTGTTTGTTTATTTATTTTTTATCCATAGTTTCCCCCCTTTCCTCAACGTCTCTTCTTATTCCTCCCCCCCTCTTCCCCTGTTCCAACGGTTCCCTCCTTGGCTTTGACCCATTTCATAATTCAAATCCCTTTTCAAATTTCAAATCTCATTTCTAAATATATTTTTCCATAAGTTATCTCCCTTTGATGACGCATATTACAATAATAACAGCCCACACGTAAATTTAAATTTGAATTGAATAAAGAAAAAAAATTAATTAATGAATACTATAAAATAAAATATAATAAAATTATAATAATTAGTATATTAATAAGCAAATGTTTATAATATTTTAACTTTAGTTGATTTTGACATTCTCTGCGTTCCTACTACTTCCAATTGTCTGCTGCAGTATTTCTATGTTTTGACACCGGTTTTTCCCGTTTTTCGACCCACTCGGTCTTTTATTGTTGTCTTCTGAAAATTAAAGTTTTTTTTTCGAAAATTTAAGATTACTTTTTGCCGAACTGTTACTTACCAGACAGTATTTACTATTTTGGTATTTAATCAGCTTTTCGGTGAAATTATTAATAAATCGTTTTGAGTTTAACTTTCTCGCTCCGTTTATTTTTTTTCACTGTTCCATCTTACGGCAACTACATCGCATTGCTATAGCCTCGGACGACTAATCTGCACTTATTATTACCAGCAATGCTTCAAGCAAACTACAATCTCCTTTTATAAATATATATATATATATATATATATATATATATATATATATATATATATATATATATATATTGCAGACAAGAGTTGTATCACACTATAATTGTATCTGAATTTCTGAGCAAATTAAACTTACACACATTTCTCGAAACTTTTAAAGCACAATTTAACAAATTCAAGAAACTACATGAAAATTATGTTTTCAAAGTCTGTTCCCCAAAGTAAAACATACAATATCAAGGCGATAATTCGAGGTAAACATTTTCTTTAATTTTCAGGGAGGCAGCAAGAACGTGAATAGTGAGAGGGATGTTAAACAGGACACTTAATTCTCAGAAAAGTAAATTTCTATAAAAAACTTAGATGTGCTCTAAAACTCCTACAAATCAACATTCTCAAGGTCAAGTTACACTAAGCCAAAATGAATAAAATATTATCAAAACAAAATTCTTACATCTGGTATACATAACTGATATTTCTCCCATTCCATAGACCTGCTACTTGAATTTGTTGAAATATGTTGCAACTTTTTTTTCCAGCAACGTGTCTAACTATTTGCAGTATATAACTCTGGTTTGTCATTCTATTTATTTACAGTTGTCTGGTAGATCTTAAAATCAATATTTAAAGTTGTGAATATTGAGCTTCATTTTGCGTATGAAATTTATTTCCATGAGACTCTATCTGAACTATATATTGTTTTATATCATATATATATATATATATATATATATATATATGAATACTTATTATTTATATATATATATATATATTATGAATATTTTTAAAAATATAAAATCGTTTGTCACCTACGCACGACGCCGTTTCCTACATCAGTATAGTAATGACAGTTGCATTCGGTCGCATGTGCTCGAACGTAATTCGTAGATTCAGCCTAGAATCATGAGACATACGCTCAGGACTACACGGTCGTGATATATATATATATATATATATATATATATATATATATATATATATATATATATATATATATATATATATGTATAGCGTAAGATATAATAACACGAAATTACATGATTGTCGATGCAATAATTTATTTCAACCTTGCGGTTTTATTCAAGCATCCAATTTGACAATTACATTTTTGAGACTGACAGAAAACTGAATTCACCCTCGACACTTCAAACACAACCAGAGAGAGTGGTGGTCGCAGCCAATCTGAATACCTATTACAGAGCGAGTAGGAATTAACATCTTATATTTAACTAAAGCAATCGAAAGGGATCTTATGGTTTTTTTTGTTTGTTTTTATTAAAATAATAACGTCTGAGTTAAGCGCACATATTATTTCTACATTTCCAACCTGGTGACATGTAACGTTCATACGCCTCCATACACACGCACACATATACCTATTCTTAGGACAGAATTTTTGGCTAGCTCGAACTTCAATTTTCGGCCCGGAAGAAGGAAGAGAGATAAGACACTAACACACGTTAGCGTGTCATCGGCCGATTGACACTTCTCGTGCCTTCATTCTGTCTAGATCTGAGGGATAGTATCAATTTGAAAACTAAAAATTATTTAAGATTATATTCCAAATGTAATATTTTAATACTCTGAGTTTCACAAAATTCATCTTACATTAGTTTTATAATCTATGGAAGCCTATAATTATAGCCTAATTCCAATCTAATATTGTCTAGTGATAATATTGTACACTTAATTTAATTCACTATCTTATTTTAAGTAAATAATCAAAATAAACGAATACCTTAAAGTACAATTATATATGCATACATCCCCACATATACACACACATATCTCTATACACACATATATATACATATATATACATAAATATATATATATACCCATATATATATATATATATATATATATATATATACATACACACATACACACACACATACATATATATACATGCACACCCGTACCTACTACCTTGAATTAAAAATTTGAAGACATCGAGGATAAATGCGTTTCATCTCTAAGTATTCATTAAAAAATGAGTGTATACCTACACACACACACACATATCCATACATATGCACATACACACATACACACATATACATATACATACACACACATATATACGCACATGCACACATAGACACAGATGTGCAAAATAGAGACACACATACATGTATACATAGACATACACAAATGCACCTATGCACGCATACATATAAACATACACAGTCATACACATACGTACACGCACACCTATACTCATATACGCGCACATGCCCATACATGCACACATACACCTGCACACATGTATACACATATACACACATACACATATATAAAATAATATATACGGCTTGGAAAGTTTTAAATAACCGAGGTAAGAGTTTAATTAAATATAAACATATATTGACAAAATAAATATGCAAGATATACACACACACACATACACACACACACATACATACATGCCTGCACATACACAAACACATGCATGTACGTACACATATATATACATACAAAAACATATGTACTTATATATACGCACATACTCTTCCCATACATACATATACACCAATGCATGCATGCACGCGCATCCGCACGCGCATGCATACATATAAGCAAATATAAGGCTATCATATTTCAAGTAAATACTCTGAATAAACGAATATCTTAAAGTACAATCGTATATGCATACATCCGAAAAAATACTATAACGAATGTCACTAAGTCAGTAATTACATGTTCATAACAGATATTATTGTAAATATTTATGGGGGTTTACCGTAAATGATCTATTTGGTATCTTCACCGTTACAAATCTAGAGGTCTATCAGATTATTAGATATTGGTAATTTTAAATTTGCATTTATGTCTGCATTTCGCCATCAACTCATCGCGTTTGTTTAAAAGATTATTGCGGTCGTATTTTATATATATGTATATATATATGTATATATATGTATATATATGTATATATATATATGTATATATATATATATATGTATATATATATGTATATATATATGTATATGTATATATATATATGTATATATATATATATATATATGTATATATATATAATAGACTTGGGTTTCACCTCCAAAATCGGTTAGAATAAACAGTAAAATTAACGCATCGAAAAAGATAACTGTAATCTACTTCTACGTTTGCACATGTTTTCAGAAAATCAAAGTTATTTTTAAAAAACCTAAACCAAAATAATAATAATTAGTCTCGTTGTAAGCCTCCCCAACTAAGTAAAACAAAGAGAGGGTAGCAAATTATATTCCCGCTTACAATTAAGCATTCCCCTAAAAATTCAAAACTCAGCCAAGCAAAGCCGACCTATTTATTCATAAAGAACATATTACGGAAACACCAGTTTCAGAATTCGCAAACCAGCTAATCATCGATCCTTAAAAAAACAATCTTAATACCGCGGAACGTTTCGATATTTTCATAACTTTGACCTAATTTAATAACATATACATTACCCGTAACTACTTATATATTTACTTCAAACATCATTTATACAAGTAAAAATAATATTCAGTTTAAAATGCGGAGTAAAAAAATCTTTAATATACGTTGTCGTCAGTTGTGGCGTGTATTTTAAAATTCTCAAGAATCCCTAATTGTAACAACGTCGTCAGTCGTTGTCGTAGTGTAAGTTCGAACTCACATGTCGTCAGTTGTTGTGGGGTTCTTTTTAAGCTACTAAAGAAAAAACATGTATGATGTTGTTTCCTATTTAAGTTCGGATACCTCGTCAAAAGTAGTGAGGTCCTATTAAAGGTTTTTCCCGAGGTGTTGTTCGTCCCGTGTAAGTCTGAATACCTCATTGCCAGTTGCTGTAGCCCTGGAAAGGGACGGGAATAAAAACATGAACGTCACTAATGCATCATTGAATCAGTATTTGTTATATATATATCTATATATATATATATATATATGATTACATTTATATTTTTTACATCTTGACAATTATTGATAATCATGTTCTTATAAAGATGACGAACTTATTACTTAAAACATTTTTGTTTACAATATGTTTGCGGCTACATTAATATTTATTAAACATTTGTGTCGCTAATGCTTCACTAGTAATTATCTAACTTCAATCACTTTCGCTCTAAGGGTGTGTATTAATTTTTCCCTTAAGCAGAATTAAAAAAAAGAAAAAATAAAGTATATTTCCGGATGTGTTTCTCACCGTAATGCCACTTGACAGTTAGCTTGAGACAGAACCAAAACAGTTATTGCAAACATAAGCATAACGCCTCAACAAAGCTTCATCTAAAGATTTGAAATTCGTAAGCGAATCTACAAAACGATGCGTCCATCAAGTCTTCGCGTTTACCGATTATAATTAGATTCTAAACGGAAAGATAATTGACCAATCAAAAGTTCATATGAAACACATTCTGTCTTAAATTTTGGTAAGAAAACGACCGATCCAGTAAGCCTCTTATGAAAAGGGTGACTTTGATTTGACTAAAATAAAGATGCGCCAACTGAAACTGCGTTTCTAGTGATGGTACTGCTATTTCAAACTGAAGCGTGACAGACCGACGAACATGCTGCTGCCAGCTTAAGTGCGACATAAAGAGATACATGATCACCTCTGAAAACATCCGTCTACTCTGAAACCAACGCTGCTTCGTTTTTTTCTCAGTTAAAACTTTGTCCACAAATCTTGCACTGATTTTATATGCCTATGGCGACCTATGTAGATTGTTTATCCTGGCCAAGAGTTCAATTATGTCAACAGCCATGGATGAAACCTCGGATATTTTCTTTTTTTTATGGCCCAGTTCTATTGAAGTGAAATTCAATTATATTTCATGTCCCGAAAGACAAAAATCATTTATTTTTCCATTTCCAAAACCCGCGGTGCATGAGGAATAAGAAATTGCATTTTAATGGATATTATCTTCGTATTTCTATTCCCCATTTTCGACATTTTCTATCATCATATTTGCTTTAAATATCAGTATTAATAAAACTTTAATACGATTAATGATATTTCTCACAAAAACCGTTGGTTTCAGAATTAGAAAAACACTATCAGCAACATGACTTTCACATCTTTTGTTTTATTATGTGAGAACAAAATATTAGACATCATTTTTAAATCTAGGAACAATTTCTACGGGTGTTTAATGTCAGATACATATATGCCACGAATGAAACAGAACTAGGCAACATGAGAAACTTTTTTTAAAATTGAAAACGTTTAATAACCATGGTAGATTAGTGTAACATAGATAGTTATCTAAAAGAAATAACACGCAATACAGCGCCCTAAAAGAGAAAACAGTTTTGTATACGCTGTCATACAAGTCTCGAAATAAAAATAGCTGTTCAGTTTATGAAACGATTATTTGTAGACAATATACAACAGGCCATTGACAGCTATTTGGGAATTGCATCTTCCTTGATGCACAGCTGTTGAAATACGTATGATACCCATCATAGTGCCGCACTCTCTGAATCTTTTAATACCACTCTTATACTCGGAAAATAAATATCTTCCTACACGTGTCATATTCTCCCCCTGCAGGAAATGTATTTCACCTTGTAATGCAATCTGTTCCCACCCAGATATATGATGATATGTAATATCCAATCTCCTATGGCAATGTATTCTTTGTTATCTCTTTAAAATGCATACAAGGTTATTCAATATGCTGCAATAGAAATATAATAAAATGCTTAAACTGCTATTACCTAACTGGTAATTTTCTTTAGAATGCGAAAGTTTATATTTCAAAGTAACTTATCTTTTGAGCGATTTAAGCTAAAGCCGAATTACTTTGTATCGTTTATTGTCCAGCTTAATTATTCAAGGTGGGGGGGGGCGAAGTTAAAACGTTTACTCGCTCAAGAGATGTTGCTGTCTAAACTAAAGGCGACAACAAAAAATGACAGCTAATTCCTATTAAATAACAGACATAACTGTCGGGATCTCTATCGAAAACCTCCATGAGAATAAAAGGAAATACATTATATATTTATCTATATATCGATCTATCTATCTATCTATCTATCTATGTGTGTATATATATGTATATATATATATATATATGTATATATATATATATATATGAATGAAACGAGATAAAATGATCCGACGTAATGGAAAATGAAAAAGGAAAGCCAAAAACTCTGTTATTTATGTATTCTTCAACTTTCATCTTTATTGAAAGACTTCCCCAGGATGAAGAAAACAATTTAGACAAATCATACATAGTATTATATACAAATATTTTACATAGAGAATGACAAATCAAAATTAATATTCCGTATGATTTTTCTACATAGTTTTTTCATCCTGCGAAAGTCTTTCAATAAAGAGGAAATGTTGATGAATACATACATAGCATAGATTTAGCTATCCTCTTTCATTTTCCATATATATATATATATATATATATATATATATATATATATATATATATATATATATATATATTTATATATATATATATATTATACTAAAATAATAACACTTTTATTAGTATATAACTGCATGAACACATGATTCCTTAGTTAACATTATAACATTATAACATTATTGATAGAAAAGTTTCGCCTAATGATGTTCAAATTGGTGTTCATGAAAACGTTCTTGTGTTGTCTGTATATGTTGAAGTTTCATGTGAAACCTTGTTTCGGTTATTCTTGTTCACTGCCAGTTGAGAGATTTTGCTTGTTTAGCCGAGTTTTACTCTCAATGTGTCAACAAATCTCTGGAAACTTTGGCGTTCTGTGAATCATGTTACAAAATCAATGTAACTGATTACTCAAAGTGATCGATCATAGATGACTACCCATACACTATGTGTCCATACTGTTGGAAGTGTGCACATTATTCGCATTCTTTTTTCTTTTTTAGTCCTTGGTTGATGATATTTTCTTGATATTTTTCAGGGGATGATTTCAGGATTTTCTCAATCTGAAGTAGAATAAAACGATTTAAACTGAAACTGTATGTTAATAATCTAGACTATTGCTATGCATCACAGTTCTTTAAGTAATAAGTGAAAAATGTCCTGTTTATCAACGATATAAGAATTTTTTTACTACATGAAGACATTGACGGAAAGATATAACTTCAAATCTATTCATTGTATCATGGCTAAATCCGATCTACTTATGATATATGGAGCCATCTGTATATATTATAAATAAAAGCATTTTTTTATATAACTTATTTTCAAAATATATGCCGATAAAACAAGTTGAGTTATAGACCTGCAGTTGCAGATAGCATGAAATTGAATCATAACTAAATCTGCAGAATTAATGAATTTGGAATTAAATGAATAAAAGAATGTGTTGATATGCCGTTAAATAAAACAATAATACAAAAGCTTATATAATATCACGTCTGAACCAAACTGAAAATACTGTTGGTTATATTTAATTACTGTATACATGTTGCAATGTAATATCTACATTTAAAATTTAAAACGTATTACTGACATGTAATATTTAATCTGATAGTCAAAACAAGTGCACTGTGAAAAATGAACAGTTACATATTGTCTATAAAAAGATAAAATAGTCGGACAAAAAGATCGTCGACAGCAAACGTCCATCACCTTATTCACCTCACTAAAATATATTGAACCAATAAACTTACAGAGATGAATGTCTGGGAACTTTTCAAGTAATTGGTCGTTTTCCTTCGAGACAATCGGACTGCTTTTACTTAATGAGTAAAATCGATTTCGGTTCAATCAATCAGCAGGTGCTTTCGCAAAAGTGTATTTCGACACAACGTTTGATGTATCGATCAGTCGATTTCTAAGCTGTGGTTTCGCCGAGTAAGTGTTTGTGTTGATGTCTGCATTTTTGTTGAGGTTTTCTCAGTAGACGTCCAGCGTACGAGTACAGACTTCGTAAACACATACGATTTGCATAATGTTTTCTGTTTAACTATGAAAAGCAGAAATGAAAAAAAAAAAGTGTAACACACTTCAGTCGAATACAAATGAAATGATACAATCAACATTTTTTTAAAAACCCTGAAATAATTGAGTTAAGTACTGGATCATTCGGAATATGTTGCGCATATTATTCAGTTTGACAGACATGATTGGGCGATCTTTTAAAAGGGAGTCATGGAGCATTGCTATTCGTAAACTAACACGCGGTAATAGAAACAAATATATACAAATCTCGCATCATGCTAACATCTCCGGAATCCCAGTGGTTTTAAACACTCACTGTATCTAAAGTGTCATGATACCAGGAAACATCATTCTGCGTGCCTATATATATATATATATATATATATATATATATATATATATTTAGAGAGAGAGAGAGAGAGAGAGGGAGAAAGAGAGAGAAAAGAAGAGAGAGATAGAAAAAGCGTTATATGTGTGTGTTATACTTAAACCATTTCCATTAGAAAAGTTCGTATATATTTACTAACAGAAACTACCTGCTACAATATACTTTAGTTCTGCAATTACATTTAAAGCTAAATTATTATAATTGTTCTAATTATACGTACTTTAAGATTAACTGGGCAAGGCACCGATTTTTCATAGCTATCTCTGAATTTCCATCGTCCTCTTACTCTATGTTTAATCAATTACTCTCTAATATTTCTCAATGTCTCTGTAAACATTTAGAGAAAGTGTAACTATTTCTCTTTAGTAAATGTTGATAAATGTATTCGTACACACCGAAGACACATATGTAAATCAGATAGTAAAATGATAGGTTTTACTTCTATATTATATGTAAGCATGATATAGAAGGTCATAATAAATAGGGAGGCACACAGTTATCTAAGATAGTTGAAACAATAGTAGAAACAGTATAGTAACAAAAATAATTGTGAGATCTCACAATAGAAACATAATTATTATTTATTATAACAAACAATAATCCCACAATACAATTTATCACGTTTGCGTAACTCCACCATCTACATATACATGTTTATTTCTAAAACAATTTAAGTTTCTGCTAATTTTTTCTGTTAAAATTATAGGCATTAAGATATAGTAATTGAAAATAAAATGTACGTATACACGTAGGTAGTAATCGTAGCATTATTATTACTGTGGTGTTGTAACAAGAGATGTGACTTACATTTTATTTGAGTCATGACATTTCTTAATTCGTACATTGGGTAGTTAATTCACTTGTTCCATCTGTATTACTTTCTCTAGTGTATTTTGTGTGAATAATATCTGTTAATATGACCCCGTCTGTACTAACCCCGATTTACAACATTGAGAAGTTAGATAGATAAACACACCACGTGTGTTACTTATTATCAAAGAACCCGGCACATTTAAATAATGTATGCCCTATTTAATTTATTACAACACTTTTCCCTTTGAGTAAATGCTCCTACTCACATTTAGAAAATATGATATTAATTATTAATTTGCAAAATGAAATACTTCTTTTCCATATATTTTGGAACACGTTAAATGTAATGTGAAACGATTACATTTTGATGGCTTTTCTGTTTATATATACTTAGCATATGTTTCAAACTTTGTTTACCTTCGACTTGTAAACCTGTCTCAGATAATTTAACACTTAGATTGAATATTTCTGTGTTCTGTACCGCCAAACCACTGACTGGCGATGACAGATCAATTGCAGATATCCCCATTCGCTGTTGAGTAAAGAGAGATAGAGACAAACGAGAGAGAGAGAGAGGGGGGGAGAGGGGGAGAGAAGGAGAGAACGAGGCGCCAGTCATTATCTTACGCACTTGACGAGTTCAAATAAAAAGTTCACGCAGGTTAGAAAAGGGTTTCACATTGATCGCACTGAAATATAAATCTGCCCGTATCAATAGACATTCCGCGGAATAAATAAAGCAAAATAGAAGTCTTCGATGTGGACTTGTATATATATTGACAGAAGAAACAGTTTTCAATGAAATATAATCTGAAAAATATTTGGGAAAATCTGCCAATTCCTTTTCCGAAAACTATTAGAAATAATGCAGCTAATCTGTATAGATGTAATTAAGGTAAAATATGGTCTTATTGACGGACACAAAATAACATGCTGCTGTAAGATATTTTTGTAGTTAAATAGAAGAATAGTGGTCCGAATCCGGGTAAAATAAATTCTCCGGACAGAACACTTTTGATTCTTGAAAATTTCTAAAATTTAAGGTTTAATATGAATTCCGAATTTTTTGCTTAATTGGTGTCTAATGACTATGGAAAATATTCAATGCTATTCTGATCTGAATTTTCAAATAGGTGATTGCACAACATAATATACCCAAAAAACTCTTTACAATACTCCGGAGAAACTGTCGTTTTCAGGATATTTATTAATTGATGCTTAATACGTATTGTTAAAATTCCACAAAAATCTGACGTGTCTTAAAATGCTCGAAAGGCGTGCAAATTGTTTGTACGCTTTTCGAATAAACATAAATGGAACAAATATATCCTACATTTAGAATTCTAACGTCTATCAGCTGTGATGCCAAATTCATAATGATCGGTTTATTAGTTTAGGCGTGAATACTATAAATACAAACATATAAACATATAAACACAGCTAACTTTATATCGATAGATATTACAACGTTATCTCGTTTTAAGATGGTTTGCCCTAAATGTTTGCAGTGTAAATAATGATGTCAATTTCCTGACGCAAATTGTGAAACCATTATTAACCAAGACATTCCAGCGTTGCTTACCCAGCGTTTGCTTTTTTTTACCATGAAAGTACTTGACCTAATATTTTTTGAATAATTAAACTAACGTTTTTATCTAACAATTTATTTTTCGTAAATATTTAAATATGTAAAAAATGAATAATATTTTTTTACAAAAAAAAACATTTAAGCAAAATATCCTTATACTATGTGAAACGAATGTGAATTTTTAATCGACACTGCCAACACAATTCTATTCATAATATTTGAAATGAAGTAATGTCTTAAGTGTTTGCAACGACGACACCATATAATTATGAATTACTTTTTTGAGGAACCGACGACCTCTTATTTTAAAATTAATGTGGATATGTTATTTTTATAAATTATTTTATAAATGTTTTACATGTAAAAACAAATATTTCTAAATCTAATTTGTTTATACGACTATTTATGTTATTACTAGTAAGGACACTACCCAAATGCATCTGTATGATTAAACACGCGCTCATAGACGCAACAATGTAGTTATACTGAATAAATATTGTGTAAAATGAAATATAACAATGACAAGAGGTTATATGGACAAAATAAAACGGAAAAGTATAAATAGAGGCAATATCAAAGATAACATACACAAGATATGATATTTATTCGAAAAGCTTTGTGATGAGTAGAATACAGACGGGTTAGCCACCTATTCATACACTTAATGAGGGAATGTAGAAGAATTATGACGATGAGGGTAACGGAAGAGTAAATGAGATGTAAATTGTGTATATAAGCCATGCATTTTGAAGTCAACATTAGAGAAAAGAAATAACTATTTTAAAGGAGTTTCAAAGTGATGCGCAACAAGTGGGGGAAGATAAATGAGTAATTGCTTCATATTTATGTGTAGATTAATGGAGGTAAAAAGAAAATAGTTCAGTTAATCTAGCCACTTTTGGGGCTGAACCTCACACAAATTGGTAACACAGGTTTTTAATTTCTTGACTATTGGGCATGAATAATCTCTTTTTCAAAAAAAAAGTTTACCAAAATTAGCCTTGCAGAAAGGGGTCAACGGGCGCCATCTTTAAAGATTGTGGCCGATTCTAGCCTCCCCCTTCAACTATTGTTCTGTAAATATATCTTAAAACATACCAAATGTAGAAATGTGAAATTGGGTAAAAACAACAGTTTTCATGAAGTTAAACATAATTATAACTTTTCATGCCTTATTTTTGTCTCTTAATATGTATTACTGCAGGGGCTTAATATTCTGTCATATTTGTAATTTCAAGTTAGCCAAAGTGAAGTACCGAAAATTATGAATACTGACAAGTGTGCTATTTGCAACATTGAACTGCCCAGTAATGAAGAAACATTCATCGTCAGCCAGAAGGGCATCGATTCCATTAACAGATCTTCCGAACAACGTGGAGAGAATATCATAATTCAGATTGGTCAACGTCTTCACAAGAAATGCAGACAGCGTTGCATCAACCGCAAATACATTGACCGTAAAAACAAGTCCACTCATAATGAAATGCTATGCCGTGCAAGCCGCCCTTTGTGTTTAAAATTAAAGATCATTGTATTTTTGGTTTTTCTAGAGCAAACTTTGATAGAAAGAAAAGATATATTGATGCTTCCCATGTAGGAACTATTGAGTTTAAGGACATAGTATTAAAAGTTTGTGAGAAAGTCCGAAAAAAATGAAGGCTGGGCATCCACTTTTTAATATAAAATAGGTTATGTAGCTGACCTTGTTTCAGAAGAAACACGTTATCACATAACATGTTTGCTAAACTTTGATTCACATAAAACATTCCTGAGGCATTCTCTTCTGCTATTTCTTGTAAGAAACAACATCTGTGTAGATAGAGGATTCAGAGAGAAAGCAGGCATTTCTGCAAGTTGCTAAATATTTGAAGCAGAATAACGAGAAACAACTCACCATCGTCGATCTTGTTAAGAAATGGAGAAGATTGACGAGGAAAGGTCTCTTTGGTGGGGCTGATATATTAAATAATGTTCTGTCATCAGAGTCTATGACCAGGATTGCCCAGAGAATCAACTATGTGAAGGATGCGATGGTTGACCAGCGAACAGCCAAATTGTGGATTCAATACCTAGATATGGTGAAGATCATGCAATTGTTTATAAAAGCAGAGCGCATCAAGAACTGAGAATTGCACTTTGACGCTGTAAGGAAAATGCTACCAATATTCGCTGCAACACGATACATCTTATATGCAAAGTCGGCCTACTGTACTTGGAGCAAATAAGGAGGGGCTGCTAAAAAGCCACCATGAAATATACCAGCAATTTTCTGAAGGATTCCATGTGAGTTGACGGTAGAATCGCTACTTAGCTGGCTTGTCGACAGATCTGGTTATTGAGCAGGTTCTAATGAGCAGCATGACGATGTCTGTAGGTCTTACTCATGGCAGAGAAATGGACGAAATTCAACGATTGGTTTGGACGCTCTCACTGCTAGCGGGCGCTGAAATCAAGTTTACAATGCATGAACATGGAGGGTACTTCAGCAAGAAAAGAGCGAGATGTGAGGGATACATGGAAGCTCTTTGCGTTTCACAAGACATATGACCCTTCACGGGAAGTCTGTCCATTTACGGCATTTCAAATGGAGTAATTGAAAACGAAAAGATGAACGTGGACAGAGCAAACTCCAAAATCATAGCTTCAATGGTTGGAGAAAATGTCCACTAGTTCACTTTTAAAAGTTACACTTGGTCAAAGTTTCGCTCAGCAAAGATGAATCAGTTGCGACTGATCCACAACTCTTATTCCAGAGACTATGTGTGCTATCTATAAATGAAACCTAAACTCAGCAGCAGACATAACATTTCCAGTATTATCTTTGTGGTTACCCACCTGTACATTTTGATCCTGTCGAATTACCGCGAGAGGCAAACGCGACTTTGGCTGACACAATATGAGAACTGACTTCACCTGTACAATCAGGGCCACAGTCTTCAGACCCACAGTATCTCGTCGATGGTGGAGCACTACTTCAACGCTTCCATTGGCAAAAAAGTCACACATTTGATGAGATCTGTGCCCAATACCGCAAATATGTCACAACTAGATATTGGAAAGCATGCATTGTCTTTGATGGGTATGAAAGTGGTCCATCCATTAAAGGCGGGACTCACCGACGCCGAGCAGGGGGCTCTGTTGGTGTTAATGTGGCACTGACCTTTTTAATTGTGTTAAAATGAACAAAAAGAGTATTTTCGTAGCTAATCAAGCAAACAGACAATTGTATATCAACTTGCTAGGAAAGAGTTTGGAGGAAGCAGGTGGCAAATTAGTCCATGCATCTGGAGACGCTGACGTATTGATGATGAAGACTGCTCTAGAACTGCCACAGACAGGAGAAACCATTTTGATAGCAGATGACACGGACCTATTGGTCCTTCTATGTTGTGATGCCAATAGAGATAATTGTTATAACATCTTCTTCACGCCATAACCAAAGGATAGTGCCAAAAGTGTAAAAGTCTGGAACATCAAAAGGAAGAGGAAATATTTGGAAGATGTAGTCTGTTCCAACATTTTTTTAATTCATGCACTATTGGGTTGTGATTCCGCATCCAGTGTTTATAGAATTGGGAAAGCAGCATCTTATCGAAAGGTAATGAACAATAGAAACTTTCCTAAACTGGCAGAAGTGTTTAGCAAACATAGCAGTGCAGAAGAGGATATTGAAGCTGGGGAGAAGGCTTTAGTGTGCTTATTCAATGGTAATGATTGGGAAAACATCAATCATGTCTGAATGAGCCGCTTTAAGAAAAACGTTGCAAAAAGCTCAAAGTATGTTGATGCCAAATCATTGCTACCAACAAGAGCAGCTACGAAATTTCACATCATTCGAGTTTATTTCAAAATTCAGGAATGGAAATGTAGAAACCAGCCAAAACCTGACGAGTGGGGATGGAAACCAATCAAGACTGACTTGCCAGCTGATCCTGTAAATTTGTTGGCTATAATTAGATGTAACTGTAGTTCAGTGTGTACTACAGCATAATGCAGTTGCAAGAAACATGGCATTGATTGTTCAAACTTGTGTGGTAATTTCAAATGGCTCCACTGCAGCAACTAACAACAGCCAGATCTTGATGATGATGAAGTTACCTTTGACTAGTTCTTGACAAGAAATGTTCTTTGATCTGTTCATAGACTTGTTCTGTGGTAGTTATGCAAGAGTCCCTCCCCAACATTCGACCAACTGACCATTGCTTTATTGTAAAGTGTACTTATTTTGTACCTATTTTTTATGAAATGTCAGAAATTAATGTGACAATTGTTGCCTCGAAAAAGGATACTTAATGTGTTTGTGCACCTTTTATATTCATATTTGTATAAAAAACGGAACAATGGCAGGGACTAGCCATTTCCTGGTGTTAGTTTATTATTAAACATATATATTTTCATGCAAACATACTTTTCATGTTTAATTTAATAAAATATTTTTTTGCCAGGAAACACGTTTATTTGTTGTCATTGTTAGGAATAATAGACATACTTGTCAGGAAATGTCAGGAATTTTATACCTTGAAATTATAATACTGTTAAGTGGGATTTTAAAGATGGCGCCGGTTGACAACTTTCCGCAAGGCTTACTTTGGTAAACCTTTTTTATCTGAAAAAGAGGTTGTCTATGCCAAATATCTTAGTTAAAACCCTTTGTTAGTAATTTGTTTGAGGTTCAGCCACATTTTGACTGGATTAAAAGGGATTGGCTAAATGTAAAAACCTATAAGGTAGGGTTGGCGAAATAAAGAAAAAAGAGCCAAGCGATGAGAATGAAATATCAGGTAGAAAAATGGCTGAAGTTCACCTCCTGTCGAGATTTGTTGAGCGAGGGATGCGAACGGACGCAAAACGTTACTAGCTGGTATAACCTACTCTGTTTCTCTCTTTTTATTTACTTGCTTACGTTTTCATTTTCGCCGTCCCCGGAATCAGGAAAGTAAACTTTCACATAAGGTTCAACATCTTTGATCAATGAAAATGATTCATACTCGTTTGAAACACTAGACTTAACGAGCTTGTATGAAATGCCAAATCAAAATAAAATAGACAACTAAAATGCTATAACGACAGATTGAGTCTGGCGGGTTCTTAAAGAAAAAAGTCGCGGCGCAACATTAGTTTCAGTTACTGTTCTTCAGCAGAGGAGGTTAAATGAATACTAATACTCCCGCATACCGTTTGCTTAACTTACACACATTCTCACACACTAAAAAAACGACAATATATTAAAACACTAACAAAGTATGCATATGCACACTGTTTCCTGAACTTATATATGCACATAAACACATGTACAAAAGTAAATATATAAGCATACGTAAATAATTACTGTAAAGAGTACTTAACCTGGACGCAATTTTTGTAGATTTTATTTACGTTTAATATAAACGATGGATAAATGATAGATAAAACAAATGATAGAAAACGCTTACAAGTATTTTTGTTTACTTTTCCTAAGTTACAAATCATTCTTTAAACACAGTTGTTTTTCATCTTCTGCTTCTAACAGCCTTTCTCGACACCCATTTTATTTTTCCGTTGGTCAAATATATTTATAAACGCCTGTTTTATCGTTTGGTATTTATATCTATGTGGTATGTAATTCGCATATACAACTACTGACACTACATATTAAATCATTATTTCATATAGTGATAATCGTATCTATTTTAATGAAAATGAAACAAAAATAATTGTGCTAATATGAGTATTTGTTTGAGTTTTGGAGTACTTATTTGGCCAATACAAAAAAATGAAATGACTGTTTATCATAGTATAATTACATATACTATTCGTTTTTTATCAGTTATGTAAGATAACATAGCTTATCCGGTCTCACTCTTCGCCAAGTCGATTACCCATCGTTTTCGTATCAATTAGAGCTGAAATGTCATGATATCCTTTCAATTGCAGCTTTATTTTTCTTAAACTAGTTACCTTTCCAAGACACGTGAGTCTAAAGTATTCGAAATAAATGAGAGTGATATTTCTACGGTTATCAATAAAAGCATTGCAATGGATCTAGTATCATTCGAAAATGTCATTATGAGCCAACAATTCACGTCGCTAACTATTGAACCCTCGTCAGTATGAAAGAGTATTAACCAGAAATAACTATACTACCCCTACAAAAAACTTTCTTCATGTGATAAATTAACATAAGCAGGGTTTCAGAGTATGTTGGAATCCACACTGGGAAAGCATTAGCAGAGAATTTCCCAAATAGTAGCGCTTTGAAGCGACCACACGAGGGATTGTTAATTCAGAATTTCTAAAAGAGAATTTAAATGCATCGTTATGCCATCACCACTGAGTTTTTATTATCGAACCAAAGGAATATTGTTTCTAGTCATGAATGTAATGGACGATGTTTGATTATAACGGCTTCAAAAGGTTCCGCTTCCATTTGCAGTTAATGTCGTGTGATTGTTGACTGGAATCTAATTTTAAGGCCAACTACTTGCGATAAAAGAGTGGGAGATAACCCTTTGCAAATGGTGGTCAACAAGAGAGGGTGTGAAAGAAAAAAGAAAAGAAAAGAAAAACAGAAACTAGGTAGAAAAATCGTGCATGACAGAAAAAGAACAATAAATAGAGTAAAGAAAAGGAATATCAGAAAAATGAGACATGTAGAAAGGTAGCGAAAAACAAGAAAAGTAAAAAAGATGACAAATATATACTGATAATAGAAACATGAATACAGAAAGAAGAAAGAAAAAAAGAAAGAAATACAGAAAGTAATCCAGATGAAAAAATTTAGAAGTAAAAAAAAGAACGCTTAAATGAACAATGTGAAGGGAAGAGAGACAAGATAAAATGCCTAAGACAGAGAGAGAGAGGGGGGGAGAGAATGGAAGAGATAAAAATAGAAGAAAATGAGAAAAAGAATAAGAGATAAATGAGTTTTACTAATTGTTACTAATGTATCAAACGTATATACTTATAGATAATTAAATAAACAATGATAATAATGAAAACAATAGGTTGATGTTAGTATTAAACGACCTTTCAACCATTATAAGGTCATGTAAACCTTTTTAGGGAAATTTCATAGTCAACACACAGAACGATTGAAGCTGGAAGCCGTGAGTTGATTCAATTCCTGGCAGTCCGTAGCCAAACAAAGGTAACATTAGTAAATTAGATTCTAACAGAGGGTGAAGGAAAATAGTGATGTAAAGAGATACATAGAAAAAGAGAGATTGAACAAGTAAGCGGAGAGAACGTGAGCGAGAGCAAGAGAAACAGATAGTAGTTCTCCGAATCTTTATTTGGTGAATTGAATACTTAAATACCTACAAAAAGTATCTCTTTCATGAGAAACATGAAAAAGAAGTTTGAAAAACCGAGATGTATTTTCACAATTCGGACTTCGTATGGATCGGAAGTGAGAGTACTTGAATCTGGAGTTTTTTCATAATCGCTGAGATTTCAAGGAAACCACATGTAACTGCGGGTTCGAGAATACCAAGCGAGTTACAATACTAACATGATTGCACGAATACATTCTTAATTGATGGCAGTCAGATTTCAGTCCTAACTACCAATACGTATCATCGTGAGATCACTAGTAACGACTAATATTGTAATAGTAAGTGCAAATAATAATAATAATAATAATAATAATAATAATAATAATAATAATAATGATAATAATAATGATAATAATAATTACCGAAAAAATTATAATAACTAACAAAAAGTAAAAAAAAACTGGAAAAGCTGATAAACACAACCAGAATCTTGAGCGAGACAATTAAATTAAGATATGGAATGGAAAATGTGAACTGCTAAAAATGAAAAGGGGGGAACTAAAGAGTGTGTAGGCATGGAAAGTCAAAACCAAGGGGAGATTAGGGCCTTTCGCGAACATACCTATAAAAGAATCATGGACATGACTACGAAAAAGACACTGGAACAGAGAAGCCGAATCGCTAGTTGCAGCTGCTCAGAACAATGAAATGGTCTCCATTAGGTATATCGCACACGTTCTATTCCTAATGATAGCGAAATGTTTACAACGGGAGCTTCCGGGTTTAGACATTTGCCTTCAAATGGAACAGCTGACATTTACTGCAATACTTTTTTTTATAATTCCAGCATTACGTGAGGGAAAACACCCGAGTAACCACATCGGACGTATTAATGCTTGGTATCTATATAAACTAATTGCTATTAGCTCTTACAAGAATTACGATAGAGCACATTGATGGCTTTTACTAAATTGTCATATATATATATATATATATATATATATATATATATATATATATATATATATATATATAGTAAGCAATGTAAATATCTTCATGGCAATTAAGCTACACAGAAGCTCCCGCGTTTCATCCTCGAGGGTGGAATCTTCAGGTTAAAATGCATGGAGTTATTTTTGTCGGGTGTTTTTATATACCCGGCTAACCATACACGGCTAACAGTTAACCAATCAGATTCTTTGTTGTTCTGTCAGCTAATCGTTGGGCTTCTCGCGAACAAAGGTCTTGTTAGTGTTACTTCCTATATCCTGTTATATTGTTCTGTTATCTATAGATTGGCCTATATCCTGGTTCCTTAGCTGTGTCAATATAATGGATGACTTTATTTTAACACGTACTTCCTTGTATTTCCATTTTAGGTTTATTTTTTAAATTGTTAAGTTTTTGTTTTGTTTTGTTTTTTGTTGTTGTTGTTTTTTTTTACTTATTTGTTTATTTATTTATTTATTTATCGTTAGCCTAAGTTAAATTTATTTCTGTGTAAGCAGATGTTTACTATGTCACTTCTACTGTTTAATAGATTCTAATCATAATCTACACGGGTCGTTTAAATTTCTACGTGTACTGGCCTGTCGTATTATTTTCCATTCCATTATTGGTGAGCGTCCATTTTCTTTTAGCTGCCAATATTGGTTTGCTAGTTCTGTTTTAATTCGACGTTCTCCGTTTTTAAATGTGCTTTTGTGGTCCTCATATCTGGTTTTAAAATCTAGGGAAGTCATACCCGCGTAGTATTTCTTGTTATTTGGTCTTTCCTTGGTAAATACTTTTGCTTGGTATAGAATCTTTTTGGTTAGACATATTTTTTGTAGTGGACAAAGTGTACGATTTATGCAGTTACATCTTTTGTTCTGCATTGCCAACCTCATTATTTCTATTCGGGTGGTTACTATTAGTGTTTTGTTTATCTCTATTGGTATTGTTTATATTTTTGTTCTTCTAAGTGTCAATTTTGCTATATAATTCACGTTTTTATGTAATTTGTTATTTTTTCCTCCTCTCTGCTGTTCTCTTTTAGTATTTTGTTATTGTGTACCTTAATTATCATTTCTAGATTCTCGCAGCAGCTGTAGGATAGTTTTAGGTTATTTTTATTGAATATTTTATGCAGCGGATTTGTTACGGGGAAGTGTTTTTCAATCAGATTTAGGATTTTTTTGCCCAGTTTAGTTTATAGCATCTGGTTATAGGGCGGATATAGTAGATTAGATTTCTTTTTCTTTTATTTTAAATGATGTTGTAATTATTAGTGTCCTGTTTTTTATATTTAATTTTGGTGTTGTGGTAACCACTATTTTTTAAAGCTGCATTGTAAATGTTGATTGAGTTTTTAAAAACACATTCGTTGCTAGAATTGTTGATAAGCCTACGTTCGATAGAATTCGGAATATGTTTTATGATATATGGGAGTGATTAACCTTTGGGTTTACGTATATTGGATTGACGTGATCTTTGAAGCATGGTTCGTGAGTATTTTTATTTAAGTTTAACGTGACGTCTAGAAAGTTAGTTGTTTTCATATTAGCCAGTACTTCTACTTTTAGGCCTAGTTTTTTAATTTTGATATGTATAATTTTATTGAGGTTTTCTCCCTTGACTTTGTTGGAATCTCTTATTATCGTTAATTCATCATCTCTATGAAGACCTATATATGTATTATCAAATATATTTGTGAGTGTATATAAAATGAATAACCCCAAAAGATCTGATGCCTCTGCATTTTAGCCTGAATATTCCCCACGGGGATAAACCGCGGGAGTCTCTGTGTAGCTTAATTTTCATATATATATTTATAGCTTACTACCTAGCTCTACATACGTATCGAGCACTGTTAAAGTAAATACTGAAAATTGATACCTAAATAATTATATCTCCTTATAAAATTGTGTGTGGATACATGAAATACTAATATATTTATATATATATATATATATATATATATATATATATATATATATATATATATATATATAAAGTTTATTTATCTGACGCACTGGCCAACTTTTCCATTTAAAAAGTTAAAACCAACCTTCTAATGCTCAGTGGTAGATATACAAGTGACTACAAAGAAAGATAACTAATTGACATCTTCTGTTCAAACACGAATTCACTATTTTTGTCTTTTCCTTATTTGATGATTTGTTTAATTTTACTCTTACACACAGTTCCATTTAGACATGTTTTCTACATGGCGAATAATTCTCGTAGAATTTAGGGTGAAAAAATAAAAGCACACACACACGTCAGGGCGCTTCCACCAAACAATACATTTAACAGTTCTACTTCATTATGAGATTTAATTCCATTATAATGCATTTCGGTTCCTACAGAAACATGTCATACATTTCATTATTCGAAAATAGTTAGCTAAACAGATTTCACGAACTTTCAAATATGAAATGACAATAGTAATATGTAGTTCAGGGAATTGTATGAAAAATAAACCCAAATAATAGCTCCAAAAATTAACTCAAAATAATAGCTTCCAAAAATAACTCTGAAAACATATCTCTAAGTTTTTTCGATTTTTTCCAATTCTTTAAAAAATATATTTGAAGCATCCATTGTTAAATCACGGGATGTCTTATCGCTTTCATAAGAAAATAATCTTTTGTCGTAAAGCTTTGTTGAACATAATAAGGTATATAGCAAGTAAATATGTTCAGTCTTTAATAACATTTTTGTTTCTAATATACCCTCTCTTTCTCTCCCCCCTCTCTCTCTCTCTCTATATATATATATATACATATATATATATATATATATGTATATATGTATATATACATATATATATATATATATATATGCAAATGGCTAGATTGTAGTAGATCAATGTAGAGGTCTACATATATACATATATGTATATACACACCTGTCTATTAATCTATTACAGCCTAGTCATTTTTATTTCATGCATGAATTTCTTCATATTTCTGTATATCTATATATCAATATACATATGTCTATATGTGTATATATATCTATATAAATGACAACGCTTAATTTAACTTTTATCTATCCATGTGTGTATGTGTTCTATGCAACCCTATGCACCTAGTTTTGATATACACCTTCACTCAACTTATTGCTTAGTAATCGACCCCAAGAAGACGAAGATTGCGTCTCAGCGTTGTCTTTCTATGATTGTTCGTTTATGTCGAAGAAGGCTTCACTTTACCTTTCACCAATTATCAGCTGTCAGCCACATCAGTGACATGTCCGACAATTAAATGGCGTTTTCCAACGCAAATTTTAGAAGGCTCTCCATCTCCCGCAATTTAGCGTAACTGACCTGAGCGCAATTAATTCATTCAAAGGTATTTATTTTCTCTCCGCTGTGACATCTTCGTTGGCAAGTTTCACCGAAGCGCCCCTTCTACTCCCACCACGCCCCACTCACTCACACCCTCACTCACTCACTCACTCACTCACTCACTCACTCGCTCACTCACTCACTCACTCACTCACTCACTCACTCACTCGCCAACTACCTCTCTCTGTTTCTTTATGTCAATCTCTATACATATATAAAGAAGGAGACAGGCACAGATAGATATATAGATAGATAGATAGATAGATAGATAGATAGATAGATAGATAGATATTTCAAAGTAATTTGATCAAATTTTCGAAGTTAGAACAATATAACTATGCAATATATATATATATATATATATATATATATATATATATATACGTGTAGATATATATATAAATGTATTATTTTATACTTATTTTCTTATCTAACACATTTTTTTAAATTATTAATGAGTAACATTTTATTGTTTTAACATTTCCTAAACTTCTTATCAAATTTTTATCTGAAAGTAATCTGGAAAATGCGCTTTCGCAAGGGTTTACATATTCCCGTGATGTTTTGTTAACCTTTTCGTCTAAGCATAAATTGCATCCTTACTGTTTTCCGATGTCAATTAATGAACATTTCTCAGATGTTGTTAGTCGATCTAATAAGGCTATATTAAGGATGGGATGGCATTTTTATTTGTATTGATTGTGACTTTTTTACTTGTGTTAGTTGTAGCGTTACATAGCTGCACAACCGCCTAACGTAAATTGATAAATTGTTTAGCGAGCAGCAGTTCACAAGTTAAAAGACGAATTATGCCAATGCCACGACGATGGAAACGTGCAATATTGCAATGCCTTTTAAATTTACGAAAAAAGAATACCGAACTCGTATCAATATGTAAGGAGATACGTAAAAGATGAAGAAAACTGCATACATTCTAATAAATAATAATTATCGTCAAAGATATATAAAAAATATATATATTTATATACATATAAATCTTGATGTATATACACACGCAGACACACACACACATATATATACATATATATATATATATATATATATATATGTGTGTGTGTGTGTGTTTTGATGTGTGATGGAAGCTTTTATCAAAACTGCTGTCATTTGTCATTCCAGCCATCTGTAGCAGTAATGGTTTATTATTTGAGGTTGTGCGTTTACGGGTTGGCACATACATCCGGTTATGTTAATCAATGCATATGTATATGGAAGGTTAAAATCAAAATCGTCTGTTCGAAATTATCAAGTCATTATTTGGAATAAACTTCAGAGATTCTAAGGCAGGGGTAGGCAACCTATTCAGAGTGAAGGCCGGATGAGATTTTTGGAAGGAGATCGCGAGCCGGAGTGAAAAACGAAATCTCAGAATTACTATATTTTATTTACATGAATAAATTGTACAAAAATTGCATTGAACACTCTACAAATCTGATATTATTTCTCAAGAGACTTCTGTATGTGATGTTTTAAAAGGCGCCGACGAAGAGCCATTTTGAAATCATAAAAAATAATGACGGGGGAAGTAGCAAGTTAATCCAGCATTCGTTTTGATACACCTCACATAAGTTCTCTGTTTCATACACTTTCCTCGTCTCACGTTTCCTCTTTGCCTCTCTCTTTCTCTTTTTCTATTTTTATCTCAGGCTAAGGATTTGAATATAATAGTCCAAGAAAAATAAAATATACATGCATCATCGCTCGCTGATATTTATAGTTTTAACCCACTGTAAATCTGAATTGAAACCTACTTTTACGTTTATGTCACAAAATGATATGAGTTTTACGTTAATGTCCGCGGGCCGGATTGCAATAATAAAGCATAACAGTGTGGCGGTCCGGACGCTAAGCGTTCGCGGGCCGGATGTGGCCCGCGGGCCGGAGGTTGACCACCCCTGTACTAAGGCGAAAATGTACTTGACCACAAGTTGAGTAAAGATCTTAGTCAAGGCTGTACTGTCCTGCGAATATTTCATAGCACTTAATTTTCGACTGGACTTTTCCTAAATGTCTTCTTTCTATCGTCTTTCTTATATTTGAGTTGCTTTCTATAGAATCCAAACCTCCTTGAACATTCGAACACGTATTTGCGCATCTTTAGAAGCGCTACTCAAAACTCCCCTTGGCGTATTTTGTATTCACCAAAGCCTTGATTGTTTGCACAGTCTTTGGTAGAATGGAGTAAGACAAACTCGTCTAAATCTGATAGCCACCACATTCTCGATGCTTCCTGAAATAGCCTGAAGTTTAGGAGCTACAAATTATAACTTGTCTGTTTATAACGGAGCTGCGATATGTTTGATCCCAAGGGAATGTTTACACAGTGTATTTTCATACGCAGTTAACATCTCCATTGCGTTTTAGCTTGTGGTCAGCACATGAAATGTTCAAGACAAGCAGTATTAACTCTGGCACTTCATAAGCTGAGACGTTATTTCACTTGGGCTTTTCTTATCACACCTCCCCATTATTATCATTTTCTAAATCATTTCGTTTAATGGTTTATTGCAAAAACAGCAAATTGGTCGATACACCAACTAATATATATCCCTACACACAAAACACACTGATAATTATGATTATAAGTAAGACTATACTCTGGTAATGCTTATGACATGTGTGTACAAACAATTGTGGAAGTATATACCAACCTAATTTGTTTACATCGGAACACTAACGTAACAAAACCAAAAGAAAAACATGATTGAAACTGGTAGAATGATTCTTTCTTTCTCTAAAGCATCAAACACAGCATAGCTGACGAATAATTTAAGAGAACTCCAGAATTACGAAATTATGTCCCTCTCACATGATGAATGAGCAAAACGGAACTTACTCACCCGAAGGTGATTACAGCTTAGTGAAGGCAATGACAAAAGCGGATCGCATTCAAGTAACTAATAGCAATCTCTTGTGATCAAAACTGCATACTAAGAAAGTATTCTCTTGAAAGTTGATTACTCGTTAGCTTACGATCAAGTACGGGTAACCACCGATTATGCATGCAGCACAGCCGTCACAACACCCTTCGGTTTATACGAGTACACTTATATGACGTTCTGTTTGTGGAACGCATCTAGCACCTTCCAAATGATGGACAACATTTTTCGGTACATCAGATGTTTTTTGTTCTTCATTGAATGTTTCCATACGCTGTAGATTAACTAAGAAGTTTTATAAACCAAACAATTCAAATAACACACGAATCCTTAACATATCGAAATCGGCATACGTATAAGTAACATTTCTATTAAGCGTAAATATGTTGGATTTACAAGTAACCGTTTATTATTTATTCAGTATGTAAATAACTTTTGTTACAAACAAAAACATAGTTCGCCGAAGAGAAAATCAATTATTGCGTACAGAAACCTATCTATGCGGGGAACATATCCGATCATTCATGTAAAGATGAAAATATACTCTATGAATACAATATTTACGATAGGACGATATTTACGATAATAAAGCTGTCTATATCGCCGCTTGGCGCACTATTTCCGTGTTTTTATCGCAATATGAGGGGGGGGAGTCTGAAAGTCACGACAGCAAACGTTTCTCTTGTAATGAGATTGCTTGAAAAAGATTAGAAATCAGATGAGATATCACTTTTTATATTACACCAGGAGTGATTTGTTTTCCATGTAAATGCATAAGCATTTACACGGAAAACAACTCACTCCTGAGATTTTCTCTCTCTCTCACTCTTTCCCTCCTTCACTTTCGCTCTCACGCTCTCTCTCTCTCTCTCTCTCTGGTCACTCTCTCTTTCTTTCTTATATATATATATATATATACATATATATATATATACTATAAAAATACACGTCTGAAGATTCTTAAAAGTTATTCCCAGAACAATGTCGGTTTTGCATCACTTGTATGTCCCCTCACGAAGATGAAATGATAATATGTCTACAATTTACATTAGAATTTTGATAAACCATATTTACACTATTTTGATTCGAAAATATATCTTTAGTATTGGGATTAGTTTATATTATCTATTTTAATTGTTCTAATTAGCTGACATTTGCAATTATCTAACTGACATATCTCTTAAAACGTGTCTGTCTATAACTCACTTCCTCTCTACTTCTCTTTCTGAATGATGTTTCACCGCACTATTTTATAGGTTATCCTTAATTCACGCTTCACCTGTCTCTCTCTTTCCTGCTCTGTTTATTCACAAAATACTGCAAAGAGTGAAACACGAAATTATTAACACAAGGGAAATACACGACAGGTATTAATTGGTGTAACTAATAGCTGAGATGAAGAATGGTAAAAGAAACAGATTCAGAGAAAAAAGTGTATGGAATATACATCGAGCAGAAAACGCCTAATTGTTATTGTTGTATATCAATTGTATATATTCTTTCGAATTCAAGCATTCTAATTTGAGATGATTGAGTGGCTTACATGTCACATACTTCTTTATCACACACATATATATATATATATATATATATATATTATAATTTATTTGAAAACAATATGTAACATATTTCAGAAACGTACCACGGTTTCATCCAGATGGTCTGACTTTTTAAAAATTTAACAAAAATCTATACGCAGTCGTACTGGGATAAGGTAAAATCACGATGAAAAATGGCGTTGTATCGATAAAAACCTTGTTCATTCTCGGAAAGTCTCTTTTGAAAATATATATTGGTTGTTAATTTACTGAGTTTTATTTTATTTGTTATTTATAGTTTGTGTTTTAAGAAGGTTTCTATTTTATTCTATCAAAGTGTTTAATTGATATATTCTTTTGTATTTTTATATTTTTCTTTTTATTTAATGGGTTGTTTGTAGAACGTAGACAATTATCGGTGTCTCGAAAAGTGAAAATACTAAAGGGGAGGGTTTGAATTCTTCGTTTAAAAGTTATAATTCTGTAGTTACTTTTTGATGGTGAAACCAGATTTAAATTTTTGTAGTTCTCAATAAGGCCCTATCTTTCGACAAAACATTTGAAGAAATGAACGACCTATAAATAGACACCATCCTCCATGCGTGAGGGTGAATAATATGAATTATATGTATTTAATTTGATCTTATGCAAACAGTAAAAATAAGAGTTAAAAGCCCTTCATGAAAAATCATATATCTTTGATATGGCGCGAAATTTTAACAATAATAATTATGTAGATATAGATATATTCATTTATATGTATGTGTGTATAAATAAAGAGATATGTATACCTTAACATGTATGTGTAAGTTGTGGCCATATGTTAGAATGATTGAACCCCCTGTCCACTAAAATTTCTAAAGTTCATATCTAAAAAAGAATACGACAAGAAATATAAAATAAATTGGGTCATAAACGCTGGTTAGTTCAAATAAAAATACACATAAATTGAAGTGTGGACGAGTATAAAATGTAATTTGATACTAAGATTGACCGTTGAATTATAAACGCATCCAATTCCCCAAAAATGCTAAATGAGAAAGTTAACGATTCTCATTTAGATTCCTTTTTTTGGTCTGAAGAAGTTTTTCTCCATGGGAACGTACAAATGAAACATGTGTGCACATATGTAACCAATAATGTTGATATGAATAAAAGGGTATACTATATATATATATATATATATATATATATATATATATATATATATACATCAATATATATATATATATATATATATACATTTAACCAATAACAAAGATTAACCTGCGAGTGAAAAATACAAACTAATCTGATTGGTTAGTTAGTTTGGCTAAACAGCATGTGCATACGATTGTAATCACTCACAAAAATTCGTGCACTAGACTTGGCGATTCTCTGCGAGTATGAAGCATACACTCTCCTGTGGTGTTTAATTGTCATACATATATTAGTATACTACTACTACTACTACTAAGCCCCACTCACACATTGAGCACGGTTGAAGACAAAATATATGATCTATACACCATATATTATATAACCTAATAATTTAAAGTAGATTTATAAATAATTTCCGTTTTCTGATCTCTTAATTCAATTGTTAATACAAACTGAATTAACAAATGTTAATCCATTGTATATTCGCTATTGTTTTTGTTAAGTTGTAAATTTACCTAGTCAGTTGCTAGTGTACTTTTCACTGCTAGTTATACTTAAAGGGAAACTTACATAGTATTCGAGTTATAATAATGCTAATTATTCATATCAATCAGCCAGTATCACACCATCTCTCTGAGACGTATAGGATACATGTTTCTAGTGCATCTTGCACTTCTAATGATTGTTTCATTTTTGGATATTACTTTGATCTCTCCTCTCTCCATTATATATTTCTCTGGGAGATCTCAACCTATCTAGCATTACACTGTAACTAGAGTCGTCCCCTTTCATACTCTGATCAAACTATGACCCCAGATCTTCATTTCGACCTGCTTCATATCGCATTGTTTCATCTACTGACGTTTGATTCTGTACAGGTAGTTTTAATAACTCAATAACTGAAAGTGTCGTAACTGTTTGTTCATTTTGCTCTTCATATTAGCCTTGGAAACCTACATAGTTTGCATGGGTCAACACACTATTTCCGTTTCTTTTTATTTATTATAACTGTATTATGTCCTTTTTGCACGATAAATTATGTTCTTTTTTGGATTTGATTCTTTGTTCTTTTTGTACCAGATGTGTTTCATTAGTAGAAAACGACATAGTTAACGGATCCATAATTTGTCTCCCCATTAAGGCTTATGGGCTTCCTTATCTTCCCGCGTGTGCTATTGTTCGATAACCTAAAAGCACCCTTTGTAGAAAAAACATCTATATTTTTAAAATGTTCATTATGATTTAGTCCCATATTTACAGTCTGCACCATTCTGTCCACCAACCCATCTGCTTGAGTGTAATATGGCGATGTATTATACGGTTTACATCCTATTTGTTCCAACAATAAATTAACAACTTCATCACAAAACTCTGGAGTATTGAGATACTCATTCTAGAGAATATGATCCTTGGAATCTGTTTTATGGTAGAACTGTTCTTATCCTGCGCACGAACTACTTACTGCCAGGCTGAAAAGAGTCTACTAATATTAATAAGAGCCCCACCTGAGAAATGTACGCATGATCTATATGCACACGACTTCATGGCTCTACTTCTCTGGGCAACGAATGTAAAGTATTCTGTGTAAAATTTCTTAATTCTCTATATATTTTACATCTTTTTATATATTTTTCGATATATTGTTAATATCCCGGCCACCATGCTTCTAGTTTTATTTTTTACGTAACCGCTACTTCACAGTATATACCATCATTATTTGTGTTTCTGGGGGAGGATTTTTTTTTTTCATAAAAAATATTCATATGTATGGGTTAGGATGAAAAAAATTTTTTAGGGGGGCGTCAAATTTTTTTTTTCCTTTTTCTTTTTAAACTAAAAATATATGTATGGGGAGGGTAAAAAAAATTTGAGGGGGAGGGGGGTCAAAATTGTTTTTTTCTTTTTCATTAAAAATATTTATATGTATGGGGAGGATGAAAACTATTTATTTCGGGTGGGGGGTAACATTTTTTTTTTCGTTGTTTGAACTAAAAATATTTCTATGTATGAGGGGGAGGGGTCAAATTTTTTTTTTTCTTTTCAATTAAAAATATTTGTAAGTATGGGGGAGGATTAAAAAAAAATTTTCTTGGGGGAGCAAAAAAAATGTCTTTTTTTCTTTTCTTAACTAAAAATATTTATATTTATGATAGTGACTATTTCCGAATGAATGAACACTATTTTGTTTTTCTGACACGACTGGGCTGGAGATAGGTACATATACACTATGTGTACCCTTGCAGAGATAGGTAAGTATATAGTATGCGCACGAAGGCGGCGATAGGTACTAATATAGTATGCGCACCGGGCCGGCGATATGGTATATATATAGTATGTGCACTGGGGTGGGAATAGGTACGTATATAGTAGTGCATAGCAGTGGCGATAGGTATGTATTTAGTATTCACACCGGGATGGCGATAGGTATGTATTTAGCATTCGAACCGGGTCGGCGATATGTACATATTTAGTATTTTAATATTTTTTATTTATTAAGGTATTATCTGGTGATATACCTTCTTTAGAAATTGAATACCTTAAAAATGACATATTACTACTTTTGTTTCCGCATTTTCTTTCATTTATAGTCATTCCTGCATTTCTTTATTTGTTTAAGACGATGTCAGTTTTCTTTTATAATTTAATTTCATTATTTGCTCCTATGCAAACATCTTCTTGGTAACATACCATATTTTTATAACTAAAACCTGTTCGGTGGTTATTTTAAATATAGCGCTTGCCGTTTTTATTCAATATGGCACTTTTTCCATTTTAGCAACCCTATTGGTGTATTTATCATTGTTACTTCTTTGAAATGATCATCTATTAGAATTAGATGATATGCCATTTAAAAAATCTATTTTCGTAAAAACGCTCATTCCTGCCAGCGCATGTACTGCAATGTCCACATTAGGTGTATGCTACCAATCCGAGCAAATTTAATAGTAAATGCCTATTTTATAATCTCCACATCTACGTCTGTCTGACTTTCTCAACACTACAATGGGTGATGCCGACTTGCTACCCCCAGGTGAAACATGTTCAACAAGGTCCTGTTCAATTAATTTTCGTAGTGTTGGTACTACGAATGGCAACAAATGTACTGGTCATGCTCCTGCTTCATAATAATAAAAGAGATAACATTTTATTTGTATGTTTTTTTTCTGTTTTTTTCTGTTGTTATCTTATTAATTAGTTTTGTCGAATTTATTTAAAGCACATCATTTCCCAGGAGTCTTTGGGTGTTTTTACAATTTGTGACAGATATAAGTATTACCTCGAATTTGTCTTTTAAGTTTAAAGAATCTTTAAAGTCTTAATGGCCGGTCCATCAAATTGGCGGAGTTGTGCACGGCTCTTTCCTAAAGTTGACTTTCCAATGCGTTCCCAGTTTTTTTTTATATAGGTGTTACATGCGGGTATCTATTTGCATGTTGTTTATTTTTATTTTTAATACAGTATCTTTTTTCTTTTGTTCCATTTTTTCACTATTCTTATTTTTGTTTTTTAATGTAAAGCCTTCCCTATTGGTTTCATTTTCTTTAACTTTTTCGACGTTTTTCTCTTTGAACTTGCATATTGCTGGAAAATGGTTCGCTCTTAAGCAATTTGTACAGTTTTTTCCAAATGCAGGTCATGTTTCATTATTTATTCCGTGTCCACGTCCACAATGCCAACATTTTTTCTTTGTGAACATGTACGTATCGGTTACTTTTATGATCGTTGTATTTCTGCATTAAATCTTGTTGCTGTATAAAGTCAATGCAAGTATATAAGGATGTGTTTCCTATTTGAAGCTGTTCCATTATGTTATTCCTGTGTGACGCATTGCACATACTTTCAATTAATCTTCATTGAATTAAATCTTCTTAAATAGTCTGTTCTTCTTGTCCGAGCTTTTCAAACACATGATTTACTCGCATTTCGTAGACGGTGCAGATATTTGATGATTGGTCAGTCAATTTCTTATTTCATTGACACACACTTTGTTCTTTCGGCCGCGAGTAACCTTTTTTAGGTCTCATATTTCTTTTTAAGATCTGACTTATTCTTCTGTAAGTCAAATCTTCTAGGTTCATGAGATACAACATAGCTGATCCTTTCATGATGGCTTTGCATCCAGCTTAAGCCCCCAAAATATGTTATTTAATTTTCTTCTCCCGTTTCCTTGTTGTCTTTAAACTTTTAAGTCCTTGCACTCGCAGCGAAACATCTTATCCATGTGTCTACTGCGTTGCATATTGGCATAGCAAACTCTTGTTATGACACGATTACGAAAAATCATTTCGCTCTCTTGAACAATGATGTGTTGCAATGGAAAGACGATCTGCCGTTTGTTTCTCACCTATAAATTGAGGAATCGATACGTCTAGTTTACTATCCTTACCCATCTTTTCTAAATGGCGGCATTTGATGGACTGTGGACTACTGAGTTATTCTGCCAAATCCCACGTGCTTTAATTAGGATCATTCTTCGCTAACGTGTTTAAAACAGCTTCCTCGATGTCAGATATGCGTCAAGGCTTAGTTTTATCTTCCAAGCTCAAAACTCCAGAACAAAACTTTATAAACCAATTTCTTACTTGTCGACTTTTATGACATCTTAGACAAATACGCTGCATATGTTTTTTGCTATCTCTACCGAACCATTTTCTACCCTTGTGGGGTTTGTGAGATTATAAGTGATGGCAAGTAAATAAATAAATGCGCCATTGTATTTGAATGGCATGATTTTTACATACCATGCACACTACTAATACATACTTTTATGTTTTCTTTAGAAATATTTTATCATAGCTAATAATTTAACATGGCCTGAAAATAAAGTAAGCAAGCACATTACTTAGCTAATAAGATAATTACATAATTCTAATATATTAATAATAGACGCGGAATTTAAATAAATGATATCAATATCAGTATGCAATAAACTTACTCCTCCTCAAAGAGGGGAGACAAAGCCTGGGAGGGTGCACTTCCTAGAACTGTAGAGGGCAGACCCATAGACCGGTGTTAATCAAGCCCCGAAGGCCAAGACAATACCAGTCTATGGGGTGTAGTATCCATCGGAACAAAGGCCGATCAATGATACTTTATTTACCTCCCCAGGAGGTTAGGCACAAGACCAGGTTTATCTTACTCCCACAAGGTAAGATGTGACCCAAGGTCGGGTCGGGAAAGTGGGACTTGAAAAGCCAGCGCCCGAGAAGGTGAGCACTCTGGCCATTAAAAATTGCCTGGGCAGCCCCGTCGGCATTCCCCGGTAGGGGCGCCTCAGGCAGTAAGCAATAAACTTACTCCTCCCCAAAGAGGGGAGGCAAAGCCTGGGAGGGTGTACCTCCTAGAACTGCACAGGACAGACCCATAGACCGGCGTAAATCAAGCCCCGAAGGCCAAGACGATACCAGTTTATGGTGTGTATCAATCAATGACACTTTATTTACCTCCCCAGGAGGTTAGGCACAAGGCCAGGTTTATCTTACTCCCACAAGGTAAGATGTGACCCAAAGTGGGTCGGGAAAGTGGGACTTTAAAAGCCAGCGCCCGAGAAGGTGAGCACTCTGGCCATTAAAAATTGCCTGGGCAGCCCCGTCGGCATTCCCCGGTAGGGGCGCCTCAGGCAGTAAGCAATAAACTTACTCCTCCCCAAAGAGGGGAGGCAAAGCCTGGGAGGGTGTACCTCCTAGAACTGCACAGGACAGACCCATAGACCGGCGTAAATCAAGCCCCGAAGGCCAAGACGATACCAGTTTATGGTGTGTATCAATCAATGATACTTTATTTACCTCCCCAGGAGGTTAGGCACAAGGCCAGTGTTTATCTTACTCCCACAAGTAAGATGTGACCCAAGTTCGGGTCGGAAAGTGGGGTTTTGAAAAGCCAGCGCCCGAGAAGGTGAGCACTCTGGCCATTAAAAATTGCCTGGGCAGCCCCGTCGGCATTCCCCGATAGGGGCGCCTCAGGCAGTAAGCAATAAACTTACTCCTCCCCAAAGAGGGGAGGCAAAGCCTGAGAGGGTGGACCTCCTAGAACTGCACAGGACAGACCCATAGACCGGCGTAAATCAAGCCCCGAAGGCCAAGACGATACCAGTTTATGGTGTGTATCAATCAATGATACAATATAATATTATCAAATACGATATGTATAGTACTGATGAAAGGCACACAGAAATTAGGAATCATAATTTGCATATCTATTTTGTAACTAGTCTACAATAAATTAATGCTTGGTGTTTTTAATTCTTAATTATATTGTTTTATTTTTCTCAAATATATACAATAGTTTCATCGATATAAACAGTAATTAATGAAAGTTATTTAATTATAAAAAAAGGTTAAATTCATTCATTTTAAAAGAAGACCAAGATCATTTGAATAGAATTATTTACTTTGTAGAAAAATATATCGGCAGATCAGGTTAAGTGCTCCCCTCCCGTCTTCTCCCCCGCTCTCTCTCTCTCGCTCACAACGCCAAAGAAAAATGTGTTTTATTGTTTTTTAAAGAGCTTCGAATCATAGCCTAATCGAATTGAATTATTTTTTTTTATATCTATTTATTTCTTATTTAAAATAAAAATAAATTTGTATAGAAATTATCAAAATATTAATATTTATCTATTTCATGAATAGATGCGAAAAAGTTGTTTCGTGTTTACAAGAGAGTTATGAATGACATTCTTTGAACTTAGGCATGAATCCCTAATTATTTTGAGGAAAAAAAGAAGTCATACAATTTTTACAACACATCTTTGTTTGTGGGGTAGATGGGCATACCCTTTGTGTCAAACACCCTGGATATACTCTACACTAGACACCCTCACAAAATATCGCATTCACTCTATAAATTAATACTTACTTTGCGAAGCGATAGCGAGATGCACCATTTTTTTGCTATTTTAGATTAGTTGTGTGCGTTATTTTGTTAGAGTGGACATTTTTAGGCGATTAAATGTGGTTGTACGACCTTGCCAGTCGGACTTAGGGTTAGTGTTAAAATAGTGTTGATTGCTCTAATAAGTTACAATTACGCTAGAAAGTAGAATCCCATTTTTAAGGAGGTGAACAATTCACCTAGGAGTGTTAATTTAGAAATTTAACAAAGTTTTGTTGTTAATTTTTTAATTACAGAAAAACCTACATTTATATATATTTTTTTAAATCCTCATTAAGTTTTTGTTTAATTGTTCTGTCTTTAATAATGAAAGCGAAACACCCAAACAAACTATAATAAATTACTCAGGAATATAAAATACTTTTATTTGACTAATTGACGTTCTGCTTTTGGCGATTGTCAACAATAATTTACCGAAGGAATATATGCCCCTAAAAAACAATATTCAACAAATAATTGTTACCAAAGACAATAAAACTTAATTTTCTACTTACCTGCTTATATTGTTTTTTTTTAAAGTGTTTTAAAGCGTTTTATATTATAATTAGAACGTACGGTCAAATATATTACGTTAGACTTAAAACAAAGATGGCTGGCAGTCGATCGCTGACTATCTTCGAAGTTTCATGATTTATTTGGAACTTATCTCTATTTAATTAAAAATAGAGCGTAAATTTTAAACTATTTTCAGCAGTTATTTGTTAACTATTTATTTGTTTTCTTCTCCAAAAGACGAAAAACTCATTAAACACACTTCGGGGATGTTCGCTTACGCCATTTTGAAAATCGAACTGTAATGCTATCGGATTGAAACGAATTAGTAAAATACATTGTAAAAGCGTTAAAATCCATTCAAACACAGTAAAAATGGCAGGTAGGTAGAAAAGAAAATGTATTGCATTTGATAACAGTTATCTCTTGATTATTTGGTCTTTTTTCACCCTTTTTTCTGTTGGTTATTCTTATATTTGTCCTTTAATTATCGGGAATTCATTTTTATGTTTATCAAATTTCATCATTAGAATATATCAAATGACACCATGTTAATCATATTTTTTATGTATTTCTTCAAATGAGAAAATTGGGAAACGAAAATATTTCTTTTGTTTTTTCTATTTTTTTCTATTAATCTTGTTGTAGTCTTATCTGTAAGTAAGGCTACAGCTAGATTAATAGCTGCCCGTAGGGCGGGTAGTTTTTTGCTAGCAGTCTATATAATTATTATAGGGTAGCCTGGTTGAGATCGAACTGATTAAGAGAAATCAATATTAATATAACTACTATCGAATGCATGTTTCCACGACTTTGAAACTATGACTTTAATTTGTATTTTTATAGTGATCACTAATGTCAAAAATAATAAATTAAAAACAATAAAATGTAAATTCCAATATTGAAAGCAGAATAATAATAATAATAATAATAATAATAATAATAATGATAATAATAATACTAATAATAATAATAATAAGAAGAAGAATACGTGGTAGAAAGCAGTGGATTAGGAACTGTGCAAATGATTGAATTTCGAACACGAAGATAAATGGTATGAACATAAACCAGACAATAGTAGAAAAGGAATACACAACATGGGGTATAGATGTATAAACAGACAAACTCATACAATCAAGGAGACCAGATGTTATAATAATCAACATGAGGGAAAATTCCTGCCAATCGTAGACTTTGTGGTTCCAGATGCCCGCAGAGGGACGGAAAAACAAACCCAATCCACGGAACTTGCCAGAGAACGGAAAATAATATAGAGTATGAATGAAGTCAATATAATACCAATAGTCGTAGGAGCACTAGGAACACTAAAAAAACTGAGAAAAAAGACTGGGAGAAATTGGAATCAAAGGGATAACTAAGACCATACAATGGACGGCAATTATACCAAACAGATGCAATCTTAAGGAAAATCCCTGAATGCGGAAACCAACCCGCATAAGCTACGAATGATAACAAGCTACATGAAAGTTAAAACAGGAAGAACAGAAAACTACAGGAAGTACACTAGCGCACGAACCAAGGAACAGAAACTGCAAAACACATCATAAGCTCCTCCCCAACAAAAATGGCACCGGCCTCGGCTGACACCACACAAAATAGTCGTAGATGATCAAGAAGGATGAGAAGATGAAAAAGGGGCAGCACAAAACAGACCTCCACTAGCACAGTGCGGATAATACTGGGACCTTGAGGTGGCTTATTGCCATCCAAATCCCAGAGAAGACAAATGGTTCTAACCAACGAGAAATCAATGGTAATCGACTGTTGCGATACCGTAAGTTAACTTGCTGTGGCGAGTACTACACATGTGGGGAGGCTTGTTGTCACTCAGACTCTAGGGAACACCACCTGTTGTTGTCTATGAGCAATCACTGACGATGCATTGTGTGATAACTCCCAGTGAGGAGCAATAATAATGATAATAATAATAATAATAATAATTATAATAATAACAATAATAAGTAAATTAATTATTTGCAGGTATGTGTGTAGTTATAAATAAATATAAAAATATCCGAGATATATGATCACTCATGCATATCGAAATAATTATTATTCCCTTATGTATATATGTTTATCATAAGTATAGTTTTAAATGTAGGTTTACATTTTCTTTAATGTAGATGTTGTGTTACTTTAAAAAAGTAAATTTTAATTAAAACAAAATTAACCCATTCATGCATACTGTCGTTGTATAACAACACATAGAAATTGTCATGAATTATCCTAAATGTTGATTTGACCAATGTTATTTCTTTTGATAAGAGTCATTGTCATCGAGGAATACGTTTTGCCTTTTCGTCAACTTTAAGGTACGTGTTTAAAGAACATGTTAGATCAGGTACGTAAAATGTCTGCGAAAATCATGCAGGAAATGGTTAATATATTTTTCATGTTGACTTTTGAAGGGGAGATTTCTCGGACGGGCTTGTCAAATAATTGCTAAATATTATCTCTCCCTGATTGTTCTCTTGTTTTAAATGAATATGATTTGTTTTCTTTTGATTTTTATGACTTGTTTTTGTAGTTTTTAAAGGGACGGTAACTCGAGTGTGACAATATCGATATAGGAACTCTCTAATCAGTAAATAAAAAAAAGTATTTAATAACAACGAAAAATGTTATTCTCCAAACGATGTCATTTTTAAGAAAACATTTTTTTCGTCAAAAACGTCCGAAAGTATGTTTTTGTTTTTTCTTTGGATATGATGATTTATAAAACTCAAGAGTTGAATTTGTAAATGGTTCAATGAATGATGAAACGGTCTTAATCTTTTGAGATACATCACATTTCTTACTTTTATAAGATCTTATGTTGCCTCTGTCAGAAAATATTTCAATGTATGGTACCTTACAAGCTTAAGTTGGTCCAAAAGTTGAAGGACACTGATAAGCCACTTCGCCGTGACTTTTGCATTGCAATGCAAGAGAAGTTGGAAGATAACGGCTTTGATGACCGGCTTGTTTTTAGCGATGAGGCGACCTTCCATCTGAATGGCAAAGTTAACAAGCATAACACTCGCATATGGGGTACTGAGAATCCTCATGAACTTCTTAAGCACGAGCGAGATTCACCAAAAGTGAACGTGTTTTGTGCAATTTCCAAGAAAGGTGTCTATGGACCGTTCTTCTTTGAAGAGGCAACTATCACTGGTGAATCCTATCTCAACATGCTGGAAGACTGGTTAATGGCTCAGTTGGAACAAGCAGAATCTGATGACTTCATTTTACAACAAGATGGTGCACCACCACACTGGAGTCTTAGAGTAAGGCAGTTTCTTAACACGAGGCTGCCTGGTAGATGGATTGGGAGATCTGGGCGAGGTGATGACGTTCTCATGCCCTGGCCTCCTAGGTCTCCAGATCTTACCCCGTGTGACTTTTTCCTTTGGGGCTTTGTCAAGCAACAAGTCTATGTGCCGCCCCTTCCAAGAGATATTGACGAACTAAAGGCTCGAGTAACGGCAGTTGTGGGAACCATTGACGTCAAGATGCTGGAACGCGTTTGGCAGGAAATGGACTATCGACTAGATGTCTGCCGTGTGACGAATGGTGCTCATATTGAGCTACTTTGAAGATTCCCCAAAAAACTTGAAACTTTAACCTTTCCAACGGTACCAATTTCATTTTTCAACTCCTAATAGTTTTTTGAGTTATTAAAAATCGTTATGTTCCCAAGACTTTTGAAACACCCTGTATATAAGTGTTTTTAGGTTCATATTTTCTTTTTAAAAGCATCTATTGTTAAATTTAAGAAGGAATAGGTAACATAAATACCTTTTGAAGCATTAAGATGCGATATCAATTTTTTTTATAAAAAAGAAAAATAATAAATCGAAAGCGATTTTTTTCTCTTTTTTTATTATAAACTAGCATTTTTTTTTGTTAGTTTAAAGTGATACAGGTATTTCGCCAAAACCTGACATCCTCGGTGTGTAATATATCCTGATGTCATCGGATTTGTATTTTTTTTCTCCTACCGGCTTGTTGTTGTTATTACAGCCGGGCCAAATGGGATAGCTGTTGTTTCCCACTATCAAATATGAAGAACGTGAATGCAGCACGTGATTTGTATAAGTGTTTTAATGTTCATATTTAAAAAAAAAGCATCTATTGTTAAATTTAAGAAGGAATAGGTAAAATAAATACCTTTTGAAGCATTAAGATGCGATATCAATTTTTTTTTTATAAAATAGAAAAATAATAAATCGAAACCGATTTTTTTTGCTTTCTTCCTTTTTTTATTATGAACTAACATTTTTTTTGTTAGTTTAAAGTGATACAGATATTTCGCCAAAGCCTGGCATCCTCGGTGTGTAATATATCCTGATGTCATCGGATTTGTATTTTTTTTCTCCTACAGGCTTGTTGTTGTTATTACAGCCGGGCCAAATGGGTTAGCTGTTGTTTCCCACTATCAAATATGAAGAATGTGAATGCAGCACGTGATTTGTATAAGTGTTTTAAGGTTCATATTTATTTTAAAAAGCATCTATTGTTAAATTTAAGAAGGAATAGGTAAAACAAATTACTTTTTGAAGCATTAAGATGCGATATCAATTTTTTTATAAAAAAGAAAAATAATAAATCGAAACCGATTTTTTTTTCATTTGTTTTATTATAAACTAGCATTTTTTTCTGTTAGTTTAAAGTGATACAGATATTTCGCCAAAACCTGGCATCCTCGGTGTGTACTATATCCTGATGTCATCGGATTTGTATTTTTTTTCTCCTACCGGCTTGTTGTCGTTATTACAGCCGGGCCAAATGGGTTAGCTGTTGTTTCCCACTATCAAATATGTAGAACGTGAATGCAGCACGTGATTTGTATAAGTGTTTTAATGTTCATATTTTTTTTTAAAAGCATCTATTGTTACATTTAAGAAGGAATATGTAAAATAAATACCTTTTGAAGCATTAAGATGCGATATCAATTTTTTTATATAAAAAAGAAAAATAATAAATCGAAACCGATTTTTTATTTTTCTTTCTTCTTTTTTTTATTATAAACTAGCATTTTTTATTGTTAGTTTAAAGTGATACAGGTATTTCGCCAACACCTGACATCCTCGGTGTGTAATATATCCTGATGTCATCGGATTTGTATTTTTTTTCTCCTACCGGCTTGTTGTTATTATTACACTCGGGCCAAATGGGTTAGCTGTTGTTTCCCACTATCAAATATGAAGAACGTGAATGCAGCACGTGATTTGTATAAGTGTTTTAAGGTTCATATTTTTTTTAAAAAGCATGTATTTTTAAATTTAAGAAGGAATAGGTAAAATAAATACCTTTTGAAGCATTAAGATGCGATATCAATTTTTTTTTTATAAAAAAGAAAAATAATAAATCGAAACCGATTTTTTATTTTTTTTTTATTATAAACTAGCATTTTATTTTTGTTAGTTTAAAGTGATACAGATATTTAACCAAAACCTGGCATCCTCGGTGTGTAATATATCCTGATGTCATCGGATTTGTATTTTTTTTTCTCCTACCGGCTTGTTGTTATACAGCCACTGGATTCGATCTGTACGGCTAAAATAGTGAAACAAGGCTTTGGTAACTCACCCGTTTCTTTCCTAAACGGGCATTGCTGACTTTAAATCGTTTTAATACCTCTCTGAGGTGTTACTTTCTTCTTTACTGAAGGAAATTGTTCCCATCATTATGTTGGTGAAAATAATTAAACTAAATTACTCAAGTATCATTCTACATAAAAGTTTGAAAAAAACAGAATAAATATTTGGTTTTATGAAGACGTAAGTCTCATGTTATGCATCCCGTATAAATATACCGAATAACGACAGCCTTTCATTTCTATTCACATACATCTATTCAGATGAAGTTATGTATGTGCAGATATAAATACATTTCATGCACACATTTTACTCTTAAATTAATTGTACCAATTGTATGTGTGTTAACAAATATGTATTTCAAAGTTTATGATGATCGCTTTATTAATTCATAGGTTAATCCTGTATATGCAAATATATAAACATATACACACACCTTACTTTATATAAATAGTGAATCCATCGCTAAACATGCAGTGAGTAGACGTGTCTTCAGGATATACGTCCTTTTCCAGTCAACATGAAAGTAAAGATGAATATTTTATGAACATAAAAGTACAGTGAAAATCAATACCTAAGAATGAATTTAAGCCTTGATCCATGCTGATTATAAATCTTATGACCGGGTCGATTCATATTGAAATATTTCGGATTCAGTGTTTGATGTCGCAAAAATAATGAGATTTTAATCTGGAGCACCAGGGAATCGAACGAAGCGTCGACAAATCAAGGCGAAGACTTTCTTCTAAAGGCAAGGATTTATTAGCAGTTATTAATTTCCATCGTCATTAACTGATACGACGGTTGCCTTATTAATTATATCGGGGTTTTGATCCCTTGATTAATTGATGAGAGAGCGACGCGGATAGATTACTAGTTTCTAAACGTCGGTTTGTTTACAAAACGAAGTATTATATGAAATTATGATCGCATATGATATTTGCTAGAGAACAAATACACGAATTTAATTAGCAAATTCGAATTTCGGCTACCGCTACGTTCTATTCGGAAATACTTGTGCTCATTTTTTTAAAATGAGCTGACATCTTTTAAATATAATTGGTTTCCCTGTGATGATTATTAATATATTTAATAGTTTTGAAAACGAGCAGTAAAAACCTTTCTTTTAGTGTTGATTTGTTCTTGTTTCTAAATAATAATGGATGTTTTTATAATGTTAATACATAATGTATTCCACTGTAATTCTATGGTACATTTTTTGGCAAATATTTACAAAGCTTAATGGGTCAACATTATTGTTATTGTCAGTAATATATTGTTGGCTCAAGATGCAGCATTCAACCCTGACACATAGCCACGGCGAATTTGCAACCTAAAATAGGAGCGAAAACAAGAAATATTCACTGCACATATACACCAAATATAGTATCCACACAGATTGGCACATACAGATTGGACATTTGATTATAAGCTTTTAGCGACATTGTTGATAATCTGGTAAACTGGTCTAGAAAAGAAGAGAAAAATATTAAGAAAACTTCAGGCAAAATACGACTTATTTTGTCTTTCTTTTCTTTTCTTGCTGATATTCTGCTAGGTTATAGAGAGGTCAACGCGTTTGGGGTTGAAATAGAGAAACAAAGAGTTTGGGGGGATTCCACTAGTGAATATGGATGGGGGAAGTATGGTACCAACCAAGTACATCGGTCTGACGTAGTTGGGGAGCCGCGAGATATTCATAACTGCCACCGACCGTGAATGAAGACCAAAATTAAAAAAAAAAAGCTACGTTCTTAATTTTCTTTTATTTCTTAACTGTCTCTGTCTGAAATTTTACTAATTCTAATCATATTACTAAATTTACTTGTATTATCCTTGTGCTGTTTAATTTCATTTTAAGTTTCAATTTACCTATTTTTCTCCATAACTTTTATTGTATAAAGAGTTAACAAGTTTGTTCACAGCTGTTACCCTACTGGCTGTCTATCTCTTATTTGTGCTAACTTGTGAGAGGGAAACATATCTTCAATTTCTGTTCCCTCTGTTAAGTCTACAGTGAACTTATTCTATCTACATAAGTACATGTATATATATATATATATATATATATATATATATATATATATATATATATATATAGTCTCGGAAGTTTCTCAACCATTAAAACTATATAAAAAATTTAAAAAAAACAACAAAAAAAACAACAAACAAACAAAAAAAACTTATAGTCTCAAGTCTTCCAGTGGAAAATCACTCATGTAAGTCAATTTATTTTTTACAGTTATTATATTAGTTAGTTTCTAACACTATTTTAAGGGATCATCAGTTGTTTACCATGAAAAACTGTTTCGGGAATTTAAAAACAATATATATATATATATATATATGTATAGGCATATGTGGAATACATTTTTTTTTACCTGCGGAGGTTCGGAAATACCCGACTAGCAGACGGGCGCAGGCTAGCTTCTTTCAAAGTGTTATACTCGTATACCTTGTCAGGTCATCTATCTAAGCGACGGAAAACTCTGACGATAAAACCTTGCTACTAACTATTTACGTCTTGGCAGAAAACCTCCTAGAGCTGGAATCTTGAACAAAGTATCCGGTTTGCAAACCTATACTTGCTTAAGGAGTAGATGGGCCCTGCCTATCACCCGGCCATCGCACTCCTTTTTTGTCCATTAGCCGGGCGTAGAGGTACAAACACTAGGACGCCTCTAAAGACGCCTGGTACTTGGCCTTGTTTTCTGACAAGGACAATGAACGCCGTCTCTATTTCTCTCTATCTGGGCAACTTGGGGAAAGTTTTTGTCACTAAGTCTTACATGTCTAGTCTGGGTAGCTCTTGTTCCGACAGGTTGAGGGTGCAGGTTAGAGAGCTTGTCTGGCTGCTGTTTCCAACTAGTAGTTAGGAGCCCAAACACTTAGGTAGCGCTAAGAACGGCTGCTCCGTCAACAGTTGCATAATATCGTGGGTAACTGTACGTGCCATGTCGTGCAGGGAAAGCGACCCCACAGTTATTCCCGGTGGGCTTTCCTAGGGCATAACCCCCTTGGACCAAGTCACGACTAATGGACTTGTTGTGTGAGCTTATTGGCACCTAACAAGCACCCACTTTGCCCTCTCCACTCTAACTCAAAACAAATAGGAATTTACAAAATAAAAACTAAACCAGACACCCAACAAAAAAACATCTTCGTCTCCGTCCTTGAGACTTGCATTCACAAATATCCGGGGACTTAGAACCAACATTAACGACGTAGAAACCTTTCTCTTGACACACACCCCGGATATCCTAGCTCTAACTGAATCAATCCTGCAATCCTCAATTCTCTCTCACCACTTTGATATGACTGATTACCTTCCACTCTACTGTAAGGACTCTGACAAACATATGCATGGGCTAGGAGTTTATGTTGGGAACACCCGCCCTTTGACTAGAGAACATAATTTAGAATCAGATGATTAAGCCTACAAGTGCTTTAGATTGACCTTACATCACAGAGTTAGTTACTTATATTTCTAATATCGTTCTCCTTCGACCGAGGACTGTTCACTACTTGACTCTGTATCTGAAAGCTTAGATAGAGCACTCTTACTCGGCTCGAATGCCCAAATACATGTATTTGGGGATTTTAATACACACCACCGTAACTGGTTTAGATTCTCAAGCGTTACTGATGCAGCTGGGAAGTATACCTTTACTTTTTCCTTAGCTCACAACCTCTCACAGGCTGTCACTTTTCTGACTCGCCTTCCGAATCGCGCAGACCAGCAAGCTTCACTTCTCGACCTGTTCTTGACCTCACTATCTGAGGCTTTTGTGGCGAATGCCCATAGTCTGCTCGGAAACTCTGATCACGTTATGGTAATGATACTTATCACCTTAAAAACTCGTCCAAAAGCTGAAGAGCCGTTGCTTAAAACGACGAGTAACTATGAGAAGGCTGATTTTGAATCCCCCAGGGATCACATCAGCGACGCCCCATGTGGTGTAACCTTCTCACTCTATGCTGATCAGTGTGCAAATGAGCTAACCGAATAGGTAAACGCAGGTATTGATGCTTATGTCCCTACGCGAAAATTATTCAGCAAACCCTTCTCTCCTCAATCGTTCACTTCAGAATGTGCAGCTGCTATTGCTGAGAAGTTATTTAGGCCGGTGATTGCTGAGAAGCAGAAGAAATTCCAAAAATTCGGCGCCATAAGTGAACTGCGAACAGACAAACATTTTTAGAGGCAAGAAATGATTGCAAAGTAGTGATAGATGAAGCAAAGAAGAGGTATAACAGAGATAACCTAAAAACGCATTCAGTCACTAGGTACTCGTGATTTCTGGAAAATTTACAATAGTGCGATTAGCAATTGACAATCGACAATTAGCCTACTATCAAATTACAACGACGTTGTCTGCACGGCAACTGATACGGCTGAACTACTTGCCCAGTGTTTCGCCTTGAACTCCACTCTGAACTCGGCAAACAACCCCCTCCCTAAATTCCCATTGCGGACTGAAGCCACACTTGAGAACATAAAAAAAACGTTGACACCTCCAAAGCCTGTGGGCCTGATCTTATACCAGTCATATTAATAAAGAAATACTCTGCTGAGCTAGCCCCTGCCCTCTCATAACTATACAACAAATGCCTTACTGAAGCTTGTTTCCCTTATAGTTGCAAGATTGCTTCTGTGGTACCAGTCTTCAAGAATTCTGGAGATAGAACTGATCCTCCTAACTACCGCCCAGTCAGTATTCTCCCGATCTTTGCTAAAATCCTTGAATTATTAATCAATCTAGCGATAGTAAGGCACCTAGTTAATGCTAAACTTCTTTCAGATAATCAATACGGATTTAGACAATCACGATCTACTGCAGATATCCTAACGGTCATCTCTGAACGCATATACCATACACTGGGCAAGGCAGGTGAAGCTAGGGCGATAGCTCTCGATATATCCAAGGCCTTTGACAAGGTCTGGCATAAAAGGCTTCTCATAAAACTGCAATCATATTGTATTAGTGGACACATATTAAATACAATTAAATCCTTCTCAACTAAACGAAAGATCCACGTTGTACTCGATTGCTGTTCTTCTACGCAACATGGCATACATGCTGGTTTACCCCAGGGAGCTATCCCTGGGCCGCTATTGTTCCTGATTTTCATAAATGACCTATCTGATGCTATTGCGACTTAGATAGGAATAATTGCTGACGACACCACACTCTTGTTATGTGGGCAAAACCGACGCGCACATATCTGAAACAATCGCTGAATCCTTAGAAAATGACCTCCAGTCTTTAGTGGAATGGGGTCAAAAATGGGTGGTAACTTTTAATGCCGCAAAGACAAAGCTACTTTCCTTCAATAACTACAAGACCCTCTTCAACCACCGATTGTCATGGCAATTAGCACCCTGCCTGAGAGTTCATCATTCAAACTCCTCGGCCTAACTTTCACAGATAACATGAATTGGAATAAATACATTGTAAACATTGCCAGGGCTGCTGCAAAGAAGTTGGGCTTTCTCTACCGTGCCAGTAAACTTCTCACACCTGACATTATCCTATAGTTCTACAAAGCAACCATCCGCCCATGCATGGAGTATTGTTGTCACATCTGGACTGGTGCATCGTCCGCTAGTCTCTCCCTCTTGGACAAGATCCAAAAAAGAGTCGCCAATTTGATAGGTCCTTCACTATCCACCAAGCTCAATTCCCTGCCCCATCGCCGCAGTGTTGCTTCCTTGTTCCTGTTTTACAAGTACTTTAATATATTGTACTCTGATGAGCTTGCTGCTCTTGTACCCCTACGACGTAAATTCACTAGACCAACCCGACAATCAGCCAACTCCCATCCATACGCTGTGGAGGGCCCCAGATGCCGAGTAGCTTTCTACACCAAAAGTTTATTTCCTCGTGCTGCTGGACTCTGGCATTCCCTCCCTGCTCCCTGCTTTCCTGACGTTACTGAAATGCATACATTTAAAACTAATGTAAACAGACATCTCGTTGTGCAGCTCCTTAATTAGGTTGACCCCCCCCCCACCAAAAAAAAAGTTCACCCTGTTTTACTTAGTAGCCCCTTACGTCTACAGTGATGGCCTGCCTAGTTTGGGGTGAACTATGTTAAAAAAAACTTGTTAATCTGTAAGTATTGGGTGATGTTTCATATGCATTCACCTTAAGGGAGAAATGCGTTTTAAATGAAAGTATGAATAAAAGACTATAGACATAAAATGTAGTTTATAGGAAAAAGCAATATTAAACATGAAAATCAAAAAGAATTTAAAAAATACAGACAAAACAAAGAAGAGAAATGAACACGAACGTAAATGAATACATTTGATATCCTGCATTTATAAAAGAATATTTGTTTGATATATTTTAAAGGCAAAATATAATATAAACTGTTATATCTATTAATAGAAAATTGTTATTGATATGATTTTAAATAATGTCGACAATTAGTAAAGTTCTGAAATAATGCAAGTTAACTAACAAATTGAACTCTCCAGATGGCAATTGCATAGATAGAGCATAGCTTGACAACCACGAAGACCTATGCACATTCTCATTACAATAGCAGTGTTGTGTTTATAGTAAACATATGATGAACATACATGATTTTAATGATTATACTATAAAACTTCAACGTCAGTTGTTGTTTGTTGAATCTTTGTTGTTATCTACAAAGAGAAAGAAATAGTGGAGTCAAGGAAAAACTGCAGGAAGATGAAATCAAATAATATATATATATATATATATATATATATATATATATATATATAGATATATATATATATATATAAAATAATTATGTATGAATAAATATTATTTTCAAATGTACCCATACACGTATGTGTTTCATGCCAAACCTGCAATCATCAGTATGGGAGGAGACATTATCGTCCGGTCGCATGATTCGAACATCTGTTCCAAAGTCATTCATGACTTAGTTGTCAAATTGCGGCCAATACGCATTGCCGTATACATGGAAAAAGTAAATTAACGTCTAAATGCCAAATTTAGCGGCATACTAGCAAGATGTAAAACCATAACTCACTAGACGGGACCCAAAGTGTTGCATTATGCTATAATTTTCTGCTTACTTAAAGTACTCAGTCTAGCTTTGAACATTTTTATAAATAAATATTATTTTCAAATTTACCCAAATACACATATGTTTCATACCAAACCTGCAATCATCAGTGTGGGAAGATGGGAGGGGACAATCCCTGCCGGTTGCATGATTCGAAGCCCAATATGAAAGCTATTCATGACTACGTGGTCGGAGTGTGTGTATGTGTGTCCTTGATATATATATATATATATATATATATATATATATAGAGAGAGAGAGAGAGAGAGAGAGAGAGAGAAAGAGAGAGAATCAAAACAATAAAAAAAGGAAAACAACTCACCAGATGTATTGATATTATTGTTGTACTTTTGTTCGATCCATATTCAAAGCTTTTTGGAAAAGTTTCTATATGGGAGTTTAGTCAGCTTGCTGGTTAGTTTTGAATGAATGAAAAAGGTATTAACAGATTTCTTAAATATCGATTTCTTGTAAAGGAAAAGTACTGAAAAACAGTATCGGGGAATAAATTATTTGCAGGCCGTGTAGTAATACATTTGAAATGTGTGTGCGTGTGTGTGCATGATGGCGTAAACATGGCGGTATTGCTTGTATATGCAGGACACGGATTCCAGAGTTACCTAAATTAAAGCTGAATAAAAACATTAGATTTGGTGTGAAAACTTAGTCGGGTTACGTTACCTTTATCCGCTAATCAGATTACAACATTTGGTTGCGATGTATTTCGACTTTGTCAGCTGTTATAGAAATTTAAGTCTTTAGGGATAAATTTGAAACAATTCAGTTGAGCATTTTGCCTCAAGGTGTCGTTGTTCATTCCTAAGATATTTTGGAATTGCGAATGTCATAGAACTCAGAGAACACATATTTATTTTGAAATGTAAGTAGTTTGACCCAGTGGACATATGAAACTCTAATTTCACAATGTCTTGATCATAGAGTTTTTTTTTCAATACAGTCGTGTATTGTATCTTCATGCATAATGAGTTCCCCCTAAGAGATTTGGGGATTCATGTATTATAGGAAAAGTTCCGGGTAGAAATTATGTTGAATTGGAATCCGGTCGTTACTCATACTTATATTAGTAACCACAGGATATAATGAACTCTGATTGTATGACTGTTCACAAATCCCTACATCGTACAAGTTTTCTGCAGATATTGCAGGAATATAAGATTTGAAGAAGGCATTTGCTAAAGTTCAGCCGAGTATTTTGTTCCCGAGCATTGAGGAATCCATTTGATAAATTTGTGAATTTCTGAGGTCCCAGGGCATGATTCTTTAGATAAATTAAGTTGGTTTGTTATATTTAATTATGCGGACTAAATCTGGCTAACAAACTACGAGAGAATTTTGTTCAACTTTAATCTGAAGCATGCAAAGTAGGAGTGCTAATCTTCTAATAAATCAATAAATGAAAACGTAATATTTACTTACATAGGTATTCGGATTTGAAAGTTTATTTTACAAGTAAATAACAACAGTAAGGACATCAAAAAGCTGAGAGCATTATTAATGTAAGTTTTACTTTAATAATAGCGCGCGAAAAGGAAACCCCTGCAAGTTTTGAATAACCTGGGGTTAGATATAAATACAAAGTTTAAATACAAAGTTGAAAGTTCGTTTCTATTTACGAATGTTTAAAGTATAGAGGCTTGTTGGTTGGATTGGTCATGTAACATGGGTGTGTTCACTATTATATATTTTTCTTTGGTTGAATATTAGAACCTGAATATTATTGAACTGATTAAGATGCAGAATTTTAAGTTCATGCCTATCTTGTATTGTTTAGTGAATGCCACGTTAGTTAACTTATAATAAAGAATATTGTAAACTCTGAAATATAGTTGTCTATGAGAACATTTATTTTTATTGCAGGCGCATAATCTAAATCGAACACAACACAACGACTAACCCTACCAATAGATTAAGAAAACGCTATCTAAGACAAAGGCAAAGAGGAATTGCCCCCCAGCTAGTTATCCAAGTCTCTAACTGCGAACATGCTAAACATAGTGTATCGAGTAGTAGAATTAACGTAGCCGCATATCGTTCCGCATGTAATCCTCAAAATAGATGAGTACATTTAGTATCGCGAGACCAATGGTACGACTATCAGAGACTCATAACTGCAAATACGACCACGGTGTAAGCGCGTGTTCATATGCTTTACAACACAGCGTAGATCAGTATGTGACATTAATTTCATTAACACTCATTTTACCAATCCTTATTTTAAAGACGTCTACTGTCAAAGTTATTAACGAATCACGAAGGATTTTACTTCATATGCGTATACTCACAGCAAATCAAAACATACTTTTATTTTAATAAAGCTCCGGTTTTTAACATAAGTTATTTGTTTATTTACGGAAAACGTTGAAAATGAAGGCATTTAAACATTTCGTGAATTTAATAACTATTTAGATTATTGTAATATAATTTAATAACTATTTAGATTATTGTAATGGAATTTAATAACTATTTAGATTATTGTAATTGAATTTAATAACTATTTAGATGATTGTAATACAATTTAATAACTATTTAGATTATTGTAATAGAATTTAATAACTATTTAGATTATTGTAATATAATTTAATAACTATTTAGATGATTGTAATATAATTTAATAACTATTTAGATTATTGTAATAGAATTTAATAACTATTTAGATTATTGTAATAGAATTTAATAACTATTTAGATGATTGTAATACAATTTAATAACTATTTAGATTATTGTAATAGAATTTAATAACTATTTAGATTATTGTAATATAATTTAATAACTATTTAGATGATTGTAATATAATTTAATAACTATTTAGATTATTGTAATATAATTGAATAACTATTTAGATTGTCTTTTAATTAATTGTCACCTTTTCTGTGTTTTTTTTTTCGGAATTAAACTTACTTAAATATGCCTTTCCTTATATGTATTAAAATACGCTCATATGCAGCATATTCGTAAAGTTTACACTCATAAGTAATCAAATCATTTAGGATATATATATATATATATATATATATATATATATATATATATATAATGTAACAAACAAAATAAATTCCTTTAAGTGACGGAGTAATTCTTGTTTTATTCAGCTGTAAATACTATCATTATCTACTTACTCTGAAATTATTTAATGTTGTTATGATTTTATTAAAATGTTATAAAAAATCTAAATTTAATTTATTAACTATTTAAAAAAATAATAATTTAATTTAATTTTTGTTGGCCAAAAGTGTAGACAACTATCATACCATTGTTGTGAATTATCTCTCTTATAACAATATGCACTAATAAATACACACATACATATATATATATGTATATATATGTATATATATATATATACACATATATATACATATATATACATACATATATATACACATATATATACGTATATATATACATATATATATACATATACACATATATATACACACATATATATATATATATATACACACATATATATACACATATATATACACATATATATATAGACACATATATATATATATATATATACCCATATATATACACATATATATATATACACATATATACATATATATATACACACACATATATATATATATACACACACACACATATATATATATATATATATATAAATACACATTTACATACGTATACATATACATACATATACAACTAAATTTTAAATTTCCCATATATAATTTCTTTTTCATGCTGAGAAGGATTTTCTACACTTATTTAAAACTTTGAAATCTTTTTCCTTACTTTTGGATATTTATCTTCTAGTGTCTGAATTAGGTGATTGCCAATTATAATCAAATCCAACAATTAACTGGTTAGTTTGTGTCAAAAATTTTTTTTTTCTCTTTTTTCCAATCAAACATTTCCTTTTAAGAAGGGGATAACATTATTGAAATTTTTATAGTTACCTGTCACACCTTTATAAATGTAATTCCAACAATATACGCATAAACAAACATACACACACCTATACATACAGACATACACACGTGTATCCATCTATCTATTGTTATAATGTAAAAGTGAATCTATATAGTAGGTTTGTCATTCTATTTTTTTCCTATTATTACATTTTTCTAACTGATTTATTTATCAATTTATTTGTTTATTCATTTATTTTATTATTATTATTATTATTATTATTATTATTATTATTATTATTATTATTATTATTATTATTATTATTATTTTTAAATATTTTTTTACATTTAAATATATATATATATATATATATATATATATATATATATATATATATATATATATATATATGGAGAGGTATGTATCTGTTTGCCAGCATGCTTGCCTGGGTCATATATATGTTTGTTCGTATGCGTGTCCTAAACATTTTAGACTATCAGAAATAGAAACGTGAAACTGAGGAAGAGTGAAGTGTTCTAAGATGAATAATAAGCCAGGGGTGTAGCTATTGTATTCAATTGATAGCACATAGCATTTTGTGAGAAGGGGCACGGTAGCTCTGTACATTCGCAGGCATGGATATATTTAGGAATATCACGACTCCAACAAAAGTGTCTGATAATCTGTTGAAAAAAAAACGAATCTGCCAGTGGCTGCGTATGTGTTAGGCGTACTTTATAGTTAACAAACCTTTAAACAAGTTTCAAAATATCTTTGAGTCCACAGATATATTTAATATTTACTATCTCATATAACTATGTTAAGGATACGAATCTTAGCGTACAAATACTCGCCCCAATTAGCCCCAATTATATACGGCAAAACATTTTAAGTGAAGGCCAAAGAAACAGCAACCACCCAATTTAAGGTAAGAAAAATATGGCATTTTCTTGTTTATATTTTATTAATTCCGTGATTAGTTTATAAATGATTGAGAATATAATTATATTAAAAGCAAATAAAAACAGGAGTCGTACCAGAATGACTATCTGACTGGTTGACTTACGAACCGCACGGTGAGAGAACGCTGAATTATTACAAATTACTAATTCCACAAGATTGGCAATAAATATTTGTGTACGTTTAAATTACAATGTAATAAGGACTTCGTTCAGATGCGTCAGGCAGTGGATACTGTGAACTTGTTATCTAATTAAGACTGGAATGCATTTCCGAAAATATGTAATACATCAGGCCGTTTTTTTTGAAACACGTTTCTTTCAAGGTAATATAATTAAATAAACGGTTATTATCGTCCATTAGACTGAGGAAAGAAACATATATAATCTATTAAAAATATTGCATTGTCTCTAACCATTTCTTTCTCTTTCTCTCTCTCTCTCTCTCCACACACACACACACACATATATATATATATATATATATATATATATATATATATATATATATATATATATATATATATATATATATATAAAAATAGTAGGGCAAATAAGTATGTTTCATTCCCGGGAGACATTGTCAAGCTGATTGCATGGACGTACAGTTTTAAATTGGTTTTAATAACTTACCTGTGGATACTCACATTGCTAACTTATCAGAATTTGTTTGTTATTCTCTATTTACTATTTCCTCCAACTAATATGTATGACTTCCTTTGTTTTAAAGGTATTGTGTCCCTCCCGTATTTTACGGGACCCAATAAACAAAAGATGACCTGCGAAAAATGAAGACATTTGTCGCGCTTTTCTTGTAACTAACTGGTATCTTAGATTTATTTGGGATCATAATGTTAGTTCAATATATTGTGATAAAGATAATGTTTTTATTTTGTTACTAATTTATTTTCATCTTCTTATGTTAGTTATTATGTTGTTATGTTATCTGCAAATTAAGTTTGTTATCATGTCTACAGCTATTCCGCTTCAACAATTTAGTGGTTTCCTGATAACTTAAACATTTTAAATTCTGTGTTTCTTACTGAAACACAATCTAAACGAACCGTCTAAATACATGTACGTCCGTCCTTATATTGTCCATTCTATTTATATACACAGATTATGTACATACTTATTGACGCATTATGAGAAACTTTGAGAAAGCAGATAAACATCTGCTTCCTCAAAGTTTCTCATAATGCGTCAATAAGTGTGTACATAATCCGTGTTTTTTTTGCTTTTAAGGTAGTTTTTCAAATTTTGTGTCGTTTCTCCTATTTTATAGTATTAGTTATTTCATTATCAATACTTATATGTTGTTGCTAGTTACGTAATTCTTTTTGATAAGCAGTTATTTTGTAAAGGACAATATACTTTAATATATCAGTCATTTTTTTCTTGCATAACTTACGATGTTATGATTGGCTGGCTACTTTTATATTAAATAATAATAGAATATTACTTACAGACAATACATAAACTCCAGTTTAAATTTAATCATGGAGTCTCAAACTTGCCACTTCTGTAAAAGCATTCATTATTACGCTAAACTTATTTTAAATAGCTTTATAATAACTAAAACATCTTTCATATAAATTACTTTTAGATTTGCAAATACAAAAAACATGTTCGAACATTCACATACAGAATCATCTCTCTCTCATCTCCTTTCGTTCTGCATGTCATCATGAAATTATTCTAAGAAGACCGCAATACGTATTGAACGCTCAAACTTCTCGAAAACATATTTGTTTAAATACCACAACTTAAATACCCTTATACATGATTTTAGGATTACATTCTTGAAATCTGTAACTTACCAGATACGCCTGTCACAATAGCAAGATGTATCGTTTCATCGGTAAGTTCATAAAATGTTACTTTTTAAGAGGTTTTCACTACAGTACTCGCGAAATGTCAGCATTTCATACGTACTGATACAGTATTTTCAATGAACACTACCAACATTCCACTTTGGAATTCACCACGATAACATTTACGATGTATTTTTAATATACTTTTAAACTATAATACAAGGATCGCGTTCATTTAATGACATCTAACAAAAACACGACAACACGCTGGTTTTTACTCATTGTTTTGCTTCAACCCCATAACATTTGAATGAAAAGGTATTGGACAATTGTTTTTAATAATAAACACCATTTTTACACTAGCGCACTTAAACACTATTCTCTATATTATTTACAAAAATATAGTAGTCGCTAATTAAAGACTGAGGCAATTTAGATTTTTTACAAATCCAGTGTGAACCTTTTTTTCAAATAATTAAAAGAAGACAATTGTAAACGGCATCTTAAACAGGATCACATTTACTTCTTCTTTTAATTTTTAGAAAAAAAGGTTCACACTGGACTTGTATAAAAACATCTAAATTACTCCAGTCTTTAAAGATTAAAAGACGCATTATTAACAAGAAAGCAAAACAACCAGTAGTCGCTACTTAATTTGTCTTCGTTTCTATTTACTTCCCTACCGACGAGGGCAGAATTAGACATACGGTCGACGTTCAATGTGGTTACACCCCAACCCCCCCCCCCCAAAAAAAAGGTACCGTATTTTAATAAAAATAAAGAAACACGCATTTACAATCAATCAAACATACAATCAGCGTATGTTATTTTCAATGAAAACATATTTATTCCGCAGTTAACAAACCGTGCTGAAAAATAACATTTAGAAAGCCATTGTTAACATGGAAAGGGGGTTTCGTTCGCTATTAAATACTTTCACCTTACACTTTAATAAACAAAATAACCAGTAAAAGCGCCGCACTATGCCGAACGAAATCTTCATGATTTCATAAGAAGGAAACAACAATTAAATAGAGAAGGAAAAGTGATCGTATAGTAATTTCAATGAATATTTACAACGCAATTCTTAACATCGAGAACGCGGTCTTCGTGAATATTGTGTACTTTTACTGAAATAATTTAACACAGAAAAGATACATAACAAATTGGATTAAACAAACACACAACCTATATAATTTATGGTGTATCTTATTGTGTGTGAGCATTGCCGAACTTTTGAATATCTTTAAAATCGTGTTTACCACTTACGCATCTCTGGCAGTCTTCGGCTATTTTCTGTCACGTTAAATTTGGCTCATTTTCTAACTTGTTCAGAACTCCACATCTGATTTTTGCGTCTTTGGCTGATAAAAGCTTCTGCACGAATATTAGCCATTTAAAATTATCCTAGCAAAGTTCAGCTAGTTTGAAATCGTAACAGTTTTTTTACGATTGACGCAAGTAGTCTTTGTAGTCTTTTCTGGTTAAGTTCAAGCACTTCCACCTTTTGTAGAACAAAGAAGTCTTATGGCTAAATAAATTCGATGGTGTGTCGGCGTTAATATTGCCCACGAATTTTCAGAGTTTTTGAAAGTCTGACAAATTTTCACAATCTATATTGGAATATGAAGCTGGAGAATAATTGCAATTGCACTCTAAATTACATTTTCAGAAAAACATTTTAGTTTTTGCTATTTTGAACCCTATTCGATATTGTTTGTAGTAATTAGTCGATTTTTGTATTCATTTCCAGTTGTCTTTCTTCGTAATTGTGTTGTCTTT
>OY744526.1:91494651-91502151 GCA_963556195.1 Sepiola atlantica
ATTAATGAGATTCAGCCTTTCTCATCGAAGATTGGAATGGAAATAAAAGACTCGAAGAAAAACATCAACGCTGACGACTTCGCCCCATCTCACAAAACACCTAACGTTCTAAATGGTATCATACTCGAAAAGGTTTAGGGTGTCAAATACATTGGCGTCATCATTACAACTACGTGTCATGGCGGAGTATTATCAAGCTGGGGTCCAATATTTGATATCATAATCAATATTTATTTTTTTTAATCTACTTACTTAATATATATATATATATATATATATATATATATATATATATATATATATATATATAATTACACATCTTTTGGGAGAGTAGAAAGTTGCCCTGTTGTTTACTTTGGGTAATCTCGTAACTCTCGCTTCCTTTATTTTGTGTTTTCATGAACGATGTTTCTGACAAAAGGAGGATAATTGCTGTTTTCTAAGTCGGAATCTATCTACTTAGTTATTATTGTTGGATTTTTCTCACCTTGAAGTAGTAGTTTTTTAGCTCCTTACATCAAGGTGCATGATGCCGTGTCTGAGCAATTTCCATAGAACCATAAATATGTAAAAAACAGGAAAATGAATATATTATGTATACCTTAAAACTAGAACCTATCGTGAAAGAATCGAGGCTCGAGCAATTAGATAGAGAAGTAAAATATAAGAATAACGCTTGTAAAAATACCAAATCTATTACGTCCTCAGTTGTTCAAAACAAGTGTTTCAAATAAAAGAGATTAGTTTTTCTTCCTTGAGCCATGGCTTTTCAAAGTATGGAACCTGATTATCGGATACATACACAGAGATAAATTGCTAAGGGAATTAGCAAAAATCATAATTTGATCAGATGTACATATAATATCCGATAAATACAAGTTAAAAAGTGTAGAAAAACTCCGATGCAAAGAGAAGAGGTTGAAAATATAGTAAAAACTCACCAGTGAAGGCGTCATGAAAACTGTATCAGCAGGTTCAAAAGTAGTAAATCCAGGAAAGATTGGCGTCCGGAAATTGTAAGATTCGTTGAATTTTTGAGAAATCAAACCATTAAAGGCACACTTATTCCGGTTGGAAGAGGTGGTAATGTAAAAGTTTAGAATGTAAGTTGTGTATTAAAACTTATTTGAACAACTCCTATTGGTTTCCCGGGTATAGTTTTCATGAATTTAAGTTCAAAATGAGATAGTAAGAAGTAGTATTTAAAAGTCGGTAAAAACATACAGCTCAGCAGAAATTGAAAATAATCAATTTTTAAGCGCAGTTTTCTTGGATTTTCCACTTAGTCAAGCATAGATATCAAATTTACAGGTTATGCTTCAAAACTGTAGTTAAACATAAGCTAAAAAATAATATTATCAAGCTGGGGTCTAATATTTGATATCATAATTATTTTTTTATTAAATCTACTTACTTAATATATATATATATATATATATATATATATATATATATATATATATATATATATATATATATATATATGTAACCTGCTGTTACAATGTTCATGACGCCTTTAACTGTGGACAGTATCATATATTTTCAACGTCTCCGCTTTGTATTTGACATTTTCCCTATTTTTAACTATTATGACGGCAGGTTACCTTGCTTGGATGAGTTTGTCTATTAGTAGCTTCATGTCCCAATGGATTTCTTGAATTTTATTTCGGAGCTTTTCTCTGGTTTGTATTTGTATCATTTGTATGTATGTTCAAAGTTCAGGTGTTTTCAAAGTTCACAGGTTCCTGCGTTTCCCACGCAGTCGAGTCTGATTTAGTAGTCTTTATCAGCTACTTTGCTAGATTTACTTATGTAATTTTCCGTTTAGTTTCTTTGTGCATAAGCTTGTTATTATTATTAGTATTAGTAGTAGTAGTAGTAGTAGTTGTTGTAGTAGTAGTATAAGCAGTATTAGTAGTATTAGTAGTAGCAGTAGTATTTGTATTTATTGATTTCATGTTATACATTAGTTTCCTTCTTTTGAGATTCAAGTCATGACATTTTAGATTTAATGTTCATTTTTGTATGCGCACTTTCTTTGCTGCTCGTTTCCATTTCGCCTCGGGTGAGTTCTGATTCTCCAAAGACAATATGTAGAATGAGTTGGTAAATATAATAAGAAAACAAGTTTAAAAAATCGACTCTTTTCATACCAGCCATTTTGACCAGAAAATAACAAAATTACCTTTTTGACTGTTGGATAAAAACAATAGAAACATGTACGTTCGAAGAAGAAAAAATGCAGTTCTTGTTTCTTAAACAAAAAATGAAAATAAAAATGTCATTGGCGCGAACAAATTTTGTTGTTTTTGTGTTTTAAGATCCGTCCACGCATTACTATATAAAGTGTGTCCGTCGGTTTGTCGAGCTTAAATTTGAAATAGAATTGTAATCGCTAAATGACGAATCGGTTTATATAGTTCAAATATCTTCATAACAATAATAATAATAAATAATAATAATAATAATAATAATAATAATAATTATAGTAATAATAATCTTTGTATACCTCTATGTCTGTCAACAAAGAGGTATACACACAAAGTTCACACAAGTGAACTATTAGCCAACCCTTTATCGATGGGGTGCTTGCATAGGGAAACCCAAGCAGACACAAGTGCAGGGTCCCTTTCTATGGGCGGCATCGCACTTAGGTTATCCTTATATTACAGAACTGTTGATAGAGCAACTGCTCTTCACGCTACCTCAAAGTTGAAGGCCCTGTACTACAAACTCGCAAACGGCAGCGAGACAAGTTGTCAAGTGTGTACTTGTCAAAAAAGAGCGGCTCAGAATATTTGTGTGAAACTAAGTTACAAGCAAGTGGATCCAAATTGACCAGGTAGTGAAAAGGGTAGTGGGGGGACGGCGTTACTTGCCCCAAACAGGAAACATGGCAAGCATTGAGTATATTTGAGGTGCCTCTGTGATCGGGTCTCTGCGCCTGCCTAATAGAAAACGCAGGAGTGTAAACGATGAGCGATAAACAAATCCTATCTAATCCTTAAGCAATCTAAGGTTTGTAAACCAGATATTCTGTGCTTGTCTCCAGTTCAAGAAAGGTTGTCAATCAGAACTGAAATAGAATTTTGATCGCGTAGAGTGAATGGACGTATCTAAAACAGTTCGCACATTTTATCGACTCACGGCAATTCATAAAATTATACATTATTTCATTATTTGTAAAACCTATCGGTCCTTTCTGCCTGGGTTTAGTTTTCCTGAATGCAAGTAAACGCCCGTTTAATACGAGTTCACAAAGGAAAATCTAACCGAAATAAATTTATACCACCAATTCACTTTTCATGTTTACTTTGAATAGAAAACCACGTATGAAATATAAAGACACATACGTTTTTAAACACGTAGCGCGTGTCATTATGGACAAAGATATCTATTAGCGGCGAAATGAAAAACCAGAAATAAATATTTCTTTCATATTTAAGACTTTGACACAACTGATATCAGTAGGATACTCAGTAGTAAGTTATTTTACAACATATCTTAAATAAATATATGAATACTAGCAGAATTGTCTTAGTCGTACACAATATCAGTTCCTTTTATTTGTATTTGTGTTTCTGTTCTCATGGTCAAGCTTGTTATCATAACTCGGTCCTGAGCACATTCTTAACGTGCAATCGGGTAGGACGGCCGAAATTGGGGGAGATTTCGAGGAAGTAGAAGTATCCTTTAGTCATCACACATATCTCAATCTATTAGTTAAATCTAAACTATCCCTTACAAAGAATTTGTTTACAAAATACCTCACCAAAAGAAATTAATCTACAAACCAATTCTATACACACACACACACACACACACACACACACACACACACACACACACACACATATATATATATATATATATATATATATATATATATGTGTGTGTGTGTGTGTGTGTGTGTGTACGATTTCAAGATAAAATGAAATTTACTGTCTGATATGCCGTAAACCCCCGAAAAAACAGTCATGTCCTTAATTACATTTGTTGGCGAGGTCTTAGCAATGGGAGTGTGAGTTACCACTTAGCTGCAAGTATTTGTACCCCCTCTTATAATCCTGGGTGGTGATAACTCTAATAGTTTAATCTAATGGTTGATATTATCGTGGTTTATAGACGGTTTCATTGTAAAATATACTTAATACAAGTATTCAAGCGATAACAGTGTGTTTTGTGAAACTGTAGTCTATGCGGTACATACATAAATATGGGACGTATTCTGTAATATTCTTTAAGATTAATAAAACTCACGTGTTTTTTTATAGAGAATCAACAATAATCTAAGAATTGCTGCCAATTGGAGTCTTGAAAGCCGTAAACCCCCGAACAAACAGTCGTACCCTTAATTACATTTGTTGGCGAGGTTTTAGCAATGAGAGAGTGAGTTACCACTTAGCTGCAACTATTTTCACCCACTCTTATAATCCTGGGTGGTGATACATCTAATAGTCCGATTTAATGGTTGATATTATCGTGGTTTATAGACGATTCCATTTTCAAAAATTCGCCTACGAAAACATATTGATGTAGAAATCAATTGTATTCTTAGTAGAACATTTTCTAAAACCAGACATTCAAAATAAGAAGATGAGGCAATTAAATAACCTTAAAATGGTTGACAAGCAAAACAACAAACTTATGTGTTTATTCTTACCGCAGTTTCTCAAAAGTGTAGCTTTTATCGTTTCTCTTTATTTAATATGACATTTTTCAGTATAGTGACATTTATCTTATTTCCGTAGTAATGTGCGTAGAATCGTTGTCTCGCCTCATCTCCTATGTTGTTAGATATTAAATAGTAATGATGTGTCTTCTCTTTTCACAGCTTTACTCATACAAAAAACAATGGATTCATTTAACTCATGGATTTAAAATTATGTTGTTTATTTCTCTTTCTTTTTACATATATACTCGGCCGAGAGCGATTGCCCAGTGTTAATATTTACCGGCCATCCCCCATAAAGGTGGGCGGATGTGCTCGAAAAGATGCTAATTTCAGTCGACGTTTAGCATCGAATACAAATATTTTAAGATTGTCATTACCACATAAACTACGTGTCATAAAGCAGCGCCCATGAACACGACAACTTAAGTTTCTCACTTTTAACTTCAAGTGAAAATTTTCGCTGCATTTAATCTAGTTACAATATGCCATTTTCTAAAGCCTCATGTCCAATATTGCAACACACTTTCTTTTATTTGGGGGATATTTTTCCATCAATTATTTTCAATTAATATAGAACAATACGCTGTTACAATATCGTTATACGTTAGTGTAGTGGCGTCGCTATTTGTACCGCATTACTTCCCTCGCTATCATCAATTACTCTTATTGATTTTATTGCGTTTGTCACATTAAATCATTGATACTTACTTGCACTAACATTAACATTTAAGATGTTAATCCTATGTTCATATTGTTTTTATCATATGATTTTTCAGTGACATGAAAGGTATTCCATAAATTATCCGTGCAATTAATTTTAAAAAACTATATACTTCGATGTGCGTTTAAAAGCTATTTAAAAAAATATATGCATCGTATTAATATTTTTGAGAAAATTATTTTGCAAAGCATTCAAGCGATAACATTGTGTTTTGTGAAACTGTAGTCTATGCGGTACATACACACATATGGAACGTATAGTGTAATATTCTAGACAATTAATAAAACTCACCTGTTAGTTATAAAGATTCAACAATAATCTAAGTATTCCTGCCAATTGGAATCTTGAAAGCCGATTTAGTAAATTGTCGAATGACTTTTTTCTATTGTTGATTGTTTTATTAGTGCGGATTAAGTCAAATGTGAATTATCGTTGAAATCTGAGATCTGGGAGACAATTATAATTGTTTATTTGAATGACCTTTATATTCTAATCTATTTTTTATTTCTATTTTTGTTTTACCGATGTAGTTTTTGTCGTATTCTTTTGCAAGTAATCATTATCATTAGTTCTTGATATTATCTTAAAACATTTTGTGTTATTGGTGAAATTGTTGATTGTTTTTAATGCAGTTTGTACGAGTGCAATTCATAGCTTAATTAATTTACCGGAGAAGTGTTGTGAATGTGTCAAGGAATATTATTAATAGATTGGGTGGAGTTTCCCTGAGTGATGTTTGTGTGTTCGCTAATGGTGTTTAGGTGTCTGCTATGAACTATTTTCGTTATCTGAATGTTTTATATAATTCTCTAATTGGTTATATTCATTGTAAAAACATTACACGATAAAAATCTTCACGATTAATTAAATCGCCAATCATTTCCGAATTTAACTGTAAAAACAAACATCACTACTAATAAGCTGAACCTATAATTCCGAACAATAGCATTAAGCTAGATAACAGCTTAATGATATGAAATAAAAATTAAAATCGTGTTTATTTTTCTCAAATATTTATAAAGGTTCAAACAAATTTGACTTTTCCTATATCTTAAAATTGTAAATAGGTCATATTCATCTATTGTTATCGAAAATACATTTGGTAAAGTGTGTATGACTGTTTGAAATAATTTAAAATGATAATAAATGCAATAATATACATACGTTTATGTTTTTATCAAGATATTAGTCTTTGCAAAATGTTAATAAATTCATAATATTAACCCGGAAATTGCTTCTAAGAAATAGGCATTTGTTCGAATACTTATATGCAGTTAAATGCTGACTTATTTTGAAGTGAGTTAAGCAATCTTTACCCCAGAATTTACAATTTCATGAATATGATAAAATGGACTTGCCCTTGTTTGATGATTTTCACACTGATATGAACCCAATAGTTACGTTCTCAGATAATATTAACAGCTACCTGCTTAAATATTTGTGTTTTTTTTATTATTATACTCCTATGAAATATATTAATCTATTAATAAGTTGCCTCTGTTTTTTTTATCTAATTGCTTGCTGATAATTTTCTGTATTTGTCTTTGTATTGTTTATATATATATATATATATATATATATATATATATATATATATATATATATATATACATTACTGTGTAGTTCTCAGTATCAAAACGCTTCGGTGTATACTAGTAAACCATACCCGCTCTCCAAGAGCGAGGAATGTGTGCTGATTAAAAAATGTTTTGTTGCTCAGAGAATTCAATAATTTTAATAAAATTTGGTAAATTTGTAGATTAACATCCTCAGCTAAAGTGTTCGCTCTCAAAATGATATTCTTTTTATGGTCATTCTGGATTGTTAGGTCAGTCATATGTTTTGAACACTAACCCTTGGTTTGACTGGCAAGGTGGTAAAACAACACGCAATCGCCACAAAAAGGTATCCTCTCCCAAGAAAAAAAAATAACGCACAGAATTCATCTTCAATGGCAAAAAATAGTAAACTGCTATGAAACTCTAAAATTGCATGAAAATAGATTACTATTTTGTGTTAAATGTATATGCTAAACTGATCCCCCATTCTGAATTCTAACCAATTTTGTGTGGTGTGTCTTTCGATCAGGTTTTTCGGGGTTTCA
>OY744526.1:91507151-91544651 GCA_963556195.1 Sepiola atlantica
GCTTACCTTCCCATAAGTAAAAAAATATATACACATTTATTTTTATTAACATACATTTTGGATTAGACAAAATAAAAAAGACATCATTTGGTTCGGAGATATGGCAGATACTACACTTTACTACTAATACAAATGCCAGGAGGTCGTTTAGTAAACTTTTGATGGGTATCTTTTCAACGAATTAATAAACTGGTGATTTTTCCCAGGATTGTGGAATACCATTTCCACAGAATCGTTGTGTTATTCGTATTGTATTTCCTGTAGTCATTCAGAACTTCCAAACCCAGAAATGGAAAATATTAATTACTTGAAGAACATTTCTTCTGGGATTTTCTAATGGGTTACTGAACGCAATTAATATAATTGTCTAATCGAATTCAGGTCTCGTAAGCAGAATGTTCTACTTTGATGGCATGACTCGGAGACAATAAATTTTATAATTTACTCAATTTACTGACTCCAACCTTCTAGTAATTCAAGTTATAAGAATTCCTCAGATTTCCATGAATTGTTCATATCATTATTACTATCAATTCTATTTCGATTACTTATACATGACAGCCTCCTATTCTCTAGTTATCTAAAAACTAGAGATATTTAACATCAAAATGTATAGCAGTAGTTTTCAATTATATATATTAACTTATTTTTTAAGAATTTCTTCATGGAAATCTCTCCAGACATGGAATGAAGTTACTTGATGTAAGAACCTAAACATATACAACTTCAATGTCAAACACTAGCCAACGATAGATGTGATTTGGATAAATTCTCACCCAGCAGACAGTAATTATCCCCCCTTTGTCAGAAACATTGCGCATGTAATGTGAAAACAAAATGACATTATAAGGGAAGCGAGAGTTACAGGCTGTCGAAAGTAAAAACAAGGTTACATTTCTACTTTCTTTATTTTAATAAAATAATGATTTAAATACATATAAAACATTAAATATCTTTATTGAATTCGTATGTCATTTAATAACTGAGGATCTGGTGCTACCAGATCAGGCTGTCCGAAGATACGAGATACTAAATATTGAAGTAATTGTATTTTTCCTTTCCCTTTACATAACATAATCACTTTAATTTAATTAGCTAAAAACTAAAAAAACATTTTTCCTTTACGAAACAACTAAACCAAACACCACAAACTGATATTTGAAGATACAAAATTACCTGATGCGGCATTAAATAACCCGAACATGGTTGATATGTCGTAAAACAATACACCAAAACCAAACTAATAATTGAAGATAACCACGGACAGTGAATCTTTACTTCTAGTGAGACGAAAGCGCTCAGCGTACATTTTTACTGGCTCGCGTAATAGAAATTAGTATTACTGTTAACATTGTTGTTTAACAACAAAAGTAAAACAGATAAAACGATAAAACAAACACATATTTAAAAGGATAATCTATAACTTTGGTGTCCATAGTTGAACCTACAAACTCTATATAAGTCAGAGAAACATATTTTACAGGCATATCAATTAGAAATCTTCGTAAAACCTCAGCATACCATTTCTACATGAAATTATTTTTATATTGAAGAACAGAACACATTACCCTATATGTATACTATATATTTCTATTCGCTCTCCCTCTTTTCTCCTTTGCAACTCTTTATGAATAGAGACAGTCTATGTTAAGCTCTACCTTGTGTAACATGCCGCCCTCGTGAAGAAGTAGGGACATAATCAGAGAGAGCAAAACACATAATACAAATAAACAGGGAACGAAACAGCAAAAACACAATTGGCAGATGAGTACGAACATCCAAAATTGAAGGATCTATGTTTCTATATTTCTATCCCCACTCTCTCTCTATATATTTAATCTGTTTCTTTCTGTTTCTCTATTTTTAGTATTGTTTCTCTACTCTCTTTTAATTCCGATTGTTCCTACTTATCTACCAATTTTAGTAATACCTTTTTCGTCTTCAGTTTATTTTTATTCTTGTCCCTGTCCCGTTGTCTTTCTTTGATCGAAAGATACCTAAATGTTACACAGTTCGAGTTTAATGTAGGTTGTTACAATGCAACAGACGCGCTTCCATGACCATGTGGGGTTCACTAATGACCAGTTAAAACAGTAACCACCGGCTCTATTCTGTTGAATGTATTTATGTAGTCCTTAATTGTGTCGGTAATGAAATTTGCATAAGAAACTATTTAGCCATTCTTTACTTTTTTCTTGAATCATAATCCCCGGGTATAGTGTATTTTGCTTAATCGTTATGTTCTACGTGCTTTAAACATATTCTTGAGTGCTTTCATGCCGTGAGCATATTCCTAGGTTGATTGTCAAAGTGTCTATTCCTTTTCTTAAGTTTCTATTATATACGTTAACTTGTTCTGGTTCTGCTGATTTCTGTTTTCATGATTAAAGCCTATATTAGCTTGTTTAATTGTCTTCTAATATTATTTTTTTTGTAGTTTTAACGTTCGTTATGCTATCGTTAGACTTTGTAATTACCATTCATTATGTTGAGTGGTATAACAAATAATATGCATGGCTCGGTTCGAAATTTCTGTTATATATTTTACTTATTCTGATGTTTCTTTGTTTTATTGTTGTTTCTTCCATTTATCTTTCCATAAGTGTATTCCGAGTTCAGTTGTGTTATCATTGTACTTTTCTTCATTTACATTTTATTAAAATCAATTTAATTTTTCATAAATATAATGATGTTTTACTAGCAGGAGTAATTTTGGTATATTCTATGTCTAGCTTCCTTTACTTTCATCTATCACTTTATTTCCTCATGATTTCAGAGAGTTATGCTTTTCTGAATTCATTTTCAAAGTTTCTACTTTACTTTTTCTTTGAGATTCCAGTATAGGTTCTATTCTCTTGGAGACAATATTAAACATTAAAATTAGAAGTCAGACCCTAAAAAGATTAAATAGTCAGATATGTAATATGTTCTATTTAGATGTGTGGCAGAGGTACCTCAACCGTTTCGATTTCTTTTTCTTACCTTCATCAAGTTTTTCTACCTTAAACCTTTAAGTTTGTTATCACCATTATCCAAAATTTTTCTTAATGTGTTCAATGTATTTTGTGTCTTTTTATGCGAGTTATATCATCTTCCAGTCAATTATTTTCTTTACATACGTGTGCATTTCGCTTTGGATAACTTCCAAGTGCACTGTATTTATTATTACTTTTATAATCATATATTGGATAAAAATTTATTATTTATATGGGGTTTTATAATAATCTCGTTATATTCATATATATATATATATATATATATATATATTTAATATTTGATAAAAAATATTCATAGTAATCGCCCCCTTTAAGATAAATAAGTCTTAATTTACCAAATATTCATAGTATTCGATTCAATACTAATCCCGTATTTAATGATGAGGTGCCAGAAAAACGTTGTTTTAGGTGAATAGTCATTAATATTTAATTTTTTTAAAATATTCATAGTAATGTCCACCTTTAAGATGAATACATCTTAATTGTCGAGTACTGTCTGAAATTATAAATATATTAAGGTATTGAAGCAAAGCTTACACACCCGAATGTTTAAGCACTCTTTGATCTCGGTACGTTCAAATCCTGCCGCTGGCTCTAAATGTATCTTAATTTCAGTAATGTATGTGGCGATTTCCATTGGTCTAATGGAGTAGGGCGTAGGATCGTGATCCTCTTCTGAATCTACCAACTGCGTTCAAACCCGTCTGACTGCCTGAGCCCGCCACCCCCTGCACTGATGAAGACGCATGTATGAAAAAACGTTGTTAGTAGGTAAGCACACTTTAATATTTAATTTAAAATATTCAATATATATATATATATATATATATATATATATATATATATATATTTATATATATATATATATATATATATATATATATTTAGGTTGAGTGTTCATTTAGACTGATATCCATCTCGTATGTACATATGGATGTTGTTGATTATTTGTTTGTAAGCGTTTATCTTTAATAATGTAAATGTCATACGTACACACGCTGTTTAATACTGGTTTTAAAATAGCCTTTAACTTTGGTCCCTTTGCATAATCGAGAATTTCCTGTTGCATTCTGTTAATCAGTTGTTCCGTTACTCATCTAATCTCCTCAAAATCTTCCTAATTATTTGTTCATACCATTTTACACGAAGTGTGATAAACATGAACGCAGAATACTGAGAATCAGATTTTCTGAGATACTTAGGTTTATCTTCCATGTTGCAAATACACATCGTAAATGGTCCTAAATTCTGAAATCTTCAAATTAGGATTAAAAGTGAGTTATATTGAGTAAATATAGGTGACCCAATATAGACAAGAATTCTCCCCCCCCCCCTAGCAGGACTGGACTTTCTTCCCTCATTGGCAGAAGTTTCTCTTTTATCGAAATGTATTTCGATAAAAGAGAAAACAGAAATTATAATTAATGGTTGCTAACGTCATTCAACCAGTATTGACTGCTTCGTGGACACCCACAGTCGTATTTAACGTTAGGATTCTCAGAATCCAATAATCTGATAGAAGTTCACCAAGACGATTTGCGTTACAAACGTTCATCTGGAAATTATAATTTTGAATTTGGGCCTACAGTTTTTAGTAAAGTAAACTTGATTCGAGTGCGGTTTGCTCCGAAAATTGTACAGTTATGTTAAATACAGACAAGATGTAGGCATTACCATATATAGGCCTTATTTCAAAGCACGACAACTATTGTTTATAAGATCATACCGGCACATGTGTTTTTATTGCGAATATTAGATTTCATACACGTGGCATTTTTATCCACAGTCTTTTTTTTTAGGTGGGGGGGGGTCGGCCACACTTCACTCTCAAATAATAGTTTTTAATATGAAACGCTAAATTTGAAACATAATTTACGTTGGTAAGTAACTCTTAAGTTTGGCATCCAATTCTCGTTCTCTTTCAGGGGCAAGTTTGAAATATTATTTTCATAGATAAAGAAGCAGATTGAATAGATGTACCTTAAAATATTCGTTCTTGTTTAAATACGCGATTACTATGAATATTATTTTAGAGAAGCATGGAATTACCTAACACCGATAACTATGTGCATGTAGATATAATTTTAGTTAGATATAATAAACGTTTTAGTTAACATCGCCTTCATTTAAAAATTATATTGCGAGATTTTATTACGAATGTTCAAATCTTTTATATCGAATGTATTTGTTCATGACGATAAAACTCTGAGAAAAATATTGTAAAAATTGTTAAGTGTTTCTCCATAGATTTCCGATTAATTGAATGTTTCTTGGGATAAGTATCGTAATAGACAATGCGTATATGTTTTGATTGAAAGCCAGATCTCCACTTGTATAAAATAATATTGGAGCCTGCTCAAGTCAGTAGGCATTACATTTATACCACTTTCATTCAATTTCTTTGTTTATGTAACCCGCTGTGGTCAGAAAATTTCTCGACGGGAGTCATTTGTGTAGAATGGTTTCCTAAAAGTTAGCGACACTGTTTGTTTTTATCTGTTAAACAAGCTATTAGCTTGAAGCTAAGGTGTGTACAAGTTGGATGGTAGTCGCCTGATTGGTGTAAGTGTACAATTTTCGTCGGTCGCAGTTAAGTTCAATTGAAAGATGAACAAATATATGATCCTCCTCCTGTGAGACACATACCAAACTGGATTCAGAATAATTACAATATTTAATTTAGAAAATAGGTTACATGAAAACAAAACAAATCGTTTTTAAACATCACTAATTATCCTAGCAACTCGTGTAGTTGTGACTTTTATTCACTTTATTCTGAATAAACGAGAACGATTACATTAATAAAAAAACAACGAACAAAAACTTCAGTACATAAATATGAAGAAATATAAAGAAAGGGTGAACCATAGTTAGGTTGTAAAATGATGTGTGTAACATGCGATGTGTTATAATCGTAGGAACATCACATGAAACTAATCTTGTTTTACGTGTGTTGCGACTCACTTATATTTCTCACGTAACGAATTGCTATATTTTGTTTTGTTTCTCTATTTATTTTATTTATTTCTCGTAGTTCTTACAGATTTTATTATTTTTAGAACATGGAAAGCAGATCATTTCACAACGTTCTCTTATCGTGTTATCTAACACGATACGGTTGAGTTTGTATTCGACAGGAATTGAAATGAGCAGTCGATTACAAATCGTATGCTGGTACCGAGCACAACCATTTAAACACACATTTAACTATTTTTCTTCGATTCTTTAGATTGAGATTTAAGATTTCCGGAATATTCTGCTTGCCTTAGAGACGTTTCAACTGTGAGGTGAGATTTTGTTGAAGAGCTACGCGTTTTATGTATGTTCTAAAATTAAGAAAACTTTGGGGTTGCTGCGTTTTCTTTTATCTACATTCACGTGACTCGATTCAAGGATGACCTATGATATATGATGAAACTTTCTTCGTATTCGGCCACCGCTACTATTGCTTTCTGATTACCATCCATCGATTGATTTCGCGCGGCAGCATCTTTGCTAGCGCCCGTAGTAGCATTGGAGATGTAAAGCAAACAGCTGAGTAATAAATTTGAAGATTTGAAGAGAGAGGGATGGAAATCGAGAAATAGACAGAGAGAGGAAGGTAGGTTTTAAATATAGTGCTTGGGTTATTACAGTACTACTTGTAAAGGTTAGTTTTGTTTCGCTATCAAAACATGATGAGATCACTATTTTGGGGGAAAAAAGCAGTTTTACACCGTTGTATGCCCTATTACATAGATTAAAATGAAAATATAATGCTGGTACAATTTATGTCTACAATTTTTTATTAAAATTGTGATCAAAATCCATTATATGATTAAAGAAAATGTCTCAAATTTGAAGTTTAAGCCCTCTCCCCTGATCAAAAATGAGATTATTCTTTTTTAGGCAGTTACCTGTTGGGAAAGAAAAGCAATTATTTCAGAATTTAAAGTTTGGCATATAACTTTCACGTAAAATTATCACCCATTTTTGACTGATCGCTATCGGGATAGAATTTTAAGAGCATATAACCATATTTTTTGTAAAGGGATATAAATTGCGTTGTTTCTTTGGGGGTACTAAAAATACATTAATCCTACCACTAACACTAAGTCAATGTAGAGAGAGTCCCCGCCCCCCAAATATCTTAAGTGTATCAATAATTTTAAGTTTAGGTGGCAACCCCCCAAAATATACTAAGATATTTCATACTTTCTTAGACTTTAGGTTAGGAGAAAAATGTAGTATCAAGTTTTGTATAATTTTGTATTTTTGTGCAAATAAATATTGCAAAGTATAGTATCTGTTTGATACTACACTTCATCTTTTCTGTCCTCGGTCATTGAAGGAGAAATCTTTCTAAACTTAGGCAATTTTCATTTTTGTTACAATCCAGAGTTCCTCTTTTTAGAAATCTTGATTTTCCACACATTACAAACAAACGTTGTGTTTATCTCTGTGCAACGGAAAATTCAACAATGGAAAATTCGGCGAAAGAAAATCCGGCAAAGGAAAATTCGTCAATTTTAAAATAAATATCGATTGACAATAGATTAAAGAATTGTGGTTGCAAGGGATATAGCTGTAAATACGGGAATTCTCTCTACCGCCCCCAACCAAAAAAGAACATTTCTTGTATCATATTTGTGGTACTTGTGCAGTTTACAGACCGGGTTATTTTTCAGATGAGACTTTCAAGTTAAATTACATTTTTATGATATCTTTTGTTTATTAAATTGTTAGGTGAAAGTAGAAAATTGTTAGTAAATCCGCCTACTCATGTTAAGAATGGCTTTCTAAATGATGTTATTTTTTCAACGGACCGTAAACTACAAAAGTACCATCTTTTAAAATTATTATATTAATAAAAATGTAGTAAATTAAAATCATATTACGGGATGAACTCCATCATAATGCATTTCGGTTTCTTTGTAAAAGAGTCAGCCATTTTCATATTTTTTAATAGTTGAAATAATACATCCATTACTTCGTGTTCGACATTTGATAGGAATTTGGAAGTATGTAAACTGCCGAATAGAAAGGCATTTAAACTAGCTTTAAAATATTTAGCTAATCTCTATGTATTAAAATACCCTCCCCAAATTTATATATAGAAATAAATGTTTGAAGGAGATATAGTTGTAGTTAGGTGCCCCCGCCTAAAAAAAAGAAAATTAAATAAAATACTGTAGAATATTTATGGTTCCTAACTATTAGAGCGGCACGAGTGAATATGCTTTATTGATTTTGGGACACCACCTGCTACATGATGTCGTTAAATATTTAAGTTGAATTTTTTTAAATAAGTTCCACACCAATAATAATTAAATAATAATAAAAACATTTGGGGGAATTTTAGAGGGTTCACAGTGGGACAATGAGTAAAAAAACAACCATCTTATTTATTTTGTGTGTAAATTTATTTTTATTAAGTTAACTTTTTAAGTTTTTATTTGTATTAACTAACTTTATAATATAGATAGATAGATAGATAGATAGATATATAGATAGATAGATAGATAGATAGATAGCCCTAGCAATATAAACAATACGCACACCCGGTTCACTAAGTCAGCCTATACTCCACACGCTCTTAATCTTTCTTTAATTCACGTTGTGTATCTCCCACGTAAAATTGATGGCAGTCATTGCATGGGACAGTATATAATTCCCTCAAAACATTGCAATACCCCACACATTTTATATTAAATGCCGAGAAAAAAGCCTTCCAAATATTCTGCAGAAACACCACACAAAAAATCAAACTCCTAACACCTCTCTAATAGACAGACCCCTTCTCTTACCAACGCATTCCAATAACACATCCATATGCAACACGCTTAACAAACTAGGCATTCCAACAGTACAAACCACATCTCAATCCATAAAACAAACATTAAACACATCCAGACATTTCCAAAATAAACCCACATCCCATGCCGGCTTATATACTGTCCCATGCAATGACTGCCATCAATTTTACGTGGGAGAAACACAACGTGAATTTAAGAAAAGATTAAGTGAACACAAAAGGGACATAAAAAATGGTCATGCCTTCAAATTTGAACAAGCCGAAATCACAAAATACATCCACAACAAATCTCGGCGAAGATTATTTGAAACTGCTCTCATCACCGCCTCCACCACCATTAAGTAACGAAATGGCTTCTTTAACCTATCACCCTTAATACGCAAGATCACCCTTACAGAACAAAAACTCTTGCCTGATCATAGATAACATTTATTTTCATCTCTAACCTCAATGACACTCTCCCACTTACTCACACCCTTCCTTTTTCTCCATGAATCTTTACTTTCTCTAACTCATTCCGTTTTTCCCTCACATTTTTAACACTGTCGTCCAATGAAACTTTCTCATTTTCCAAATATTTCAAATATTCCATACCCACCTGTTCAATTACCTCCCTCCTCCCTCTCCTCCACCCCTCCACCCTCTCACTCATTGCCATCATTTTCCAAATATTTCAAATATTTCATACCCTATCACAACAAATCCCCCCTCTCCCCCTAGCCCATTACCCCTCTCAACTATTCCTTTTGTACCTTCACTCTTCCATACCCCCTTCTTAAATCCCCTCATTTTCTCAAAACGCTCTCTAAGACCATAACTTTCGCCCATCCACCAAAATCACAGCCCCCCTCCTTCTCTACCCACCCTCCTTTTCTCTGCATACACCTCCCACACACAAACATTCCAACTTACTTTTTCCCCTTCAGTCTTGACCGCAGCCATCTGTTCAAACACCTCCTTCCTCCCTTTCCTCCACCCCCTCTCTGCTATCCACATTAATCCTGCTCATCCCCCCACCTCTTTCTCTTACTACCAGCCACAGTAGTCCTTGCTCACCCCCATCTTTCCACTTCTTCCCCACTCATTTTCATCAACATTCATTTTTCACTCCTCACCAAGTACGGACGTCCACCCAGTAGTGGGCATTATTTCCTTCATTTCTCCCAATATGTTAACCCTACATGTGTTTCTACTTGCATGACATTTTTCTCTATATTATCATCCTGATGAAGTCTTATAAATAAAGACGAAACGTTGATGTACACATAAAAAACATCCATTTTTTGGTTTTCCTTTTTCATTTTCATATATATATATATATATATATATATATATATATATATATATATATATATATACATATATATATATATATATATGTATATATATACATATATATACATATATATATACATATATATATATGCATATATATACATATATACATATATATATACATATATACACACATATATATACATATATATATACATATATATATACATATATATATACATATATATATACATATATATATATCTATATATATATATACATATATATACATATATATTCATATATATACACATATATATAAATATATATATACATATATATATATATATATATATATATATATATATTTATTTATATATATATGAACGACTCCTATAGAACCACAGAGAGAATAAACAGGTGTTGGAATACGTTCGATATATATAGGAGGAAAAAGAAAAAGAGAATAACCGGAAAAAGCAACAACAACACAAGAGAATGACAAATGGTTGAAAACCTGAAAGAAAACCTTAAGGAAATTGAAGTAACGAAAACCTAAAATTCATAAAAAAAAAAAAATAATGGTTTTAAAAAATTCACGACCTTACATGAATCGATAACTTAAAATCTAAAAAGATGGATACATGAAACAGATATTCCAGATTAGAAAGGAAGAATTACGTAAATACAAAAAGGCACTGAAAAGAGAACGATCCCAAGCAACTATAGATCGTTAATCTCGCTTACAGTAAGATACACTTGACAAATGCGCAATACAGGGAGCTTTAACAGTAAAATTCAAATGACGAGAAAAGAAACATTGAAAGAAAATCAGCTACAGGGACGATTAATAGGACTGGCTTGAGAAGAGAAAGACGAACACACCTAGAGATGGCGAAGAACATTTAACCTGAACAGAGAAACAGAATCGCTACTGGCTGCGGCTCATAACTATGCTATCAGAACGAACTATAGCAAAGCTACGATGAATAAAATCCAATAAGAAAGTAAATACGCTGTTGACAAAGAGACGAACAATCACATAATAAGCAAATTCAGCAAGCTTAAATGAATACAAAACAACACAACTGCGTGGTCAACGAGGATGTAAAGACAGAGGCAAACAACAACAACTAGATCTACACTGAAAGAGTACGGAGCATAAGGGAGGCTTATTGTAACTCCAATTCTAGAGAATAGCAACGACAGTTACTAATTGGGAAATAAATGGTAAACGACCTTTATGATGAAGTAAACTGATTAACAATTGGTATCGAAAGAAGTGAAGAGTGCTAGAAATCTCGGGAACTTGTCACTCAGGGTCCAGGAAATTCAACGTGTTATTGCCAGTGAGTAATCACTGATAATGACTTGTATAAAAAATCAGACCCAGTAAATACCACTACTACTACTACAACTAATAATAATAATACTATTAATAATAATAATATTACTACTACTACTACTACTACTACTACTACTACTACTACTACTACTAATAATAATAATAATAATAATAATAATAATAATAATATTAATCATCATCTCTGGAGGCGTGTTGTCACTCAAACTTCAGTGAACACAACCGGGTATTACCAGTAATAAATCACTAACGATGACTTGTGTGAGTAGAAATAATAATAATAATAATAATAATAATAATAATAATAATAATAATAATAATAATAATAAACATAATGTCTCTAACAGAAGAGCCACAAGAACGCTAACTACCTTTTATTAATTTTTCTACTGTTAATCCCCCCCAAAAAAAACAAAGGTAAGACGTTACTCATTGCTTTTAATACTTAAAACTAGTCAGATATTATTTTGTGCCCAAAAATTTGACAGAAAAATCATTGTTATTTATGGAACTTTTTAAAATTATTGTCATAAATACGAAAAACAGACGAATATTCGCACACGTGACGACCCCCCCCCCCCCTCCTTCGGGTTTTTTAAGTCTCTAACAGATTCAGCCGCAAGAACGCTAACTACTTTTTTAAAAAAAAATTCTACTGTTAACCCCCCCCCCCCAAAAAAAAAGGTAAGACGTTAGTCATTGCTTTTAATATTTAAAACTAGTCAGATATGATTTTGTGCCCAACAATTTGACAGAAAAATCATTGTTACTTATGGAACGGTTTAAAATTATTGTCCAAAATATGAAGGCTTGTATGTGTTTTATAATTCAGCATCAATTTATTAGATAAAAACGGGACGGAAATCAACTGTCTATCCCTCGGCTGTCAAAGATTAGCCTATAGAAATTATGTAGTTAAGTAACATATATATATATATATATATATATATATATAATTTTTATTTTTTATTTTTTGTGTGCGTGTAATAGTGCACATCTCACCTCATTAAAATGAGATAAACGCTATCCCTGTGACAGGAGTACAGGCAAACTAAACCTGGGCCTGGTGTAGCCGCATACACCAACATATGAGTAATACACAACAAGAACAATGAAACCTGTGGGACTCAGATGAAAGATTTTAGTGTCATGATGGGCAGGTGTTCCCTCGATGGCCAACATGGGGGACCCGGTCCGCATCCTGCGAATGTTGGCTCCTTTGATTTCAGGAACACAACCACAGACAAAAAACAGGAAAGTAACCTCTCCAATTCCAGGTATGACAAGAACACAGACCAAACACAAAAAAGCAGTAATGAAAAAAAAAACCGGTTCACAAGGAAAGAAACAGTACTGGAAAACGAAAAACACAAAATCATCTGGGATCTAGATATACAAACAGACAAACTCATACAAGCAAGGAAACCGGATGTTTTAATAATCAACAAGAAGGAAAAATCCTGAAACATCGTAGACATCGCCGTTCCAGCAGTCCACAGAGTGAAAATCAAAGAAACGAAAAACGAAGCAAGTACATGGAACTAGCCAGAGAACTGAAAGGAATATGGAGCATGAAGAAAGTCAGTATAATACCAATAATCGTAGGAGGAATAGGAACAATCCCCAAAAACCTATGCGGATAAAATTGTCGCTAGATTTCTAAGTAGATTGTTCATGGATACAGGATGACAGTTAGGCTTGTATATAGCCAAGTGTGTGTTAATTAACTAAACATATACTTAAAGGACAGAGTTATGGTTATATTAAAGGTTGGTGAGAGGTTAAGTATTAATTGCTGACTAGTAATGCATGATTTAATGAGTAGAAACGCTAGGATTATAACTGCTAGCGTAGAGTATAGAGATAAAAGTAGCGAGATCGCTTTTCATTGTACTGGCTGTCTGTTTTTAGCAGTTCGAGAAAATGTGTAACACATTCTCAAATCCTGTGCATATAGCGGGATGAATGGAATTGACCTCGGAACTGACGAAGGGTTGGCGTCATGCTTTTGGAAACACACCAATTACTGAGTCAATTTCTAGCATTCAATCGGATGAGTCGATGTTCATTTGATTGGAATTTTTGTTTGAAATATATTTCTGGAGTGCAAAACAGTAGCTGAATGGAATCGATGTAGACTGTTAAATTATTAGCGTATATTTTATGTTTGTGAGGAAATGGATCCCCCATCTTAGGTTACTTTAACATCTATTATAAAAGATACAACTGTTTCGTCATTTTGGTATGCGAATATGTAGCTCAGCATGCTTGTTCACAATCTATGCTCGAGAGAGCACAACAGAAAAACACACCGATACACCAAGCAACGCTTCTCGTACCAGAGAAAATTGGCCGGCCGGTCAGTTATCAAAGTTTCTGACTGAATTATTTATTATTTATTATTTATATTTATTATTATTTGTAGTTTTTGAGTCGTGTGACTCAGGTAATGACTCTAAGGTACGGAACATAAACTCACAGAATTAGTTTGGAGTGTTGGAAAAGTGTAGTATGTAAAGCTTTTAGTTAACATGTTAAGCTGATAATAAAAGCGACTCTATTTATGTCAAGCATAATTGATACTCAGTAAATCTGCATTCAATTTTGAAATGTAAATACACGTAAAGATGTGCATCATTTAAAAATACATACCTGCCCACAAGTGTCAAAACTGGTCGCATTACGTTGAACATTTATTAGATGCAAACAACCAACAAATACAATGTGAAAATTACAAAACTTCGTAAAAAAGTGATGAAACTTACGAAGTTAGAAAAGATGTTATTCTTTTAGTTCTGCTCTAATACAAAACCACAGACATTTTGTTTGGTTGGTTGCTTTCACACGAATTAGATATGAAGGGTAGTAGTGAAGATGGACACGAGAATGCTTAAAACATACATTTCGCATAATCTGACGGTTATGACTTCAATCACTGTACAGCCAATACGTTTTCATTTTATCTTGAATCACACCTAAAATTGATGTTTGTATTATATAGATTAAGTCGAGGCGAATAACAGCTAAATATTAACGTGTCTTTTAATAATAGGAACTGTGTGCAAATTAATTTAAATAAAAATATGTTGAATATAGAAATGCACTTCCATTACATCCAATATGTGTTTCATACGCCAGTCGGTTAAAAACATTGCATGTATAAGAAACAAACGTTAATAAATAGGTGCGGGGGCGGGAAATTACATTCTATAATGATTGAACTCTCATTTTAGTTAATGGATAGGCGGTCGGATAGTTGCATCCAGTAATGATTGAACAATAATGTAAGTTAATGGATCCGCGGTCGTGTAGTTAGCTTCTATAATGATTGAACTCTCATTTTAGTTAATGGATAGGCGGTCGGATAGTTGCATCCAGTAATGATTGAACAATAATGTAAGTTAATGGATCCGCGGTCGTGTAGTTAGCTTCTATAGTGATTGAACAATCATTTTAGAGAATGCGACTGCGGTCATTTTGTTGGCTCCTGTAATGATTGACCACACATTTTAATTAATGGATCTGCGGTCGTTTAGTCGGATCCTATAATGATTCGCTTTAATTTTAGTTAATGCGTTCGCGGTCGTTAAGTTGGATCCTGTAAGGATTGAACACTCATTTTAGTTAATGGGTCCGCTGTTGTTTAGTAGGATCCGGTAAGGATTGAACAATCATTTTAGTTCATGGATCCGCTGTTGTTTAGTAGGATCCTGTAAGGATAGTACAATTATTTTAGTTAATGGGTCCGCTGTTGTTTAGTAGGATCCTGTAAGGATAGAACAATCATTTTAGTTCATGGGTCCGCTGTTGTTAAGTAGGATCCTGTAAGGATTGAACAATCATTTTAGTTCATGGGTCCGCTGTTGTTTAGTAAGATCTTGTAAGGATTGAACAATTATTTTAGTTAATGGGTCCGCTGTTGTTTAGTAGGATCCTGTAAGGATAGAACAATCATTTTAGTTCATGGGTCCGCTGTTGTTAAGTAGGATCCTGTAAGGATTGAACAATTATTTTAGTTAATGAGTTCGCTTTTCTTTAGTAGGATCCTGTAAGGATTGAACAATCATTTTAGTTAATGGGTCCGCTGTTGTTTAGTAGGATCTTGTAAGGATTGAACAATTATTTTAGTTAATGGGTCCGCTGTTGTTTAGTAGGATCCTGTAAGGATTGAACAATTATTTTAGTTAATGGGTCCGCTGTTGTTTAGTAGGATCTTGTAAGGATTGAATCATTTTAGCTAATGGGTCCGCTGTTGTTTAGTCGGATCCTGTAAGGATTGAACAATCATTTTAGTTAATGGGTCCGCTGTTGTTTAGTATGATCCTGAAAGGATTGAACACTCATTTTAGTTAATGGGTCCGCTGTTGTTTAGTAGGATCCTGTAAGGATTGAACAATCATTTTAGTAAAGTGGTCCGCTGTTGTTTAGTAGGATCCTGTAAGGATTGAACAATCATTTTAGTAAAGTGGTACGCTGTTGTTTAGTAGGATCCTGTAAGGATTGAACAATCATTTTAGTAAAGTGGTCCGCTGTGTTTTAGTATGGTCCTGTAAGGATTGAACAATCATTTTAGTAAAGTGGTCCGCTGTTGTTTAGTAGGATCCTGTAAGGATTGAACAATCATTTTAGTTAATGGGTACGCTGTTGTTTAGTAGGATCCTGTAAGGATTGAACAATCATTTTAGTAAAGTGGTCCGCTGTTGTTTACTAGGATCCTGTAAGGATTGAACAATCATTTTAGTTAATGGGTCCGCTGTTGTTTAGTAGGATCCTGTAAGGATTGAACAATCATTTTAGTAAAGTGGTCCGCTGTTGTTTACTAGGATCCTGTAAGGATTGAACAATCATTTTAGTTAATGGGTCCGCTGTTGTTTAGTAGGATCCTGTAAGGATTGAACAATCATTTTAGTTCATGGGTCCGCTGTTGTTTAGTAGAATCCTGTAAGGATTGAACAATCATTTTAGTTAATGGGTCCGCTGTTGTTTAGTAGGATCCTGTAAGGATTGAACAATCATTTTAGTTAATGCGTCCGCTGTTGTTTAGTAGGATCCTGTAATGATGTAACAATCATTTTAGTTAATGGGTCCGCTGTTGTTTAGTAGGATCCTGTAAGGATTGAACAATCATTTTAGTTAATGCGTCCGCTGTTGTTTAGTAGGATCCTGTAATGATGTAACAATCATTTAAGTTAAATACATTCGCGGTCATGTAGTTGGCTCCTATTATGATTGAACTCACATTTTAGTTAATGAGTTCGTGGTCAAATAGTTGTGTTCTATAATGATTGCGCTATCATTTTATTCTTAATCGGTCTGCGGTCGTTTAGTGGAATGCTGTAATAATATAATAATCATTTTAATTTATTGATCCGCTATTCTGTAGATATATCCTATTATGATTGAACAATCATTTTATTTTATTGATCCGCGGTCGTTTTGCTGGATCTTGTAATGATTGACAAATCATTTCAGTTTGTGCGTCCGCGGTCGTTTAATTGGATCTTGTAATGATTGAACAATAATTTCAGTTAATGGGTCTGCGGTTGTTTAGTTTGATCCTGTAATAATTTACTAATCAGTTTAGTTAATGCGTCCGCGGCTGTTTAGTAGGCTCCTGTAATGATTGACCAATCATTTTACTTAATGGATCCACGGCTGTGTTATTGTATCTTGTAATGATTGAACTACCATTTTTGTTAATATGTCTGCGGTCGTTTAGTTGAGTCCTGTAATGATTGAACACTCATTTTAGTTAATGCATCCACCGTCGTTTAGTAAGATCTTGAAATTAATGAATTATCATTTTAGTAAATGTGTTCGCGCTTGTTTAGTTGCATACTGTATTGTATTGAACAATCATTTTTGTTAATGGATCCACCTCCATTTAGTTGGCTCCTATAATTATTGAACTACTATTTCAGTTCATTCGTCCGCGTTCGTTTAGTTTGATCCTGCAGTTATTCGACAATCATTTAAGTTAATTGATCCGAATCGTGCAGTTGGCTTTTATATATTTTATTATCATTTTAGTTAAGGCGTCCGCGCTCCAGTAGTTAACTCCAATAATATTGAACCATTATTTTAGTTAATGCATCCGCGGTTGTTTAGTTGGGTCCTGTAATTATTGAACAGTAATTTCATTTAATGGATCCGCGTGGTGTATTTGGCTCATATAATGATTAAACTATCATTTTAGTTAATGCGTCCGCGGTCGTTTAGGATCCAGTAATGATTGAACCATCATTTTAGTTAATTGGTCCGCGGTCGTGTAGTTTGATTCTGTAATTATTCAACCATCATTTTATTTTATTGGTGTGAGGTCGTATACGTGTATCTTACAATTATTGAACTACCATTTTAGTTAATGGGTCCGTGGTCGTATAGGTGTATCCTATGATGATTGAATAACCATTTTTTTTTATTAATGGATGCGCGGTCTTGTTGTTTGATCCTATACTGATTGAACTATCAGTTACCTCAATGTTACATGTATTTTAAATAGGAAATACTGATACTTCTAACAAAATTTCACGCAGTAACTCAGAAGTAAACGAAACATTTTAATATATGACATTAACTTTCGGGCGGCTATATATTGATAAACGACCGCTACTGTTTAATAGTTTTCTAAGAATCCAAATTTGAATGCAAATCCTTTAGCCATCTTGGCAAATATTTGATTAAACAGTATTTTTCACGGTAGATTCAACGCTGAATAATTTGAAATATTTCTTTTAGCAAATGTTTGCACGTTAGAATATTTACACGTTCGAATATTTGTAACTTGAATATTGGCTGCGTCGAGTTTTACTTGTGTTGTTCTTTTTGTGCATAATTTAACGTGTTTTAATTAAAATATACTTTTCCTACTTCTACATTCACAGTTGCATACTTTATATCGTGTTAATTACCCCCTCTCTCTCTCTCTCTCATATATATATATATATATATATATATATATATATATGAAGAAGAAATTTATTATTTGGACTAAAATCAAAGTCTCCGTTCTGATACTACACTTCATCTGTTTTTTTTGCGGGCGGTGAATGACAACTCGTCCTAGTTTGAAGTAATTTTAACACGTGTCCTAGTCAAGAGTCAACTTTTTGGGGAAGCGAGATTTTCCCCACAGTCAAAACCGACATCCTGTCTAACTCTACCCTAGCGGGGGGGGGGGGGGCATTAAACATGGGGAGGCTGATAATTATAGTTATTTGGAAGAATAACGCAGAGATTTGTTTTTTTTGTTTTCATATATCTAGGCCGTTTGACTAGTAAACATACGAATGGTTTCTTATCGTTACTAAAAAGTCTTAAACGCTATTCTACTTCATTTAGAGTCTGTACGCGTTTTGCGTATATTCTCTTTTGCGAGTGTGGGGTCTCTGAATTGTGTGCAGTGATGAGGGTGCCCTTCATCTGTGCGCGTTGTAGGAGTGTGTTTTAAATGTACATGCATTTTATACTTAAAAACGTATGGGTGTTAGGGTGCTCTTTATCATGTGTAGGCCCTCAATCGTTCGTTCTTTTAACGTGAACACACTATAAAATGGTCTCATGAATTCGTTCACCTTTTTATGTTACTTAAAATTATTTACAAAAAAAGTGTGTGTGCGAACGGTGTGTCTTTTATTAGTATATTTCTTTCTTTTTGCACATATGAAAGTTACTTTAATTAAGAAACGAATTTACCGTTTATTTTTCATCCTGTTTCCTCTATTCTTTCTGTCGATTCTTTTCTCGATACTTCTGTTCTCAGTTGTTGTGCTGTGGTTCGCCAAAGTTGAGTTGATATTTTCTTTATTTTCTTCTCCTTGATCATCATAGTGGTGTATCTGTGGCTAAACTTGTTGCTTACGATAAAAAAGAACTCCAAAGACAGATTTATTTCAGAGGGTAAAAGTGTTAACTTATCCCTGGATATATTAACTACTTACTTATTATAAGACCATTACAGTACTAGCAAACAATGGAGGGGGTATTTCTTTCGGTCTAAACTCGAGACTTAACCTAAGGTTTACAGACCATCATTTTCACGCCTAGCTCGCTTAGAAAATCCATGACGATCACACATGTTTACACTCTCACAAACATTACGTTATAGTTTTTTTTGTTCGCGACAAACAAGTTACGTCATCGCATCATCAACCTATCAGCTCTCAATAGTAATTACTTCCTGACCCCAATCTCTATTCCCCTGGTCCTACGTTTAATTTGTCTATCCTGACTAGTAGAAAACAGTCTCAAACAGTTTTTTGTCATGTCGACTTGCACTTAATTCTTAATTTCGACCTAAATAAAAATTCATACTAGCTGAAGTACACATTCAAAAAAAATAGAGCCCCTCATAACCCCCACGTAGCTAGGGGGTGCCAGGGGGGCACGCCCCCCCCCCCTGCAAGTACATTTGCACCCCCTGATATTTGTGATCCAGAAAATATTATAAATATAAATACTCTTATATTTCGTAGTCAACTATACTTCTTCATTATGAAACAGTATTTACTTTTGTGTAATATATTTTACAGCAGGGCCGGAGTAAGGGGCCAAGGGGCTGGGGCCCTGGGCCACTCACCAAGAGGGGACCTCCCACCAATTTTTAACATAATTTCCGATTTCAAAAACTCTTCTTTGGATTTTATTTTGTTTAAAACTTAATTTTCTATTCCTGGTACTAATGATGCCATAATAAATATTTACGGATTTTAAACTACCAGTTAAAATAAATCTATTGACCATAATAACATCTAAATATGATTTAAATTAATGTTACCTTGTAAAAAGAAAAAAAATTAAAATGTACGTGTTCTCAAACTCAAACATAACTTCGCAGGTTTCAGATCAAGTGGTGAGGGAAACAAAGCCTCAATGTTTTTCACCTGTTTCCTGCTTGGTGAAAGAGATTGTTAGTGTATCTGTCTTTTTTTGTCAACTTACCAAATATATATGTTTTAATATTGTTAATTCATACTATTTAATATTATAAATTATCAATTAAATAATTATAATCAAAATGATGTAATATAAACACAAAATGAATTTACGTTGTTGTTCTGCCAGCTTCTTTTAAAGATATTTTTTTAATTTATGAAAGAAAGTGGTGTCTTCATTCAAAAAATAGAAATGAATACTAGCAACCTAAATTATTTTCAAATGAAACTGGAAATTAGTTTCATTCTTCATCCCTCATACACCGGATACTGGATGTAGGTTAAACATCATGTGAGGGAATTTAAAAGATTCTCCGGTCCGGAGAAACCACTCTTACAAAGAAACTCAAAGTCGCTTGTTACCCGAATTGAAGACGGAATAATCCTTTTCTGTCTACTAAAGTGGGATTTAATAAGGACAAAGTTGAATATCGGAATAATCCTGCAGTTTAGTAAAGAAACCTTTCTCCCCCCCCCCTCTCTCTCTCTCTCTCTCTCTCTCTCTCTCAATGCATATTCGCTCATTGGCTAACAAACATTTTTCCATTGTTTTCATGTCAATTTTCAACACCGGAAATAAAATTTCCTTCAGTTTTATATCCATATGGATATAAAACTGAAGAAAGTTGTCTGTGTTTTTCTTGCACTGTATTTCGTGTTTTTTTTGCTCATCAGATCTCGTTCAGTAGACACCTCTTCTAGCCAACAAAACATCGTTAGCTAGACTGACCGAGGTGCAAAAAGGTCCAATAATATAAATATCTTCAGTCACGAATACGGGTCGTGACAAATATTATATTTATTGGAATAATTTATTTTTTCTGGTTATCGTCTGAAACGGTAACCTCCTTTTAAAGAATAGTTTCTTGAGCAGACACTCTGTTGTTTTATGTGTATTTCTCAGCTCAATCTAATGCTAATGTTATTGGACTATTTTTATTTTGTTTTAATTTTCATTGTTACCCCTGTTTTAGGAAACAAAAGCAGAAACTAGCTATTTTTTTTGTTTTATTAATAAACTGTATTGAGTTACATTTATGGGTATGGTTCTTTATTTGCTCATTTGTTTCCCTTTATTGATTCCCTCTTTTTTATTTGTGGCAACAAAAGACGAATGTTGGTAAAGATCCCACGATTTTCGTCATTACTTAATAGATCAATTAACAAATGATAATAATTTAAAGTGGTTTTCTAACACAAAAATAAAAAAAATATTTAAAAAATATTAAGACATATCATTTACTTTGGTTTATATAATGGTTTTCTTTGGTAATTATTAAAAAAAATTATAAACATAACATATATATATTGATCTCTTTTATGTTTTAGAAATATGAAGCGGATAACAGCATTTTTCAATCCTGCTGCCAAAGCCAAACGTCAGTGCCCAACACAAGATTCAGATAGACATAGCAACAGTTCTTCAATTCTATCATCAGAACCGACTTCATCACATCAACAGTCGGTCCCTCTTTCATCAGATCTATCAACAGTTTCTGATTTATCTGAAAAGGGAGAGCCACCGATTCAGCTAAGAATCGAGTTCCCAAAGAATCAGGCTACAGTGAGGGACGTCGTTTTTCAAGTCAGTGGTACGCTAAATTTGAATGGATCGAGTACAGCATCCAGAAGAATGATATATTTTGTCATACATGAAGGAATTTTTAACATTTACGACGTGAGGAAAGTAGAGTCTGGACAGAGTTTGACTTTCGTGACTGGAGGAAAATTGAACAAAAATTGAAAGCACATAATGACACTGATGTCCACAAAGAAGCGGACAAGGTTCGGATCACCTTAAAACATGTTCAGAAAGTAGGGAGAGTGTATCAACTCCTGGCTCCATGCTACCGAGACAAGAAATTAATCGGTGAGTATAAACAGCATCTCCTGACAGTACTGGACAGAGTATTATTCTGTGCAAGGGATGAGATAGCACTGTGAGGTGATGACGAAAGCAAAGAATCACTAAACAGAAGAAACTTTTTGGAGTTACTCTTACTTTTATCTAAGTATGACCCAACTATTCAACAACGTTTGGAGAAACCTCCGAGAAATGCACAAATGTAAAGCCCACAGATTCAAAATGATTTACTCTTTTCAGCGCAGAAGGTTCTGTTAGAGGAAATCAGGGACCAGGTTCAGGAAGCCGGATATTAAGCGGTTTTAGCTGATGAGGTTAAGGACATCTCTAACAAAATAATTACTTGGTGTTTCATTAAAGTGTCTGCACGGAGGTGAAGCCCAGGAACACGGAATTTGTTTCATAGAGCTGTATGACTAATCTGCTGCCAGTATTTCGGAACAGCTTCATGGTATGCTGCGGTCTATGAACTTGGAGAAGGAGATGTGTGTTGGGCAAGGATACGATGGTGCAAGTTTGATGTCAGGTGAACGTGGTGGTGTCCAACCGCTGATGAAAAGGGCTGGCTATACAAATGCCCAGTATGTGCACTGTGTATCTCACAGGCGTAATATAGTTCTAACATCTGTCACTGAGATTGGTCCTGCCATTAAGACATTCTTCGAGACCATGGAATTAGTGTACACTTTCATGACAGGTACAAAACGTCATTCCGGATACCTGGAAATCCAGAAGATGTATCCGAAAAACCAACAATTGGAACTGACCCATGCATCTACAACCAAGTGGTCTTCCAGATCCTTAGAGGTTAAAAAGTTGTTGCGCCATTTTGATGTAATTTTGGACACTCTGAGATCCTTTCAAAATGACCATGCTGCTGAAACAACACTTTCTGCTATTGCTCTACTGAAGGCAATTCAGACAAAGAAGTTCATAGTTCTGCTAATCTTTTTTGGAAGATTATATGACTATACATATGTTGTGACCAAAGGTCTGCAAAAGAAACAAACAAATGCAGAAACAGCTATTAGGTTGGTGGAAACATTACTTTAACACGCATAATCATTCGATACAGAGAAGGTGGTGAAGTATGCATTGGAGCTTGCCACAAAGTACGATATCACGGATATTTATACTCGGCCATCTGGAAGGGCACAAAAGTTATCCGGAAAATTAGATGGCGCATTAGTGACTGGTTTCGTTGGCCATAACTGTGTGGGTATAGTGGAAGATTTTGATTTGGTACTCCGACAGTTGCTGGGGCACATTAGAGGAGAACTCTGTGCTCGATTTGGAAATGCTCAATGTGCGGAGATGAAAGCTGCTGCAGTGTGTAATGCGTCATCAGAATCATTCATGGACAGTGAGACGCTGAAACAGCTAGGTCCACTGTTTGGTGTTTTGGTAAAGGAGAGTGAGATGGAAATATTCAAGAACTACATTCAGCGACGTCTCCATACCGAAGATCTTGGACTTTCACAATTATTCGAACAATGTGACAGGGATATTCTTCCATCGGTGCATAGAGTATTGCAATTGCTCCTTACCATCTCACATACCTCAATAATCGTTGAGAGACTATTCTCTTCAGTGAAGCACATCAAAACAAGAATGCGATCTTTGATGTCAACAGAGAGACTGGCCTAACTCTGCCTCATATCCTTTGAAAAAGATTTGCTGAGAAACATTGACAGCCAGCACATCCTTGCGCATTTCAATAACTGAAGTTACTACCTTATTTTACAAACTTGATGTTATTATTACTGTGTTTACTATGCTGTATGTGTTTTACTATGCTAATGTTGTTATTTACATGTACCTACTGAACTACACAACAATATATTTGGATTATATAAAAGAAATTGAATTTTTTTACTACTTATTTATATTTATATATCAGTACACCCACACACTGAACCAGAACGTTACTCATATAAGAATATCAATATTAGTTTTGCCCCGCCTAAAAATGGCTTGTCCCCCCCCCCTTAAGTTAGAAGTCTGGCTACATGCCTGCCTCATAATAGAACAGTCTTATTATTTTTCATATAATTTAAATACGTGTTCATACGGTAAACATACACATTAATAAATCAGATGCGTATGGTAAAAAAAGTAACGGTTTCTCTAAATGCTTCCAGATACATTAAGTAATATAGGATAGTGTTTGACTCAGCATAGATAAGTTTGAAAAGTAATATATTATACCTGTTAAAATAAGTCATAATTAACTGAACCAAACCAAAAATACTCTCTTACCTATCTATATATTGCTCGCCCGTCTTACTCTATTTTGATTAACTAACTGAATTAATTGACACAATAATAATTATGTTTAACTTCTATATAACAATACATAATAATAATAATAATAATAATAATAATAATAATAATAATAATAATAATAATAATAATAATAATAATAATAATAATAATAATAATAATAATAATAATAATAATATAGAAATAAACGGAAGAATTAAGAAGAAAGTTTATATCGCAGTAAAGAGACTTATTACCCTTGGTTATTACAGAAGAATATATAAACAGATTGTGAATTTGTGTATGTCATCAAAATTGACTTAAATTATGTAGCGGTTGAGACAGTGGTAGGCCTTGTATATATATACACACACATCTCTCTCTCTCTATCTCTCTCTCTCTATCTATCTATCTATCTATCTATCTATCTATATCTATCTATCTATATATATATATATATCTATATAGAGAGAGATCAGGTGAACACGACAATTAAACTGAAATTATCACCATCTTATTCGTATTATCTTTCGAATTTTGTTTTTATTTACTTCATCATGTCGCTTTATTTGATTGTTTGTTTTATTGTGTTTCTGTTCTTTGTTCATTATCCAATGTACTTTTGACGTTGACAATTTGCATGTTCATTTAAAATGTGTTTTATTGTTTTAATCAAAGTTGTTCTTCTATTTTAATGTGAGTCTCTTATCAATTTACTTTGGTTCTTTTTAATTCGATTCCGTCTTTTACAGTCACTTCTTTCTACTATTTACTTTATTATATTTTCATCGTATTCATTCCGTGTAACTTTCTTTGCTTTAATTTATTGATTTACCTAATATTTCTTCTTTCTTTTAATATTTCCCGATTTAATTTTTTTTTAATCAATAAACTCTTATATAATATATATTTATAACTGATTGTATTTTCATCATATTGTTTTTTTCTTCGAAAATTAATTTCATATTTTAAGTATTCGTTCCGTTGTATTGTCTCTTTATGAGTTATTGCTTATTAGATTCATTTCTACTTAGTTCTTTTCTTTGTTTTTATCGAATTTTATTATATATTCATCTATGTTTATATATTATATATTCATCTATGTTTATATATTATGTATTCATCTATGTTTATATATTATATATTCATCTATGTTTATATATTGTATTAATCTATGTTTATATATTATATATTCATCTACGTTAATATATTGCATATTCATTTATGTTTATGCTCTAGCAATTTTTTTCTAACTTAATGTTGTATTCTATTTTTACGGAAATAGATATTCCCCAAATTATATCACCATCCGATTTTTTCTCATGATAAATATGTCCTCATAGCTTCACTTATTTTATGTTCCATTCATTCAGTTTCTTATTTAATCCATTTTTTATATTCCTCCTAGTGAAGTTAACCCCAAGAAATCGCACAGAGTCACAACATAAACACAAGAACACAATCCCTCTATAGAGACGTAAGCTAATTGACGTGTTTCGTAAACAAAGCAATCGTCTTTAGAAATATCGACAGTTTTAGTATTGTATTTTACATCTGCAACTGTCAATAAAATGACCGGAAGTTTAGGTGAATACATCGTTTTATTTATTCAAAGCCCGCTACCGATCCAACCTCATCGCGCTATTTTAAAGTTAATCAAATGCATCACACGTGTCTACGAACTTTTTTCCTAAGTATTCGACTCATACAATTGAACATTATACATTATAAGAGTTAACACGCAAATACATTTCATATAAATACATACATATATATATATATATATATATATGTATATATATATATATATAATGCAAACATAATATGTATATACATATATGTGTATACATATATATGTGTATAGATGTAATGTATTTACATATATATAATGTATATAAATATATATACAATATATATATATAATGTATATAAATATATATAATATCTATTAATAATGGGGTTTATGTATATGTCTGTCTGTCTGAAGCCGATACTCCATCAGAGTAGCATGGTTATTTACTAAGTCCGCCAGCTTCATTATATACTACTAGAAAAACCGCCGGAAACACTATGCGCATTTCTCAATTTACACAATCAATTTCTTTCCAACTTGAATTAATATTCACAAATATACACTCATGATCGTTTTCTTCAGATTTCCACATGTATTTACGCTATTTTGCACGCTAATAATCTTACTTATAAATTATAATTTAGACAGACAGACAGATACATACATACATGAAATGCGTTACGTAGTTAATATAACTATGACGAATGGATTAACGCTGGCTGTTTAATCAGTGGTTTCCCTCTCTCCGTTAATTCAATATGGCGCAACTGATTAAACAGTCAGCGTTAATAGGGCGCGTTATTTAAAATGTAAACAACGCTGGCATTCACCGTGATAATTTTCCTCTTATTTATTTTTTAAACCGTTCTAATTTGTTTATTTTCTTAATCTTATTAGCCATTAAATTCACTGATAACGAATTTAGTTTTTACTTTAGGACTCTCGCTAACTTTGACCCCGTCGTTAGGATTAGTCCCGGTATTTTGTTTTTTTAATTGTTGATTTTAATTTACGTACAATTTTTTTTGCGTTGAAAGTGAGAAAATATTACTTATTATATTATGACCTGGATTTGGCGCAAATAATCTAAGCATTACGCTACTCAGTGGTGCGACAAACCTAGCCCGTTCAATCTCTCAGCAATTTTGGTTGATTGAGGAAGCCAGGATAGGGTAATACCAGTCGAGAATTTGTTCTCAACAATCAGCCCGGCAGGTACTGGGCCATTTTTGTGGGCTTTTTTCTGGCAGGCTGAGCTATACTGCCGTGGGTGGTTCATGGTGTTACACACTCCCAAGCCTTGCCTTTCCCTTTTCGGGTTGAGTAAGTTTATTGCTTACTGCGTGAGGCGCCTGACCGGGGAATGCAGACGGGGCTGTCCAGGTTATTTTTGCTAGGCCAGATTACTCATTTTTTAGGTGCGCTTGCTCGACTCTCCCCCACCTTCTGACTTTGTGTCAAATATTTCTGTGATTGGAAGGAATTAAATAGCTGTGGCGACGCCAACCCGTTCAGTCTCTCAGTAACTTCGGTTGATTGAGGACTTCGGGATGGGGTAATATCAGTCGAATATTCGTTCTCGGCAATCAGTCTTACATGAACTGGGCCACTTCGGTGGAAATTTATGTCAAGCCGAGAGGTTGAGTCCTGGGTTGTCCTATGAGGTGCACCCTCCCAAGCCTTGCCTTCCATCTTTGGGGTGGACTGAGTTTATTGTTTACTGACTGATGCACCCTGACCGGGGCATGCCGACGGGGCTGCCCAGACTATTTTTGCTAGGTCATAGTTATCATTTTTAAGGGCGCTGGCTTGGTTCTCCCCAACTTTATACCTTGTGCCACATATTCCTGTGGTGAGAAGGAATTTCATAGCTGCACAACCCCAGTCTACCCTGACAGTCAGGACAGACGGTCATCTCTTCTTGTTTATCTGTTGTATATACTATTCTTCATTATACTTGTTATACCTAAACACCGCGCCCGTATTTTACGTCCGGCTTCTAAACAGGGATATAACAATTAGCGACTACGTACACGAACATACACTACCACAATTTGCAACGTAATATTCGAGCTTACACAGCCCCCACTATCACCACAACAACAACAAGGACAACTGTCGACAAGATATGTGAATTTACACTTAAAACAAAAACATTAAATATATCTCTTGAGGACCTTCAAGAAAGGACACCACAACGACTGACAACGTGGGATTTCACATTTCAAACTCACACCACTAAAATAGACTGACAGTAAACGATTCGGGATAACTTTTAAAGTGGACGCCACAACGGGCGACAAAATTGATTATGGAAACCATAAAGAAACCAAACTTGGATAAATCAACTACAAATTAATCAGACAACGTTTTAACTTAAACCAATTGGCTTACCGGTAGAAAAAAGCACGTAAGACCAACTTATTATTCTCTAAAGTTCAGAAAATTCAGTGATTATTGTTTGAATTTTATTCCGACACTGTTGTAATATTAATCAATAAGAGAATACATAATTTGTTTTTCTCTCTAAAGGAATGAAAGTTACTTCTGCCGAAAGAAATTGAAACCGCATTTTAATTTATTTTTCTGACTAAAGTGCCGACCGTAAATTTTACTACGCGTAAAAGCGTACTACCAAAGCGATTATTTTTATCGAGAATAAAAAAAAGATTGTATACTATTGTACGACTAAAATAACGTCTAACAAGCGAAAGCTTGAGAAAAGAAGTTTCTTAACTAGTCGTACCTGAAAAAATTACTTTCTAAAAAGGACACACGAAAAATTTAAAGCGACGATGCAGAATTAGTAAAATTTCAAATGCAACAAGAACTCGAACATAAAAAAGATGCAGACGAGATACTACAACAAACTGAAGAAATATTTTAAAAGCAACTTCTAGAACAAAATAAAACGAAAGAATCTGACGAAAAAGATTAAGATGTTACTGTAAACAATATCGCTTAAAGGCCAAAGTAACGAAAATGATTGCTTTTTCGCACTCGATAGACAACTTCAACTAATCCCCTAATGAGGATACACTTCTTTAGTATTGTATTTTAAGAAAATATGAAGACTAATATAAAACTGATTGCGAAAACTAGGCATAATTTAAAAAGGTTCGCCTGTTACTTAAGAAAATTAGGCCCCACCGAACATACTAAGTTCGTGGATTTCATTTTGCCTCGATAAAATAACGATGAGACTTTCGCGGAAGGCGTCAAACTTTTAATTGAGCTTTTTAGCCCAAATACTTCGTTATTCCACAAACGATGGAAGTGTTTACACCTGGTAAAAAAAGACGACGAAGCTTATTTAATGTTCGCCTCCGTAGTAAATAAGCACTTCAACGACTTCAAATTATCCGAAATTAGTGCTGATAATTTTTAATGCTTAATCTTTGTTCAAGGATCGGTGTCAGGAACAGACGCCAAAATAAGGCGTAGAATTCTAAATAAATTAGAAAATGAACCGGACATAACATTGCAGAAATGAGCTGAGGACTGCAAACCAATTATTAGTGTATAGCAGGATTCGAGGTACATCGAACACTCGGGCATTGCGCACGTACGAAATATGCGTAAAAAATCTAAATTCAACTCTCATTTAAAAACTATTCAAAGCAAAAAACGGGATTTCACGCCTCAGGAAAAGCCAGCCTTATAAAAATAAATAACCGCTAAACCCTTGTTATTGATGCGGAATGCGGCATTGGATAATTAAATTACCATTTTGTTTTAAAATCTGACTAATTTGTAAAACAAATCGGACACACAATTCGCATTAAAAGATGAAAATAAAATAAACCGCGTGTAAAGGCTACTAAACATGGATACAATATTATAGGGATATAGGTTGAGGCTAAAATCTTAAATAAAAAAGTAAAACTACAATTGGATTGATGTGCATACGTGTACATAATTAACGCGCAGACATCGAGACGTTTGGGAAAACTGACCATATAAAGAACCAATCAAATTGCCAGAAGAGTGACTGGTAAGAAAATCAATTGCGACAGACAAATAATTAACGACATTATATTTAACATAACGACAGAATAAGTAAAAATGTACATATTAAAAGAGACAGGACATTTATTTGGTGCAGACTTTATTTTACTATTCAGAATATAGGGATTATCAACAAAATATTCTTGCCAGAAAGAAATGAATATGACGACCGGTTGAGGAAAACGAAAAAAGGATTTTGTTCTAACCATTAATCGTATGAAATGGACTAAAAATAAATTGCCATTAGAAATGACAGAAATAAAATCACATAAAAAAACAAAATGCAGCTGAAAAAAGAAAACAAGAAACTGAAGGAATATAAGCCGAATCATGTGAATAACCAGTGGAATGTTAATGAGAGTGAATTTATAGTTAATGAACTACAATTAATAAAGTTACAAAGGGAAGAGTTTTCTGAAGAATTAAAAACTATAAAAGATAAGATGACTTTTTTGAAGTGCAGTGTCGGAGAAAAGGCGACATTATTTTAAAATTTAAAGATGTGCTTAAAAGTAAAACATCTAGAATTAAAACGATGGAGAATCTCAAATATCTCATAAAAGAGACATACACATATAAATATGTATAAATTTATCACTATTATCACCATTACCACTATTACAACTACAGCTATAATTTTAATTACTGTTTCTACCATTAATATTGTAGGGTGTTTGTTTTCTATTGCATGCCTATTTTCCTGCAAAAATAACTGATTTCTGTATAAGTTCTCTATTAGTGATATTATACGGCTTGTTATTTCTGTCAAGCTGTGTGTTTACTTCACTATTGTGAGATGTACTTAACCAAATTATATTTCGTTTCTGTTGTTATTATTATTATTATTATTATTATTATTATTATTATTATTATTATTATTATTAATACTACTAGTAGTAGTAGCAGTTGTAGTAGTAGCAGTAGTAGTGTTTTAATGAGTTCATTCTTTATTGCATGAACTGTTTTCTCAAAGTTGTTTCATATCATTATTTTTGTTCAATTTATTCATATTGCCAGAGTGTTCTCATCGTCTATTGCATATTGAATTTGAGTTTTGTTTGAAAACTGTTTCTGGTTATATAAATCTATAAGAATATTTTAGGATTGACCGTAAACTTTCGTAAAAGTTGGTCACAAACATATAATTGCTCAGTGTGCATTTTACTGGTTCATCTAAGCAATTAACAAAAAGTAAAATAGCTTCTACCTATCTATATATAGCGAAACGAACCTCTCGGAATATTTACGCATCCTCGCTGATATCAAACAGGTTATTGAAATTTAAAATGACTAATACATCGCTGAAATACGATTCTAAATCTCTTTAACAATAGTATAGGATTGACATCCTCTAATATTTTATCAACAAACGGCGTAACCAGAAAAACAGAAACACATCCCGAATTCACTTAACAAAAGCTCAAAACTGGACCCATAAAAATCGACTCCCACTGACCAATTTCACAAATAGGCGCAACAAATAAAAACATAAGTGTCGCCAACTACGTCGGGCAGACCACTGGTCAAACAATATAAAAGAATACGGTCGCGACAAAATCGCGCTAAGCATTTACAGCAAGCAGGCCACATCGACGCGTCTTTCCAACTACTCACCCATTGTGGTGGAGATGCTGCTGGACATTTCCACTGCCGCACGCACGGCGGTTACTTTAAACACGCACGCACGCAAGCACATGCTTACACACACTGCTGTCTAAGGCACATAGATGCCCTATCATTTTTCAACTGCCGCATGCACGCACGCACACACGCTGCTGACAAAGGCACATATTAGTATACATTTACGCACGCATACACAGTCGTACATTTTGAACCCCCGATAAATTTCAACTAATGTGCACGCACACACATTCGTACAACTACACACACACATACACACTCATAAATTACAGGCATAAACATTGATAGCTACTCTGCCTGAACATTTAAAATACACAATTACTGCTTTGTATTTTGTATACATATATATAATAATATATATATATATAGAAATATATATATATATATATATATATATATATATATATATATATATATATTGTGTTTCTCTGAAACATATTTCTTTCTTCCATCTCTTCTTTATTCATGTATGTTTTTCCTTGTTTTCATCTGTTTTTCCTCACTGTTTTAAGTATCTCTTACAATCTCAAGCGACGATCTTTGCATTTTCTCTAAGACACAAATAATAAGCTAAGCTCCGTGCTGCTACATACAGAGGGTCATATCCCCACAAGAATAGTCAGTATGCATTTTTTTCGATAAACTTATCAATGGCTATTTTTGATAAAATACTCAACATAGGAGCCAGGTTTGCATTCTACGACACTTGATACTTTATGTGATGAGCACAAAGCCAAGACCACGGAGAAATTGCCAACAAAAGAAATTAGACTAGAAATGTAGTGGTATTACACCACCACACAATGAGCCCACTTTACACATGTAGAACACCGATTTTCTCAATAATCTTTTCATATTAATGAATTAATTTTTATCATTTTATATATCATAGAGAAGCGTAGACATACTATATAAAAGAGCTTATATAGATTTAAATTTGAGAATATGTTACCAACAGCGTATATATATATATATATATATATATATATATATATATATATATATATATATATATATATATATATGCATAATGTAATCTTTTATCTCTCTCGCACGTAGATGTACATATATAATGTGTCATAAATGTAGTATGTTATACACATGATTTACATATTGAATGCCTGAGGCATGCGAATAACCACTTAACCTCGTCTTTCGTCAAAGTTAGACACATCCCCCGGGGCAGGTTTTTCAAATATATATTTCGATTTCTCTCACGATTGACTCTATGACACATTATTAAAACTGATGGAGTGAAGGTCGATTAAGTTGGAAATCTAATGCCTCTTGTTATACATGAAGAAACCAGAAATAGATTGCGGAGGGAAACAATCTTAAAGGAATCGCCTGTGTTTGTGCCGCTCGCTACACATATGACGCCTTAAAATATATTTCATTATTCGAACTCAAATTTCAATTTATATGTTTTGGACACTATTTTAATTTTCTATCAAAAACATTATGTATATAGAATTCATGTGTTTATCCTCTGAAGTCTTTACGAATGCTGTATGCATTTAAACGGATGTTGATGTTATCTTGATTTCTACTTTAATTCTAACGTTATGCGTCTGATAAATGTTACGAGTGAAAGTTGTAAAATTAGTAGTAATAGTAGTAGTAGTAGTCGTAGTAGAATCACTATTTTGATTTTGAACCCATATCTTTATCAGTATCCTAAGGTATCTTTTGGCGAAATTTAGAGCCACTCTATCTTCGAAGCTGTAACTGTTTATTATTAACACTAGTAGTAATACTAGTAATATGAGGAGTAGCAAAAGGAGGAATAAGATGAGAATATTTTTAGTAGAAAAAGTTCACAGCGTAATATATTCGACATATGATTGATAGTTCGTGAGGAAATCTCGAAAGATGAACGTAAAATCATTCTTAATGTTGTTTTATCCTGTATCCCAAATGCTTCTGATGCAGACGTTGGTTTAATTCTAATCTTTAGTTTTTGAGCTCATCTTTTTTTTTACAATTATATGAATAATATAATTAGTAATAATAATAGTAGAAGTAGTAGAAGTGTCATAATTTTTATTTTGAGGTTTGACGCGCAATATCTTTCGTTCTCTTCCTGCGAACATTTGAGCTAATCTATCTTGGAGGCTACAACTGTTTATTAACTACGTAGTAGTAGTAGTAGTAGTGGTAGTAGTAAAATTAGTAGTACTAGCAGTAAACTAATCGTAGTGTCATGATATTACCCTCATGACATATCCGATATCTCATAAATACTTCATGCCAAAGTTTGTACAATTCTGTCGAATAGTTCTGGATACTATAAATTACCAACATACAACAATAAGTTCTAGCTACATCATACACTACGTATACATTGTTTTAATGTATCATAATTGTATAAACACAATCATGTGCTTTATTTTGTTAGCTACATAGCGGGGCACAATTCTCCGGAAATAAAAAAAATAAAAGTTATAAAACAAATACACATAAAGATAAAAAGGAAACAAAATAATGGATGACTAGGAATAAGTGAATACCGAAGTCAGTTTTCGCAGACGCGTATGCGCAGTCTGGGTCGGTAACGAGAATAGCTAATTCGCAGTTTCCTTGCTTAACTACAATAGCAATTCATGTTTTCAACGTCTGAACTCGAATATCGACTGCAGGAGCTAGCGCCTGGAGACACGCTGATCTCAGACATACTCGACCCTTCAACCTTCAGAAAAGCATTTTCGCGGACGTGTTGAAGTGGGTTTTGTGCTCGCTGTTCGCGTCCAGCAACAAAACGATGGTCAGACGCAGGGAGAACCACCTGAAAAGGTCACTCGATCGGCTTCCTGAACTCTTGCTCTTTTACTTAACCCTAAGTTCGCGCCAACCCTATTTACATCTTTGTACAGTTACAAGGTCGCTCGTAAACATAAACTTGCTTATGTTCTATTTCTCTAGTCGGGCGAACATTTCAATTCCCATGTTTCTATCCTGTAGTAACTTTTACTTTCCTGACTATTTACATGACCGAATAGTTATCTTGGTTTCTTAAGGACTCTTAAAGATACGGCAGTAACTGTTAGCATCAAAGTTTCAGCCAATTATTGGGTAGCACATTTTTACAGTCTTCATATTCTTTTGTTTTTTTAAATGGTGTCTGGTAAAAAGTCAATAAAACATCATAACTTCAATAAATAACGTGCTTTCTTATTAAAAATAAGACTTTCTTATGTATATATATATGAATATATATATATATATATATATATATATATATATGTATATATATACATATATCAGCAAATAAGATGTAGCAGAGGGTGCACATAAAAATAAGGCTATTTCATATATATGTATATATATATATATATATATATATATATACATATATATATATTTATATAAATACATATATAGACATATATTTTTTTCCAGAGAAGAAGCATCACACTGAAAAAATCTTATATTTTATTATTCAATTATTTGATGAACTTATTGTTCCCTACACGTGTTACTGTACCTAGCAATGCACTTGCTAGGCAGTTCATCAGAGGAGATAGAAAACCCAATATATTGACCTTAACATCTGACAATACCAAACAGTGGATTGACCTTGTTGAAATTACTTAAGAAAGAAATAACGAAAATAAGTTCAAAAGACAGCTTAAACAGCTCGGTATATATATATATATATATATATATATATATATATATATATATATATATATATATATATATATATAAATAAATATGTATACTCTCAAAGAACATGTGACTCTATCTCATCTCAAAGTGTTGGGTCTCGTGATTTTTGGAGAATCTACAATATTCCTATTAATAGTAGCAAGTCTGCTATTTCTCCTCTTTTTAATTGTCTTCTAGTTATTTCATATTCTAAGGATAAGGCTGATCTCTTTGCTCGTCATTTTGCTGACAATTATTCACTTGATGATTCTGGTGCTGTTCTTCCTGATTTTCCATTTGAAAACTGATCAGTCTCTTGATTCTGTTATTATCACTCCAAAGATGGTTGTTGGGATTTTTTTCTGATCCAAACCAGTCTAAGGCTTCCAGTCCTGATTACATTCCTGTTGTTCTCAAACGTATTGCTCCTGAACGTTGTTCTATCCTCTCTAAATTATTCAATCTGTTTGTCTAAGTCCTGTTGACCTTCTTGTTGGAACGAGGCCTCTGCTGTCTATATTTTTAAAGATGCTGGTGATCGGTCTGACCCAATAAAGCCCGATTAGTCTCCTCTCCGTTATTAGCAAAGTGTTTGAAAGGTTGGTTAACGGAGAGATTGTTCATCTTCTGGGAAGTCTGGGCCTCTTTAGTGATGTTTAGTATGCCTTTCGTGTGTTTCGTTGAACTGCTGATCTTTTAACTGTTGTAAGTGAGCGGATTTGTAGTTTATCGATAATTCAGGAGAAAGTAGAGCCATTGCGTTTGACAGAGTGTGGCATTCTGGTATCCTACACAAACTTCAGGGTTATGGTATTGGTTGTGAGGTTCTTGGCATTATTAGGTTTTTTCTTTCTGATAGAAGCTCGCGAGTAACTTTGGACGATGTTTCGCTTTTCTCTTTTTCATTAATGCTGGTGTTCCTCAGGCCTCTATTCTAAGCCCAACACTGTTTCTTATCTATATAAATTATCTTCCAGAGAATATTGTTCAGAAAATAAACATCTATGCTGATGATATCACTCTCTATTCTGGTGTTGCTTATTGCCCATCTCCATCGGATCAGTCGAAATATGCAGCTGATCTACAAGTTGCCTGGGGTCAGTTGTGGATTGGGGTATACCATGGTTTGTTTCATTTAATTGAGGAGAACTCGACTCTGAAAGTTCTTGGTCTTTCTTCATCATCAAATTTTTCTTGGAGTTCATATATTATATTCATTTCTCCTTCTGCTTCTCGTAAAGTCGGTTCTTTCTATCGCTCCAAACACTTTCCCACACCTGAGGAAATTCTCCATCTCTAAAAACTACAATCATACTATGTATAGAGTACTCTTTCATAAGTAGGCTGGTGAATATCTGTCCCATTTGAGGGTTTTTGATGAGGTGCAGAATCTGTAATTAGAGTGGGCCTACCCTTTCTTCTTCTCTGCACTCTCTTTCTCACAGACGTGATGTTGGTAGGCTCAGTCTTTTCTATAAATACTATCATGACATGTGTTCTTCAGAATTATGTGATCTATTTCCTGCTTCCTTTGTTCCAGCTCGTTTGACTCGTTGGTCTAGTGGTCTCCATTAATTCGCTGTTTTGATACCCCATTGTAATACAGCTTCATATCCTAGTAGCTACTTTCCAAGAACCGCAAGCTTGTGGAACTCACTTCTTGCTGACTGTTTTCCTCCTTTTCAAAGCTAAGGTCAATAAGCATCTCATGCATTTGCGGTACTCATATTTGGGAGTGAATTTAAGATCTGAATTATTTTGAAAAGTATCTTGTAGTTTTTAGTAAATAGTATAGATGAAATAAAAAAAACTACAAGATACTTTTCAAAATAATTCACTTCTTAAATTCACTCATGAGCTTAATGTTAACAATAACATTCCGTTTTTAGATGTTCTCATTGACTCTAACAGTGATGCATTCATCACCTCTCCCTATAAAAAAACTACATCTATTAACACCTGTATTTTAAGTTTTAAAAGTGAATGCCGATATTGATATAACATTGCTATGGTCAAAAATCTATTAAACCGTGCAAAATTAATCTCCTCATCCAAATAAAATATTTTTTAAGGAATTAAAAAACATAAAGCAAGTCCTAATTAATAATCAATTTCCCAATTATATGGTTGATGAACAAATCAA